>CM038714.1:23930907-23955907 GCA_021613375.1 Megaleporinus macrocephalus
ACCAGCCTGGAGCGAGTTGCAGTAGTCCAGCCTTGAAATGACAAGAGACTGGACGAGCACCTGGGAGGCCTCCTGAGAGAGGAAGGGTCGGATGCGTCTGATTGTGGAGAAGGTATCTGCATGACCGAGTCAGGTTCGTAATATGGGCTGAGAACGATAACTGGTCATCCAGAGTCACACCAAGGTTTCTTGCATCTTTAGACGGAACAATCAAAGAGTTCTCGAATGAGATGGCAAGATCCTGCTGAGGACCTGTAGTTCCAGGGATGAACAGCAGCTCAGTCTTGCTGGGATTGAGCTTCAGATGATGAGCTGTCATCCATGAAGAGATGTCGGTCAGACATGCAGAGATACGACTGCAAACCTGAGTGTCAGATGGTGGGAAGGAAAGCATTAGTTGAGTGTCATCAGCATAGCAGTGGTAAGAGAAACCATGAGAGGTAATCACATCACCAAGAGAACGGGTGTAGAGTGAAAAGAGGAGAGGACCTAGCACTGAGCCTTGAGGGACACCAGTAAGGAGCCTGCAAGGAGCAGATGTGGACCCTCTCCATGTTACCTGGTAAGACCGCCCCTCTAGATAGGACTCAAACCACTTTCATGCAGAGCCCGTGATTCCCAGGTCAGCGAGGACGGATAGCAGGATCTTGTGGTTCACCGTGTCGAAAGCTGCAGAGAGGTCCAGAAGGATCAGAACCGATGACAGTTTGGATGATCTTGCAGTCTGGAGCTTCTCAGTCACTGCTATGAGGGCTGTTTCTGTTGAGTGCGCTGGTTTGAAGCCGGACTGGTTGGGGTCCTGGAGCAGGTTCTGGATGAGAAAGAGAGACAGTTGGTTATAAACAGCACGCTCAAGAATTTTTGATAGAAAAGAAAGGAGTGATATATATATATATATATATATATATATATATATATATATATATATATATATATATGTATATATATACAGTATATATATATCCAATATCCATCTATCCATTATATTCTGCTTTATCCCGCCACGTGCGCGCTGGAGCCAATCCCAGCGTCATAGGGCAAAGGTGGGGTACACCATGGACAGGTCGCGCCAGTCCATCGCGTGGACAACACACACTCACACCTACGGTCAGTTTATAGTGAGGATCCTAACATGCATGTGTTTGGACTGTGGGAGGAAACCGGAGTACCCGGAGGAACCCACTCAAACACAGAGAGACCATACACACTCCACACAGAACCACCCGGACCGGGAATCCAACCCAGATCATCTTACTGTGAAGAGACAGTGTTAAATATATACACACACACACACACACACACACACACACACACACACACACACACACACACACAGTGATCTCCCATAACATTAAACCACCTTTATATATCTACATACATTGTTTATTATATCAGCTCCACTGACCATATAGGAGCTCCACTTACAGACTGTAGTTCATCTGATTCTCTGTAAACTTTATTACTCTGTTCTTTAATGATCAGGACCCCTACAGGACCACCACAGAGCAGATACTATTAGGGAGGTGGGTCATTCTCAGCAGTGCCCAAACTGTGCAGCAGCAGATGAGCTACTGTCTCTGACTTTACATCTACAATAGATAGATAGATCTTTATTGATCCCTTAGGGAGGGTTCCCTCAGGGAAATTAAGATTCCAGTAGCATCACAACAAACACACAAGAAACATATGAAAGGAATATAAATAAATAAAAATCCAATGTACAAAATAAAGAAAAAGAAAAGAAAAAGAAAAATCTAATTGGGGAGGTATTGCACGCTATTATTGGTGGAGCAGCAAGTAGTAGGAGTGTCTAATAGAGTGGACAGTGAGTGGTCACAGTGTTTAAACACTCCAGCAGCAGCACTGCTGTGTCTGATCCACTCACACCAGCACAACACACACTAACACACCAATGTACTTATATGTAGAAGAAGGTAGTGTTAGGAGTCTTTTTGTGGTTATTCTTGTTGGTGTATAACCCACAGGAACCTCTTAGAAAAAAATTTAATACAGGGAAGGATATGGAGCGATAAAGGAGGCCCGGCCACATGTGAGACATCAGACAGGGGCCAGTCAGCTGGATTTGAACGGCCCCCTTTAACGCTGCTCCATTAGTGAATCGCACTACATCACCTACATCCTCTCACCACTGCTAATGAGCCGTCGTTTACATGGAGAAGATCCCCAGAGCCTGCACTCTCTCGCCTCGTGTCCGCTAAAACGCGTGCCTGATTGACTGTGTGGATTTATTTATTTCTTATTTTTGTAAGTGGTGGACCGGTGCTGTTTACGAGGTCACCTCGGCCCGCGTTGCCCTCCGGTTCCTCCTGCGTTCCTCCTACAGGTCAATGCTAGCCTCTCACTCTCTGTACCACTTAACTGGCTGGTGCTGTTTATAGGGTTTAGCTTGTTTTCCTCATAAACATGCATTTCATCTCGTCTTTCTCCATCGCCAAGAGTTTATGAGCTGCTGATGTCAGCGCTCCTCTGGATACTAAAACACCAACGGCTCTGCTAGCTTCCCTTCGGAAGAGAGAGGAGGCGAGAGGATGGATCCCTTTAACATGGAACCCCTGGAGACCCTGTCTCTGTACAGGTCACATGAGGTCATCAACAACATAATGAACATTTTAATGGGAAATAGTAGTATCGGGCAATAATACTATCTAATACTTTGTTGATTTCTCTGTTTTGTTGTTGTTGTTGTTGTTGTTGTTGTTGTTGTTGTGGTAACCACAGCATTATAACCCTATCACATTTACAAATAGACAATACATTCAAAGACTTTGGCCCCTTTAGCTCAAATTAAATCTCATACATGGACCTGCATGTGGATTTGGACTTTGTGGTGAAGGTAGTGTTACAGTTTACCTGTACACAGGTAGGTGAAGGTAGTGTTACAGTTTACCTGTACACAGGCAGGTGAAGGTAGTGTTACAGTTTACCTGTACACAGGTAGGTGAAGGTCGTGTTACAGTTTACCTGTACACAGGCAGGTGAAGGTAGTGTTACAGTTTACCTGTACACAGGCAGGTGAAGGTAGTGTTACAGTTTACCTGTACACAGGTAGGTGAAGGTAGTGTTACAGTTTACCTGTACACAGGTAGGTGAAGGTAGTGTTACAGTTTACCTGTACACAGGTAGGTGAAGGTAGTGTTACAGTTTACCTGTACACAGCTAGGTGAAGGTAGTGTTACAGTTTACCTGTACACAGGTAGGTGAAGGTAGTGTTACAGTTTACCTGTACACAGGTAGGTGAAGGCAGTGTTACAGTTTACCTGTACACAGGTAGGTGAAGGTAGTGTCACAGTTTACATGTACACAGGTAGGTGTAGGTAGTGTTACAGTTTACCTGTACACAGGTAGGTGAAGGTAGTGTTACAGTTTACCTGCACACAGGTAGGTGAAGGTAGTGTTACAGTTTACCTGTACACAGGTAGGTGAAGGTAGTGTTACAGTTTACCTGTACACAGGTAGGTGAAGGTAGTGTTAGGAGTCTTACCTATGCATTCTTATTGAGATAGTGTAAGATTGTTACCCAGGTGGGGAATCGAACCCCCCAGTCTACTGCACAGAGAGGAAAGGTGTAACCCATTACACTATACCAATCACTCCAGCTGCTCTGGGGACGAATTTAAAGGGGACTTGTGAAAGTATGAGGAGTGATACGTTATCCACTCCGTCCAGACTCTCACTCTGGAACATTAGTCACCATTTATATGCTGGACAGTTCCAGTGAATGGCATGTATCACAGTAGACTGCGCCGTCCCCTCCGCTGATTCACGCCTGAGGAATGCTCCATGATGTCATTGAGGTGTAGGAACGAGCTGAACTCTCCTCCAGACCTCTGATAAATAACATTACAACAGAACATTCAACATTCGCAGATTTCCAAATAAAAGACTCAGAGACGTGAGATAATACAGCCTTCTTTGAGTGAGCCACGTGGCAGTGATTAAACGTACCGAACATTTTGAAAACCTAAGCTGTTAATCCTTCTATAAGTTCAGATTTTATAGTAACTACTATTTAAACATCTGGCAACTAACATGAAGGGAATACGCACGCTATATAGGATACAGACACTCACAGTAGGCCCATAACAGAAATCTATGACAAATTCTCTTATACTGGGACTTTGGGAGTCTGTTCTTTTCCTTTTATCCCATATTTTTGATATTTTTTATATCCATAAAGCATTTTCAGGCTTTTTTCTTCCAATAATGTTGCGATTGTATCACTCAAGTGGATGCAGAAGCACCCAAAGGACTTCTGGGGCACATGAGTTAACACCTAATCTAAATAATAGAGTATAATAATAGCAGAGTTCAGTAAAAGCTCTAATTGTTTACTGTCACTTGGGGCTGTTACTATGCTAACCCGGTTAACCATCACCTAGTTTCAGCTTCAAGTGCTCCACCCACGTGTAAACGGTGTATCTATTGAACATTAAGTTGGCCAGAATGCTGCCACGTCCTCTCTGATTGGTTTCTGTGATTTGGGTTCTATCAGTCTGCTGGGAAACACATAGATGCAAGCAGTCGTGTGACATGACATCTGGATTAACATGAACTTTGTTGGAGTATAGTTCTAGGAGACATCCTCACAGATGTGCTGATGCTTTTGTTTGCCACACATTTTGGTTGGAGGCCAATAAAAAAAAAATCCCTCTCCACTACCCGTCACACAAAAACAAAGTCTGTGGTTGATTGATGTTAAATTGTGTTTACTGTCAAAGCAGGTGGTTCTTAAAATGTACCAGACAGTCTGAGAACAAGGCAGAAGTCTGGCTTCTGGAAACTAACAGGCCTATTTTAAGGGGGGTAGCAGGAGGACTTCTGACTGAAGCTCTGTACGAGTTGGAGGAGGCCGGGTTATATAATTTTAAAGTGATTGGACCAAGGGTGTAGAATTAGGATGGACTGGAGTGACATGTCCCCACTAATATCCAGCGATTATTGAATTGATTCTTTTAAAAAAAAGACCCCCATCTGTAAACATTTCATTAACCTAGAGGTGCAGAAAGGGTTAAATCATGTTCTCTACTCGAGTCATATGGGCCAGTGTGATTGGCTGTGCCTTTCCTTGCTGTCATGTGAGACTCTGTAGCTACGTTTTGTTGTTAGCAGCACCAAAACCGGAAGAAGACTAATAATAATCATTCCAGTTACAGAGAAAGAATCTAATCTGTGTAGTATGTAGGAGGTGAATTGTAAAGTATTAAGCACTTCCAGGAATACTAAGCTTGTATTGAACTTGACAACTAATGAATTGGATCAAATCAAGATCTGTTGTAGCTGTTAGGCTTTTGTAGCCCCCACCCCTTAAAAATGAAGACACTATTTACCCAGTTTTGTTGTTACATTACTGTGATGTTGGTTTAAAAAGAACTTCTATTACTTTACACTGAAGTATAAAGCATTTCCAGGGATAGAAAGCCAAAAGAACACAAGCAGCAAATAAAAACTTTTGAAAAATAAAAACATGAAAATGTTTTCACTTCAGTGTGTTGTAGCTTTCTGTGCATGTAAAACATATTTAACCCAAAGTACATGCGAGATCAAGAAAACCTCTTCCACAGAAACCACTTTTCTCAGTTGCCTTGTTGGAATTCCAGCCCTTTTCGATTGTTACACCGTGACATCATCTCTTAACACAATCTTTATTGCCCGCCTACTGGAAGCTCAGCATCCCCTTGCAAACAAACAGAGCAAAAACTGACCACTCTGCTTCAGTCTGGCTTATGCAGGTGGATCAGGTCATCTGACGTGTTCTGCCGGACTTTCAGGTTTCGGACTCTGGCTCAAACTGATACGGTGGAACAGATGCCAGCCTGGTGGTTGACCAATCACAGCAGACACCAGATATTAGACAGAGGGTGAATACAGAGGAGAATATTGTGTTGTAAAAAAATAAGCATGCTCTTCTATTCTAGTCGCCCCCAAAAATAAAACTTTGAACCCTGAATATCAGCATGAGGGGGTCCATATTGTGATGGGGTTTCCTACTTTTGGGGGTCTCTTAACTGGTGTCTTTTTTATTTGCCCAGAAAAATATTTTTAAATATTAATATACCTATATATAATATACCTAAATATTCAAATGGTATTAACGCAGTAAATAGTGGTTTTACATATCAATGTATTATGTATCTCCAATTTTTTCATTTTTTTACATTTTTCAATTATTTTATTTGCCCAGAAAAATATTTTAAAATATTAATATACCTTTAAATATTCAAATGGTATTAACGCAGTAAAGTGGTTTTACATATCAATGTATTACGTATCTCCAATTTTTTCAATTTTCATTGTTTTACATCATTTAAACACAGCAGCTGTTTGTTTACATTGTGTGAACATTTCACGCTGCATGGACCAATAGAAATGCTCCAAAAAGTCAGATTCCATTAACCTTTTAGAGACACTAGTTAGTCTTTGCTTAGTTAAGCTTTTCCTTGTGGAAACAAACCAATTTTGCACCCTGAAACTAAGCATGAGGGGGTCTGTATTATGATAAGTTGCCCCACTCCTGAGGGTCTCTCATTTGCTGTCTTTCATGGAAACCAAAGATATGCTCCTGGAGGCACCTGTGGATCCTGGGATGAAGGAGTACAGAGGGAGCAGGTCAAGTTTTATTTGAGGACCTGTTTATTTGAGACAGACTAATTTATCAGCCAAACCTGATGACAAACCTGAACTGTTTCAAAGATACACAGGGCCGGATATATATATATATATATATATAAATTTCCTGCTATTCAACTCTCATTTGATTTAATGCTGAATTCTGACAGCTTCTCCGCTGCGTCAGGTACTTCTGTGAAAAACCTTGAGGTCACGATCGATCTCATTCTCTCCTTTGATGTATGTATAAATAATATGACTAGAAAAGCTTTCCTTCGTCTTTGAAATGCTGCTCAAGTCAAGAAATGTGCTATTCTTACGAGCTGCAGACGCCTTCACTGCTTCAAGGTTGGATTACTGCTGTTCTGGAAGTTCCAGCAAAAGCCTAAACAAGCTTCACTTAGTCCAGTTAGTCCAGAGTCCTTCAAGCAGTCCAGTCTGGTTGTATCGATGCTACAGTGTCAGCCAGTAAATGCTTAGCATAAAAAGCAACATGTACAGCAATTGGGAACATTATTGTATTTAAAGAGCTATTTTCTCTGATATAAAGCATTTATTTGCTCAGCTCAACACTTTATTTTATAAATATTAACATATTTTTAAATATTCAAATAACATTAATATAGTAAATAGTGGTTTTACGTATCCTCACTGTTCAAAGCCAACCATTTCTTGCTGAATGGATCAATAGAAATGCTCCAAAATGTCTGATCCCATTGACTTACATTGAAAGTAAAGATGGTTGGAGATACTTTAGACAGCAACGATATGTCAGGGAGTTGTTTCCACAAGGAGAAGCTTGGAAAGGGTTAAATAAACACACTGATGTATGTAAAAGCACTACTTACTCTAATAATACTGTTTGAATATTTAAAAAAAAGGTTTTTGCTGAGTAAATAAAAGCTTTCTGTCTGGAAAAACTAGTTTTTTAAGTATAATATCTCAAGTGCCTCAAACTTTTGCACAGTGCTGTAGATTTTTAGTGGTTATTTCATAGCATTACTCATTGTAGCACTTATTTTAAGAGTTTTTTTTATAAATATTATCATAGTTTTAAATATTCAAATAGCATTAATACAGTAAATAATGGTTTTACGTATCATTACTGTTCAAAGCCAACCATTTCGTGCTGAATGGACCAATAGCAATGCTTCAAAATGTCTGGTTCCATTGACTTACATTGAAAGTAAAGACGGTTGGAGACACTTTGGACAGTGACGATATGTCAGTGTGTTTATTTAACCCTTTCCAAGCTTCTCCTTGTGGAACCCAGTATTATTATCAGTTCTCATCTAATACCTGCTTTGACTGCTCAGTACTTCATTAAGATAAATCAAGATTTGCTGCTGAAGGAACTGAACACATTCATACAATGTCTGGGGCGTCCAGGAGAAATCTGGAACTACACTTCTTCAAACTGGATCAAGATCTGATCTACTTCTCTCACAATAACATATTCATCTTACTTTGTATTGTATGTATGATTACTTATCTGTTCTATAATCAGATCTGGGGTTAAAAATAAACTTATTGATCAGATGAAGGCTTTTAAACGATCAGCTAGGGTGCTTGCCTAGTAATGTATATACATTTTAAACAAGTTGCTGTCCCAGTATATTATTGGAGTGTGTTGACTTCTAAGTTGGCTGAGAGTGACGGAGTGCATTGGGGTGGGGTGCAACACTCCCTCCATACGGTTTCCCATAAAGCCATCACTACAGAACCGGCCTTTGTGTGTGTGTTTGGGACAGTAAATGCTATTCTGCTGTGACGCAGCCTCGCAGGTCACGGGGGCCATTTGAATACAAGAGGCGCACAATGTGGCGGTTGATTAATTAATTCGCTGACTTGTCCGAGGTTAATCGCAATCGCTTGCCGTTATCGGAAAGAAAGAAAGGAGGAAACACAGAGGGAGGGAGGGAGGGAGGAGTGGCCCGGTGCTTAAAGAGTGGCAGCAGAAGGGCCCGGAGGAAGAAGATGCCTGCTGTTGTTGGCTCGCCGCCCCGCTTTATGTATTCCACATGGTCAGATCTCATCTGCTTTACTTCGCCACAATAAGTGCAGAGCACAGTGGCCACGCTACGCTTCGCTGGCCCGGGCTGCCCCTCCTCCACCCTCCTCCCCCCCTCCAACCACACAGCCTCTCCACCCTGCAGGACACCAACAACAAATCGCAATTAAAGGGGAGGAGAGATCATTCAGCTCCCGCCGAGGTGTACGGCTTCAAAACAGGGAGGTGCTCAACGCAGGCAGGAAGCAAGACTATGGGAGTCTTGACAAGATGTTGAGGAGAGAGAGAGAGAGAGAGAGAGAGAGAGAGAGAGATAGAGAGAGAGAGAGAGAGAGAGAGAGAGAGAGAGAGAGAGAGAGAGAGAGAGAGAGAGGATGTCTTTAAAAACCAAGTATACTTCTCCTAATGACGTCTATGGGATGTTTGTTTATGTTTAGATACCAAAAACAGGGTTGCTGATTGGGTTGTAGACCAAGATTATGGACTAGTTGAGACTGAGTCAACACCTTAAGGGCAAGACTTAAGTCCAGGTCAAGATCAAGTCCCAATAGGTTATTTTCAGTCACGTAGTTTCCAACGATGCAAATCCAGACTGAGGCAGTGCATGAAGAACAAATTGGAGGAGATGGTGGTAAAGAACAGAGTTTAGGAGATGGTGGTAAAGAACAGAGTGGAGGAAATGAAGGTGAAGAACAGAGTGGAGGAGATGAAGGTGAAGAACAGAGTGGAAGAGATGGAGGTGAGGAACAGAGTGGAGGAGATGGAGGTGAGGAACAGAGTAGAGGAGATGGAGGTGAGGAGATATCAGGGGAGAAAGATACAAACAGAACATCATAGATGTTAGACGTGATGCTGATGTGATGAAGAGAGATTTGAACTGAACTGAACTCCAGGCATCAAGGACTACCTTCTCCTCCAGACGTCCTTCTCCTCCAGAACTACCTTCTCCTCCAGAACCACCTTCTCCTTCAGTTCCACAAGTTCTTCTACTCTAGAATTACCTTCTCCTACAGATGTTCTTCTACTCTAGAACTACTGTCTACTCCAGAACTACCTTCTCCTCCAGACGTCCTTCTACTCCAGAACTACCTTCTCCTCCAGACGTCCTTCTACTCCAGAACAACCTTTTCCTCCAGAACTACCTTCTCCTCCAGATGTCCTTCTACCCCAGAACTACCTTCTCCTCCAGACATCCTTCTACTCCAGAACCACCTTCTCCTCCAGATGTCCTTCTACTCCAGAACCACCTTCGCCTTCAGACATCCTTCTACCCAAAAAACTGTTTTTCTACCCAATAAAACAAACCACCACATACTAAAGTGTTGAGCTACAACTGGTGTGTTGGCGGTTGGTGGACCTCCATACCAAGGAGCTCCACAACGTCTGTGATTTGGTTTTCTTTTACTGTCCTGTGGATCAACCAGCACCACACACTCAACTCCGCCCCTCTCGTCATTAACGTTACGCTGTTTACTTACCGTAACGTACGCTTTTAAATCTATCACCAGTGTTCACCCCCAGGTCACCCTTACACACTACAATACTCACTCCTACTGACCACCAGCACCATCAGCTCAGCTTCTCCTTCACCTGTTCTCCTGTTTCCACCTTAAATGGAGGTGCAGGTACGTTCTGGCTCCTGCTGCTCTGTTTAAGGTGGAACAGGAAAACTGGTGAAGGAGCTGCTTCACCCTCGTGCGCTCGGTAGGAGTGAGTAGTGTAGAGTGAACAGTTGGTCTGGGGGTGATGTAACTGGTCACTGGTGAGAGGTTTAAAACTACAGCCACAAGAAACTAGAACAGGAACTTCAGCCTCTCGTCCTGACCGCAGATGAAGGGTTTTTGCTGCTGTTCATCATTGGAGCTGCTGACGTTCTCAAAACAATAAACTAACCACCTCAATCCAGAGTCCAGACCTCAGTATCACTTGTTGTATGTTGATTACCAGGTGAAAAGTGATATCACATTCAGTTGCTGGTGCTTTGGTGTGAATTCTGTTGAAGATAAAGTCCAGAAACTTCAGCTGCTCTCATATAACAGTGCAGGTTGAAGTTATCTGTCTGTGTTGACTGAAGATGCAGTCTGAAGGAACTGAGAGAAGATTCTTAACCCAGCCCACTCAGCAGAGGCGCCTCAGGCGAGCAGGAGCAATGTGCTCAGTAAAGCCAGCTGCTCTGACCGAGGGGGTCTCTGCTGGCATCTGACACACAGAGGCCAGACCACTAGGACAAGCCTCATTCATACAGCTCGCAAAGTGTCAACATGATGGACTTGTAGCACCACTCATATTCAAACTGAGAGAGAGAGAGAGAGCGAGAGAGAGAGCGAGAGAGAGCAGGGTTTTTCGTTAGCTGGTAAAACAGCTTTGTAACTAGTTTGCTTAAAGGGGAATTCCACTAATTTTCCAAATTTTCTAGAAATTTACAAATCTGTGTAATCAGAGAATGTGCTGGACTGGCCTGTCTGTGAGAAGGTGTGGTGCGTTATGAAGCACATGCTGTGCAGATAAAGATGTGTATAGATATGAGCACACACACACTAGGGGGCAGTGAAACATCCATATACACACACATTAGTGAGCACGCACAATAGGGGGCAGTGAAACACCCACATTCACACACACACACTAGTAAGCACACACATTAGGAGGCTGTGAAACACCCACATTCACACACACTAGTGAGCACACACGCTAGGAGGCAATGAAACACCCATGTTCACACACACTAGTGAGCACACACGCTAGGAGGCCATGAAACATCCACATACTTACACACTAGTGAGCACACACACTAGTTAGCACAGGTTAGCAGGCAGTGAAACACCCACATACACACACAAATTAGTGAGCACACACATTAGGAGGCAGTGAAACATCCATATAAACACACACTAGTGAGCACACACACTAGGAAGCAGTAAAACACCCCCACACACACACACTAGTGAGAACACACACTAGGAGGCAGTGGAACACCCACATACACACACACATTAGTGAGCACACACACTACGGGACAGTGAAATACACACATATACACACTGATATACTTGTAATAAATAAATAAATATATGGAAAATATCAAATAGTAATATATATATATATATATATATATATATATATATATATATATATATATATATATATATATATATATATATATATATAACAATTATATAGAAAACTGAAAAACGCAAAAATTATATAATCATATTTATATAGAAATGTTAATATGTAATTTCATATATGGTTTATATAATTATTTCATGTTCTATTATTATACTATTATGATATAAATAATAATAAATAAATAGCTACAATAAAACATTACTACAAATTCATAGACTATCATCTAAACATCCTCAATGCTTGTGTTTTCTAACGCATTAGTCTGTTATCACATACATATAAACATATAAAACATTTCTGAAATAAATAGAAGTTTATATGCTGTATTGACTTCAAATCAGATCCTGCTACACTACAATGTATTTACTGTTGATGATCAAAGTGTGTGTGTTTGTTTGTTTGCGGCATTAATGTAATTGACAACTGTAGATATTGTTATTATGTTATTACAATTCTATAAATAATAGATTTGTTAAATAAATAAATAACTAATAATATATAAATAACAATAGTACAACTATATTTAATGATTAGGGTTTCTAATGCATGACTCTGTTATCAAAGCAACGTTTACTGCTCAAACTTCTGAAGGTCCATTACTCAACATTAAATTCTCAAAATATGTGTATGTAGAAATTAATATGTGCTATTACCTTTTTGATCCTTTCACAAGAAGAACCTTACAGCAGCACATATAATGACCTTTCTATAGACGAACAAAGTGTGTGTGTTTGTTTGCTTGGGGTTAAAAATATGAAAAATAAGAAAAGTAAAAAAAAAAAAAAAAAAAAAATCACATCTATGTATTTGGTGGATGGTGAAAATATTTAGAAATCAGCCGATGATGATAACGCGGTCATTGTTAATTCATTTAGAGCATAATGATCGAGCATTAATTATTCATAGCACCTTTCCCCTATGACTCATTAAAAAACATGTTTGAGTCGGCCTTCCTCTGAGTAGCAATAATAAAAGTGACTGATTTGAATGGATGGCTTTATAAATCTTCGGCACACAGAGAGGGGGAGAGAGAGAGAGAGAGAGAGAGAGAGAGAGAGAGAGAGAGAGAGAGAGAGAGAGAGAGAGAGAGAGATTATATGCCTTAAATGCCTTGTGACTCCTTTTTCTCTCTCTCTCTCGACTGCATCCTGCCTTCAATGGGCTGTTTTGCAGAGTGCTCTAAGATTAACCTGAGAGAGAGAGAGAGAGAGAAAGAAAAGAGTGAAGACAGAAGGGAGTCAGTGAAGGGTGGAGGAGGCTGGGCTGGGAAGCAGCGAGGGAAAGAGGAGAGGAAGAGGAGGAGCGCACAGAGAAAAAAGGAGGAGGAGGACAATAACAGCCATTAGCACACATGCTAATTCGGGGCTGTGTTAATGAGTGGCAGGGCTAAATAATGAGAGTCCATCTGACCGAGAAAAGAGAAGGACCTTATCTTCCGCTATTCAAGCCCACCCGCCTCACCTGCTAGCCCGCCACATGTCACACGCTCACACATGCACACCCACCACCACCACAGAAACAAAGGCTCGCATTACTGGCCGTCACTGCTTCAGAAACAGGCCCACCTACTCCTGCCTTTACTAAGAAGTCTGAGGCCCCTAAGCTGATAGTTTACAAGTCTTTATCTGATCTATAAGTGTGTTTTCACCACCAGATCTGATTAGAACGGATAAATAATCATACATACAATACAAAGTAACATGAATATGTTATTGTGAGAGAAGTAGATCAGATCTTGATCCAGTTTGAAGAACAAAGTTAGGTTCCAGATTTCTCCTGGACGCCCCAGACATTGTATGAATGTCTTCAGTTCCTTCAGCAGCAAATCTTGATTTAGCTTAATGAAGTACTGAGCAGTCAAAGCAGGTATTAGATGAGAACTGATAATAATACTGGGTTGTTTAGGAGAAGCTTGGAAAGGGTTAAATAAACACACTGACGTATGGAAAAGCTTTACTTACTCTATTAATACTGAGTTAATAAAAGCTTTCGGTATGGAAACATAGCTTTTTAAATAAAATAATGTCCTCAAGTGTCTAAAACACACATAGTATATTCACCAGAATGTGATTATTATTAATATTCTGGATTTATAGATGATAAACTATTAACTTTTTTTGGCACATTTATTATTTTATTATTACACATTTATTATCCCACAGTTCAGTTGATCCACAATTCGCTATTTTATATTTTAAACATAATGAGAATAAAAGAAAATTAGAACTGTAATCATGTTGCACAACTTTCTAATGACCCAGAAGCTGGACTGAAGGTGTTGACCAATGCTGGTGTTTAAACAGTGCAGTTGGATTAGATGACACAGGTAAGAGAAAGTCTTTTCTTAATTATGAACAGTTCTGCATTGTGATGTCACTATTTGATGATGATTTGTTATGCCTTGATTTGTATATCAGTTTGCATTTCTTTTTATTTTTCATTTAAATATATATTTTAAACATTGTTGTTAGTCCAAAACATCACTCGGCCCTACATGCACTAACATATTGAAATTATATATATATATATATATTGAGACTTTTGACTCACAATGTGTGTGTGTGTGTTTATGTATATATATTATAATGAATTAGATAAATGAAAGGTGTTTTTTGGATAGCCTTACAGAGAGTACAGACAGCCTCACTACCAATCATGTTTTAGAACTGTTCTACACATTTGACCGGTAGGGTTCTTGTGTGTGTATATATATATATATATATATAAGCTGCCATATTGGCTCAGAGGCAAGTTTTTCTAAAGGAAAGGTGGTCGTGTAGCAGATCAAAGAAGACAAGAATCAGATTTAGAAATCGACTAATGCAATCAGATTTTGCAATATCTTTTGTGGTTCAAACGTTATCAACACAGAAAGTTACAACAACAACCCCATTGAACAACATGTTCAGTGTGCTGTCCCTGGTCCCTGGAGATATTGCAAATCTGATTGCATCAGGCAATTTCTGAGACCTTCCCACTGGAAAAACTTGATCCAATATCAAAAGTCTCAGGACACTGATTGCATCAGGCAATTATTATATATATACACACATTTTATATATATATATATATATATATATATATATATATATATATATATATATATATATATATATAGTACCGCTCAAAAGTTTAGGATCACATTAGAATTTTATTTCATGCAATTTTCATGCAATTCACAAACAATATTTTCCATTTCACAATTAATGTAAGTGTATCAGATGATTTTTAAAGAATAAAAATGTTTGTATTAAAGTCTATTTTTGTATAGAGGCTTATTTTGCATATAGTCCTATTATCAGTAATTCTCAGTCCTCTGTCTAAATCTCCTGGTATGACCACCAATCCAAGTTAAGGATGTTATTGGACTAATTGGTTGTTAGGACACTCTTGATCAATTGTGATCACAGCTGAAAAACATTCTACTAATAAGTGAGTATTAAAGGGAACAACATTCTAGGTTAGTTTAGTATCTGAAGATCAGCAGTTGATGGCTTGCTGACCGACTCACAATGACCAGAAAGAAACAACTTTCTTTAGAGACCCGTCAGTCCATTGTTGTGTTAAGGAAGAAGATACTCCATTAAAACAAGAACATTTCACTGTGATCCCAAACTTTTAAGTGGTAGTATGTATATATATATATATATATATATATATATATATATATATATATATATATATATATATATATATATATATATATATAGTGTCTAGTAGAGTGGACAGTGAGTGGAGCATTAATGTGCCTGATCCACTCACATCAGCACAACACACACTGACCCACCACCACATTGTCTTGTAACACAGTTCTTGTTGCACTATATATACATATACACACCAGAAGCTTTGCTGTTTGATTTATAATGTCTTGTCTATATTCAACCACACTTGCTTTCAGACCCACAGCGTTGAGGAGTCTTCTCACAGTGAGAGGATGGACAGAAACTCCTGTGGACGTGGAAGCAGCAGTGGAGACTGTTTTTTCTCTCATGGTGGCAAATTTGGTGGTCTATCAGGTCTTGCATGTCGGCGAGGAGTCCTATTTTCTGTGTATCTGTATCTCTTCACAAGGATCTCCTCAAAAATGAATACGTTGTACTTGAAGGCTGTTTTGACGAGTGATTCAATAAAATGAAGGGTCTCCAACTTTCCCACATTCAGCACTACGGCGGCGGCAGAGTCCGGCGTCTAACTGATAAAGTATACATATGATTGAGCACGGTATAAAGGATGTTTATACTTAGGAACTTTATCAAAGACAGTTTCAGCTGAATAAAGTCATTCAGTACCGGCGAAGCAACACATCTCCACTGAATCGTCTCTCCAGAAGAGCCTTTCGTGCTTGTTTAAATGTGGGTTTGTTCATGCAGCTCAGCTTCACACTCAACACATGTCAATGTCACGGCTTTTGAAAATTCATTAGCCTGGCAACAATACATAGACTCGTCTATACCATGCATTTGCATCTCTCTCTCTCTTTCTCTCTCTCTCTCTCTCTCTCTCTCTCTCTCTCTGTGTGAGTGTGTGAAGGTTGCAGCCAGAGCCTGCTGCTCACCCTTCTGCAGGAGTTTCACTGAGGGCTTTACTACTAGTACTAAAGAAAGAGAGAGAGAGAGAGAGAGAGAGAGAGAGAGAGAGAGAGAGAGAGAGAGGAATAAACAGAAAGAAAAAGGGCAATGTGGAGAGAGAGAGAGAGAGAGAGAGAGTAAAGCGGGAGAGAGTGAATATATATGGAGAGAGAGAGAGAGAGAGAGAGAGAGAGGGAGAGAGAGGGAGGGAGGGGAATGAACAGAAAGAAAAAGGGCAATGTGGAGAGAGAGAGAGAGAGGGAGGGGAATGAACAGAAAGAAAAAGGGCAATGTGGAGAGAGAGAGAGAGAGAGAGAAAGATGGAGAAAGAGAGAAAAGTGAGACAAGGACAGAAAGAGGGAGGGATACAGAGACATAAAAAGAGAAAGAATGAGGGGAAGATAGAAAAGAAAGTGGGAGACTGGGAGATGAATGTGGGAGTAAAAAGAGAGATACAGAAGAGGGATAGAAAGACAGACAGACAGACAGACAGAATAGAGAGAGTGTGGACAGAGAGATGGTGAATAAAGAAAGAGAGAGAGAGACAGAGAGGTGAAATAAGGAAAGGGAGAGGGAGGCAGGGAAAGAATAAAGAGAGTGAAAGAAAAGGAGAGAAAAGAAAAACACAAGACATGCGGGGAATTAAAGAGAGACATATATATACATATATATGAGAGAGAGAGAGAGAGAGAGAGAGAGAGAGAGACAGAATAGAGTGTGGAGAGAAACAAGAAGGAAAAGAACACACAGAAAAAAAGATGAGAGAGAATAATAAAAAGAGAGAGAGAATAAACAAAAAAAGAGCGAATGAGAAAATAAAGAGTGAAATCATGAGAGTTAAAGAGGAAAAGAGAGAGAGGGAGTGATAGAGAGAGAGAGAAAGAGCGAGAGAGAGGAGGCAGAGAGAAAGAGAGGAGAGAATTAGAGAGGGAAAGGGAAAGAGAAAGAGCGAGAGATAAAGAGATAGACAGTGAAAGAAGGGAGAGAATAAGAGACGGAAAGAGAGAGAGGGATAGAGATAGAAGGGAGAAGAGAAAGAAACAGAGAGAGAAATAGAGATTGATAGAGAGAGGGATAGAGAGAGATAGAGATAGAGGGGAGGAGAGAAAGAGACAGAGAGAGAAATAGAGATTGATAATAAGGGAGAGAGAGAGAGAGAGAGAGAGAGAGAGAGAGAGAGAGAGAGAGAGAGAGAGAGAGAGAAAGAGAGAGAGAGGGGGGGAAGAGAGAAAGAAACAGAAAGAGAAATAGAGATTGATAAAGATAGAGATAGAATTGAGGAAAAGAAATATAGATTGATAGAGAGAGAGAATGGAGGAGAGAGAGAGATAGAATGGAGAAGAGAAAGAAATATAGATTGATAGAGAGAGATAGAATGGAGGATAGAGAGAGATAGAATGGAGGAGAGAAAGAAAGAGATTGATAGAGAGAGAGATAGAATGGAGGAGAGAGAGATAGAATGGAGGAGAGAAAGAAATAGAGATTGATAGAAAGAGAGAGATAGAATTAAGGAAAAGAAATATAGATTGATAGAGAGAGAGAGAATGGGGGAGAGAGAAATAGAGATTGATAGAGAGAGAGAGATAGAATGGAGGAGAGAGAGATAGAATGGAGGAGAGAAAGAAATAGAGATTGATAGAAAGAGAGAGAGATAGAATGGAGGAGAGAGAGAGAATGGAGGAGAGAAAGACAGAGATTGATAGAAAGAGAGAGAGATAGAATGGAGGAGAGAAAGAAATAGAGATTGATAGAGAGAGAGAGATAGAATGGAGGAGAGAGAGATAGAATGGAGGAGAGAGAAATAGAGATTGATAAAATGAGAGAGAGATAGAATGGAGGAGAGAAAGAAATATAGATTGATTGATAGAGAGAGAGAGAGAGATAGAATGGAGGAGAGAGAGATAGAATGGAGGAGAGAAAGACAGAGATTGATAGAAAGAGAGAGAGATAGAATGGAGGAGAGAAAGAAATAGAGATTGATAGAGAGAGAGAGAGATAGAATGGAGGAGAGAGAGATAGAATGGAGGAGAGAGAAATAGAGATTGATAAAATGAGAGAGAGATAGAATGGATGAGAGAAAGAAATATAGATTGATTGATAGAGAGAGAGAGAGATAGAATGGAGGAGAGAGAGATAGAATGGAGGAAAGAAAGAAATAGAGATTGATAAAGAGAGCGATAGATAGAATGGAGGAGATAGATAGAATGGAGGAGAGAAAGAAATAGAGATTGATAAAGAGAGAGAGAGAGAGAGAGAGAGAGAGAGAGAGAGAGAGAGAGAGATAGAATGGAGGAGAGAGAGAAATAGAGATTGATAGAGAGAGAGAGAGAGAGAGAGAGAGAGAGAAATAGAGATTGATAAAGAGAGATAAAGAGAGAGAGAGAGAGAGAGAGATAGAATGGAGGAGAGAGAGAAATAGAGATTGATAAAGAGACAGAGAGATAGAGAAATAGAGATTGATAAAGAGAGATAAAGAGAGAGAGAGAGAGAGAGAGAGAGAGAGAGAGAGAGAGAGATAGAATGGAGGAAAGAGAGAAATAGAGATTGATAAAGAGAGAGAGAGAGAGAGAGAGAGAGAGAGAGAGAGAGAATGGAGGAGAGAGAGAAATAGAGATTGATAAAGAGACAGAGAGAGAGAGAAATAGAGATTGATAAAGAGAGAGAGAGATAAAGAGAGAGAGAGAGAGAGAGAGAGAGAGAGAGATAGAATGGAGGAGAGAGAGAAATAGAGATTGATAAAGAGAGAGAGAGAGAGAGAGAGAGAGAAATAGAGATTGATAAAGAGAGATAAAGAGAGATAAAGAGAGAGAGAGAGAGAGAGAGAGAGAGAGAAATAGAGATTGATAGAGAGAGAGAGAGAGAGAGAGAGAGAGAGAGAAATAGAGATTGATAAAGAGAGATAAAGAGAGATAAAGAGAGAGAGAGAGAGAGAGAGAGAGAGAGATAGAGAGAGAGAGAGAGATAGAATGGAGGAGAGAGAGAAATAGAGATTGATAAAGAGAGAGAGAGAGAGAGAGAGAGAGAGAGAGAAATAGAGATTGATAAAGAGAGATAAAGAGAGATAAAGAGAGAGAGAGAGAGAGAGAGAGAGAGAGAGAGAGAGATAGAATGGAGGAGAGAGAGAAATAGAGATTGATAAAGAGAGAGAGAGAGAGAGAGAGAGAGAGAGAGAGAGAGAGCATTAAGTGCTGTCAGGTTAGCGGGTGTGGAGTTCAGGTTCAGGTCTGATTTGGTTCTAAATATAAAAGCTCCTACAGACGTTACTAAACGTGGCTATAGACCCTCACAGTCTCAGCTCAGCTCAGCTCTGGTCTTATACAGTGATCAGCAGCACTCATCAGGCAGTGCGAGTAAATAAATAAATACAGGACTAAATAAATAAATAAATAAATAAATAATTAATTAAATGACTAAAATTAAAAAATAGTTGATGGAATTATGATGTGTTTCCATTATTCCAAAAATGCTAATACTGTGTGAGGAACATAAAAACACGTTAAAGGTAAACTTAAAAACAAAAACAGTCATTCATTTCCAAATTTCAATAGAAATCAGGAGGAATTCTAGTCTTTGTTTGTGTTTCTGAGTAGTTTAGTGTTGTTTTGTGTTGTCTGATGTTGTGGCTCTGCTGTGGATGAAGAGGAGGAGGCGGGGACGGCGGCTGGCCCGGTGCGGTACCGTACAGTAATAACGTACATGAAACGTTCATCAAATATTCACAACAACTTCATGAATGTCTCCAACCTTCATAAGCACTTTAATTAAAGATTCATTCAGCGGTGTCATTAGTGCTGAATAGCGTGTCATGCGAGCAGCGACAATATGTCAAAGAAAAAAATCCCATTTTTCCGTCCCGTCCCGAAATTAATGAAGCTTTTTTGGGGATTTAGAGCTCAGAATTAATATCTAATATTAATGGATCAAAGATTTAGATGTACAATTCTGCCCAGGATTTAGCAGCAGCTCCCTCCTTCCCTGGAACTATCCCCAGCAGAGGTGCTCTCTCTCTCTCTCTCTCTCTCTCTCTCTCTCTCTCTCTCTCTCTCTCTCTCTCTCTCTCTCTCTCTCTCTCTCTCTCTCTCCCCATCTTTATCTTTCTCCCCATCTATCTATCTATCTATCTATCTATCTATCTAATTATATATCTATCTAATTATGTATCTATCTATCTATCATCTATCTATCCCCATCTTTATCTCTCTCCCCATCTATCTATCTATCTATCTAATTATATATCTATCTAATTATGTATCTATCTATCTATCATCTATCCCCATCTTTATCTCTCTCCCCATCTATCTATCTATCTATCTCTCTCTCTCTCTCTCTCTCTCTCTCTCTCTATCTATCTATCTATCTATCTATCCCCATCTTTATCTTTCTCCCCATCTATCTATCTATCTAATTATATATCTATCTATCTATCATCTATCTATCCCCATCTTTATCTCTCTCCCCATCTATCTATCTCCCCATCTATCTATCTATCTATCTAATTATATATCTATCTATCATCTATCTATCCCCATCTTTATCTCTCTCCCCATCTATCTATCTATCTATCCCCATCTTTATCTCTCCCCATCTATCTATCTATCTATCTAATTATCTATCTATCTATCTATCTATCTATCTATCTATCTATCTATCTATCTATCTATCTATCTATCTATCCCCATCTTTATCTCTCTCCCCATCTATCTATCTATCTATCATCTATATATCCCCATCTTTATCTCTCTCCCCCTCTATCTATCTATCTATCTATCTATCTATCTATCTATCTATCTAACCATCTTTCTTATCTCTCTCTATCATCTGTCTCTCCATCTCTATCTCTCTCATCATCTATCTATCTAATCATCTCTCTCTATCCATCCATCTCTCACTCTCTCTCTCAAACTCTATCTCTATCTATCCATCTCTCACTCTCTCTCTATCTCTCTCTATCTCTATCCACCCATCTCCCTATCAATCTCTATCTCTCCATCTCAATCCATCTCTCTCTCTCTCACTTTCTATCTAGAAAATAACAGAGAGAGAGAGTGAGACAGGGAGAAAGAGAGAGAAAGGGAGTAATAAAGAATTAGAGAGAGAAAGACAGAGAGACAGATAGAAATTAAGAAGGAGGAGAGAAAGAAAGCGAAAGAGCAAAAAAGAGAGAAAGGAGGGAATGAATGAAAGAGAGACGCGGGAAATGAAAGACTGTCAGAAAAACAGAGAGACAATAGAGAGAAGAGAAAGAGACAGAGGTGTCTCTGCAAAGGGATAACCACTCATACTCTATCTATCTATCTATCTATCTATCTATATATCTATCTATCTATCTATCTATCCCCATCTTTATCTTTCTCCCCATCTTTATCTATCTATCTATCTATCTATCTATCTATCTATCTATCTATCCCCATCTTTATCTTTCTCCCCATCTATCTATCTATCTATCTATCTATCTATCCATCCATCTCTCACTCTCAATCTCTATCTCTCTCTATCTCTATCCACCCATCTCCCTATCAATCTCTATCTCTCCATCTCAATCCATCTCTCTCTCTCTCACTCTCTATCTAGAAAGAGACAGGAAGAGAGAGAGAGCAAGACAGGGAGAAAGATAACGGGAGTAAAGAAAGAATTAGAGATGGAAAGACAGAGAGAGACAGATATAAGTCGAGAAGGAGGAGAGAAAGAAAGCGAAAGAGCAAAAAAGAGAGACGCGGGGAATGAAAGACTGTCAGAAAAACAGAAAGACAATAGAGAGAAGAGAAAGAGACAGAGGTGAGATCCCTCTGCAAAGGGATAACCACTCATACTCTATCTATCTATCTATCTATCTATCTGGGGATAGATAGATAGATACGGGTGATCAATAATACTGTCAGTGTTTCAGTTCTACTGTAATAAATGTACACGATTCAATTTTCCCAAAACCCACTCTCTCAAAACATTTCTCTCACTGTACATCTGTTTACATGCTCAGTCTGAAACACTGTTAGAGCTGCAGTGACTTAAACCCCGCCTCCCAAAGAGCTCTGAGGTCATTACTGTAACAATAACAGTAGTGTAATTATTATTGCAATAACAATTATAATGTTGTACCTATTACTATTATAACAATAAAGTATTGCTGTTATTACTGTAACAACAATTACAGCACTATGGTTATTACAGTAACAACAATTTTAGAGCTTTAATACTGTAATAACAATAACAGTTAATACTGTAATAACAACTACAGAACTGTGGTTATTACTATAATAACAATAAAGTATTGCTGTTATTGATGTAAAAAAAAATACAGTACTATGGTTATTACAGTAACAACAATTTTAGAGCTTTAATACTGTAATAACAATAACAGTTAATACTGTAATAACAACTACAGAACTGTGGTTATTACTATAATAACAATAAAGTATTGCTGTTATTGCTATAAAAAAATTACAGTACTATGGTTATTACAGCAACAAAAATTATCGCGCTTTGATTAATACTGTAATAACAATAACAGTTACTGTAATAACAACTATAGTACTGTGGTTATTACTATAATAACAATAAAGTATTGCTGTTATTGCTATAAAAAAATTACAGTACTATGGTTATTACAGCAACAAAAATTATCGCGCTTTGATTAATAATGTAATAATTACAGTTAATACTGTAATAACAACTACAGTAATGTGGTTATCACTATAATAACAAAACAGAATTGCATTTATTACTGTAACAATTGCAGTACTATGGTTAATACTGTAACAACAATTACATTGCTATCTTTATTACAGTACCATAACTTACAGTACTGTGATTAACACCGTAATTAGAATTACAATAATGTGATTAATACTGCAATAACAGTGGCATTTATGTAAATGGAATAACTACTATAGTACTATGATTAATGCTGTAATGTATGTTACAGTACTGCAGTTAATGGTGTAATACCAATTACAGTACTGTAAATCATACTGTAATAATTACTGCAGTGCTGTAATTAATACTGCATTAGCAATTACAGTGTTTTGATACTGTGTTAATACAGTAATACCAAATAAGTACTGTGTAATGACAATTACAGTACCTTGATAAATACAGTCATGATAATTACAGTGATGTGATTAATACTGTAATATTAATTTACAGTAATGTGGTTATTAGTGTAGTAACAATTACAGTGCTGTACATTTTACTGTAAAGAATAAAGTACTGTAATAACAACTGCAGTACTGTGAAGCACACCCTAATAATTATTACAGTACTGTGATTAATACTGCATTAGCAAATACAGTACTGTGATTAATACAGTAATCCCATTAATACAGTAATACCAAATACATTCCTGTGTAATGACAATTACAGTACCTTGATAAATACTATCAAAGCAATTACAGTGATGTGATTAATACAGTAATCGCATTAATACAGTAATACCTAATACATTACTGTGTAATGACAATTACAATACCTTGATAAATGTCATAGCAATTACAGTACTAAGATTAATACAGTAACATCTAATACATTACTGTGTAATGACAATTACAGTACCTTGATAAATACTATCATAGCCATTACAGTGCTGTGATTAATACAGTAACCTCATTAATACAGTAATACCAAATACATTACTGTGTAATTACAATAACAGTACCTTAATAAATATTATAGCAATTACAGTACTGTGATTAATACAGTAACCCTATTAATACAGTAATACCTAAGACATTACTGTGTAAGGACAATAACAGTACCTTGATAAATATCATAGCAATTACAGTACTAAGATTAATACAGTAACACCTAATACATTACTGTGTAATGAAAATTACAGTACCTTGATAAATATCATAGCAATTACAGTACTAAGATTAATACAGTTACACCTAATACATTACTGTGTAATGAGAATTACAGTACCTTGATAAATATTGTAGCAATTACAGTACTACGATTAATACAGTTACACCTAATAAATTACTGTGTAATAACAATTACAGTACCTTGATAAATGCTATCATAGCAATTACAGTGCTGTGATTAATACAGTAACTTCATTAATACAGTAATACCAAAAACATTACTGTGTAATGACTATTATAATACCTTGATAAATACTATCAAAGCAATTACAGTGCTGTGATTAATACAGTAACTACAGTAATACCAAATACATTACTGTGTAATGACAATAACAGTACCTTGATAAATACTATCAAAGCAATTAGTGCTGTGATTAATACAGTAACTACAGTAATACCAAATACATTACTGTGTAATGACAATAACAGTACCTTGATAAATACTATCAAAGCAATTACAGTACTGTGATTAATACAGTAACTACAGTAATACCAAATACATTACTGTGTAATGACAATAACAGTACCTTGATAAATACTATCAAAGCAATTAGTGCTGTGATTAATACAGTAACTACAGTAATACCAAATACATTACTGTGTAATGACAATAACAGTACCTTGATAAATACTATCAAAGCAATTACAGTACTGTGATTAATACAGTAACTACAGTAATACCAAATACATTACTGTGTAATGACAATAACAGTACCTTGATAAATACTATCAAAGCAATTACAGTCCTGTGATTAATACAGTAACTACAGTAATACCAAATACATTACTGTGTAATGACAATA
>CM038714.1:23960907-24015907 GCA_021613375.1 Megaleporinus macrocephalus
GTGAAACACCCACATACACACACACACACACTAGTGTAAACACACACTAGGGGGCACTGAAACACCAACATGCACACACACGCATACACTAGTGTTAACACACACTAAGGGGAGGTGAAACACACACACACACACACACACACACTCACACTAGTGAATACACACACACACTAGGGGGCAGTGAAATACCCACATGTGAACACACACACACACACTCACACACTAAGGGGCAGTGAAACACCCACATACGCACACACTAGTGGACACACACAGTAGGGGGGGAGGTGAAACACACACACAGACACACATACTAAGAGCCATTGAAACACACTAGGAGCAGTGAAACACCAATATGTGCACACAAACACACTAGTGAACACACACTCACACACACTAGTGAGCACACACACACTCTAGTGAACCCACTCACACACACACACACAAGGTGGCAGTGAATAACCCACATGCTCACACACACACTACAGGGCAGTGAAACACCCACATATACACACACTAGTGCACACGCACACTAAGAGGCAGTGAAACACTCACATACACACACACACACACACACACACACTAGTGTAAATACACACTAGGGGGCAGTGAAACACCCACCCACACACACACGCACACACACACACTAGTGTAAATACACACCAGGGGGCAGTGAAACACCCACATGCTCACACACACACTAGTTTAAACACACACTAGGGGGGAGGTGAAACACACACACACTCACACTAGTGAATACACACACACACACACTAGGGGACAGTGAAACACCCACATGCTCACACACACACTACGGGGCAGTGAAACATCCACATATACACACACAAGTGAACACACACACTAGTGGGCAGTGGAGCACCCACATATACACACATTAGGGGGCACACTTGCCTGGAGTGGTGGACAGCCCTTTCCACAGTAGCCAGAGAGCAGTTGTGGGTTAGGAGTCTTGCTCAAGGGCGCTTCATTTGTGAAGGTTATTAACTACATTCGATTGTTCCCCTCATCTAAATTAGTCAGCACGAGAGTTCGGCCCGTCAGGCCGCCCAGCCCATATGACTGTGGGGGGCAAAAACTGGCAATGCTGAAAGTTTATAAATCTGACTTTTGAACAAACTGCTCTGCTCATTTCAGCGAGCCGTGAGTGAGAAATGATTAATATACAATTGTAAGGTGCTTTCGTTATCTTTGGCTCTAACCGTGAGTTGTAAAGGTTAATTGGAGGACGTCAGGAACACTGCCGCCGATGCTGCGCCTCCTCGGTGAGACCGTTCCTGCATCCGACTTCAGTGGGAACAGTTCACTGGAAAAGCTCCCCGTCGGAGTGAACGTGAGGCTTTGAACAGCAGGCTGTAGACGGATCAGGAAGCCAATTACTTTCTCAACAGCTTGTTGTGATGTAGGGAGGAGGAAGAGGGGAGGAGAGCAGCTGTCCGTACGCTTCACACTGGCTTTCCGTCATGCCGACACAACACAGCAATCCCAGCGTGTCCGTCAACCACGGGAAGGAACCAGGCAGCATCCTCACCAATCTGGTCTACACCAGAAGCATCCATCGGAACGTACTCAGAAACGAGGATTATATTCCAGTAGAAGATCAAAGACTTTGTCTAGTTTTTATTTTTAGCCAAACAAAATCTCAATTTTTGTCAATTTTGCTTCTACATCATTTATATGCAGTAGCTGCTGTTGACATCATGTGGTAATTATATGATGAACTGACCAATAGAAATGCTCCAAAATAAGTAAATTATTCTGGTTCCATTGACTTACATTGAAAGTAAAGATGGTTTTTGTCCTCTCTTGTAAAGTTGTCTCTTTTGGAGATACAGCAACAGTATCCAAATTTAATACCTGCTAAATAGTATTTTTAACAGCTTATACTTTTAATATATACTTAATAATACTTTAATATTTGGTCATTTTTCTTTGTAAAAATAGCAAAACCGTTATGACAGGTGACGCCTACTGAATTAGACATTTTTCAGCACTTATATATGGTTATGTCAGGTTTCATGAGCAGGTTATGTAGGGGTCATGTACCCTTATGAACAGCACCTTACAGTAAAGTGGTACCCTGTTTGGGAAACTGAATGACAGAGTGGTTGGGCGTGAAGAGGTTCAGATGATGTTTACAATGGTGGTGGTGGTGGGAACCAGGTGTCTCCATGTCTAGAACACACATATAGCCATTTTATTTACTATCAAACCTACCTGTGGACTTGCATGTATCTTCTGAGTGTTTATAAGGATGCTGATGGTGGAAAAATGTCAAACTGTAAGTAGATAAAATAAAATCATATATGTCTATCTGTGTGTGTGTGTTAAGAATATTTTAGGCCCTCAGAGAGGGCGTAGAGGGCCATCACGGTACCTCACTGCAACAACGTGGCTACAATTTTGGTTTCTGCTCTAACACTCGCACTTGGATCTTCAATACTTTCACAGTTACAATACACAAAAGCACTAGACCTCAGACAGCATCAGCTAACTCTACTGCTGTGGTCACATATTATTGATTATATATCAACATTTTTTCATTTGTGTCGCATGTATCTCCAGTTTTGGCCATTTTTATTTTCTACATTGTCTAAAGCCGACAGCTGCTGTTTACATTGTGTGAAAATTCCACGATGAATGGACCAATAGAAATGCGTAAAATAGCTTGGACAAAAAAACTGGTTCAACTGACTTACATTAAAAGCAAGGTAGACTGGCCTCCTTTGTAAAACTACATATATTTAGTTTTTTTGGATGCCGATGATGTACATGTAGTACTGTAAATGCTAATTTGGGACAAAAAGTCCTCCAGTTGGCCAAAAGCAGAAGACAGAAACTTTTTTGAACAGGTAACATTTGAATACATGTTGCTATCCAAAGAAAAAACAAACTGTACTTTCAATGTAAGTCAATGGAACCAGAATTATTTCCATCATATTTTGGAGCATTTCTATTGGTCCACTCATCAAATTTTCACACCACAGAAACGGCAGCTACTGTGCTCAGATAATATAGAAATATCAAAATTGGGGTAACTGAGTCACTTTTCTGGAAATGTGTTTAAATGTTTGGGATAAACTGTAAACAGTTTAACTGGACGGTGTATTTCATCTGTCTTCATAAAGCCACACCAGGAGGGGTCTTGAGTGCTACAAACACAGTGCTACAAACACCTACGGTCTGTTAGTACTATATATATATATATATATATATATATATATAGCGTGTACATTGTATGAAAATGTCATGATGAGTGGACCAATAGAAATGCTCCAAAATATGATGGAAATAATTCTGGTTCCATTGACTTACATTGAAAGTACAGACTGTTTTAGTTCTTTCCTGTAAAGTCGCCCATTTGGAGATTGTTTGTTTTTTCTTTGGATAGCAACACTATTGAAATGTTACCTGTTCAAAAAAGTTTCTGTCTTTTGCTTTTGCTTGGAATTTTTTCTGGTTCCATTTACTTACATTGAAAGTGAAAACAGTTTTTGTTCTCTCCTGTAAAGTTGACATTTGGGATATATATATATATATATATATATATATATATATATATATATATATATATATATATATATATATATATATATATATATATATATATATCAAACGTTCAAATGATGCCAAAAAATAAATATAATCAAAAATAGAGATACGTATTATATTTATACACACACACACACACACACACACACACACACACACACACACAGAGGTATGTGGTAAATTATTTTTGATTTTATGTCAATTATAATAACTTTATAAAATTTATAATCTAATTTAATTAAAAATAAACTATTAGTAATATGTAGTATTGGCCTCTAAACCGAGAACCAAAAACAATGGAATTAAAAATTAATTTGTATTAGTGTGGGTATTTCAGTAGCGCGGCCTGCCTTGTGTGCATTATCAGGGAGGAAGTGATGCAGGAGGTGCCAGCGTCACAGAGCCTGACCCGGCTGCTTGCTAACGGTATATTTCCAGAGGATGACTCAGCAAGGGGGCCGATTTTCTAGACCATAACACGTGGAGTGAGTTAGAAACCCCGTCTGTACGGCAGCACTGTCCACCCTCGGCCTTCGCCTCGCCTGCTGCAGGGGCCAGACAGCGCCGCCGTTTTCACAGCTGGGCCAGACGGGAAAAAAGGAGAGGGCGAGAGAAGAAGGGAGGAGGACTGAAAGGAGAACAGGAGGAAAGAGGGACGGGGGGTTAACGAAGCTGAAGAGTGAAACAGTGTAAGGTTACAGGACAGGGTAAAGCAGACTGTGCCCACACACACACACATACCCACACTTATGCACACACAGGGAACGTGAGCTGCTGCGCTCGTTGTAGGATGGGTGTAGAGGTAATGGAGCGTCACAGTGGTCTACCACATACACACCCTTACACACACACGCGCTCTCACACCACACACGTAAGCAAACACACAGGGGTGGGTGTTACAGTAGCCACCATGCTTGGTGGTCAGGGACAGGGGTGGGGGGAGTGTGGAGGTTTGCCCTGAGCACAAAGCCCGAACGGAGATGGACACCATATGCCTGCTGTTTTCTCTAGCCTGGAGGAAGCGGTGGATGCAATGGAAAACACTCGTTTTATTGAGTTTCCCTTCGTGTGCGTCTGTGTGGCTGCAGCCATGACATTCCTGTGAGATCCAGTCCTGCATATCATGCCCTGAAATCACACAGCAAGTCCAAAACTGGTTATTATTTAATATATTATTTAATAAAAGAGCATCTGACTATTGATTGATACTGAGAATTTAGCAATAGGCCCTTAAACTCACTTAGGCTGTACTCACACTATAGGTGTCTGAGCATGTTTGACACTCAAAGTCCAGTTCATTTGACTGGTATGGTCACTAACAGTGCCTGAGTTGAGAACAAGAAACTGTAACTGCTGCAACTGTACCATTAAACAGACCCGGCAGCAGAGGGTCACTCTGGTCCACCGTTTAAGGTGCAATGAGAGAATTTCAACAAGAGACTGGAGAACAGGAAGCACAGCTTCAGCCTCCAGAGCTTATCAGAGCTTCGGATGGTTCAGAAGTTGTGTGTGTGAAGAAGCAGAGCAGAGTGTTATCGGCCCAGTGAAGAGCAGAGCTCCGTCAGTGAACAGGTTTATAGGAGCTCCTCCGGCACTGCAGCAGCTCTGTGAACTGATATGATACAGCTCTCATATACACACCAGCTCTGCAGATCTGGCTAATTAAGCTCCGCCCACATGGTGAACACACCAGGTGTAGGTACACGACCACACATCTTCAAGTACACAAACCTGCATTAGAGATATAAATACACCTCGGAGTGACGATGTAAGCAGCTCAGACCCCGAATATTAAGAGCAATGCGAGCACAGGGCAGTAGGGGAGTGGGGAGGGGGGCTAATCCTGCTCAGGCTTGGTGCAATGCATCCTGGCCTAATATGAGTCCCTAAATTTGCCGCCTGTTTTATTAGTTAAATAAAATGTTTTTCTTACAAATATCCAGATAAACAAACACTAAGAGAAAGAAAACAATTGAAATTATTTGCCCCTTAAAAAAAATTCAACCTGATGAAACTAAACAATTATGTGGAATATCTGTTGATTTAAAAGGGTAAAATTAGTAAAGTAACTGAAATTAAATTAAAGAAGCCCATTTTTTAATATTGTATTTCTAACTTTTTTGCTGAAAGAGAGTGGACGACCACGCTGACGGATACATCACGTTGAGCTATGGGTTTATTTTATTCATCCACGGAACTGACTATTGTCTGTGGGTTTATTAGAAGTGATTTGTTTTGCAGACCAGAAAGAATAAGAACAAAGATATTTTGACATAACTACAGTGCTGGGTCCGCTGAAACACGCTGCTCTGGACTGCGGACTTCCAGCTGTTGACCTCTGGTGTCCATCACTCTGTCACATTTTATATACATACACACACACACACACACACACACACATACATATATATTATATACACACACAAATATATATATATACATATATATATATATATATATATATATATATATATATATATATATATATATATATATATATATATATATATACATACACACACATATACATATACAAATACACATATATACATATACATACATTATATATATATATATATATACACATATACATATATACATATAAATATACATATACACACACACACAAACATTATACACATATATACACACACATATATATATATATATATATATATATATATATATATATATATATATATATATATATTATATACACACACAATATATGGACCAATAGAAAAGCTCCAAAATAGCTTGGAAAAAATTCTGGTTCCATTGACTTACATTAAAGATGAAGTAAGTTTTTGGCCTCTCCTGCAAAGCTGCCGTTTAAGGATACTTGTTTTTCCTAGGACAGCAACAAATATCATATAATAATATATATATATATATATATTTGTTGCTGTCCTAGGAAAAATGTGTCCATTTAGCCTATATACAATTGGGGAAGGAGTAGTACAACAATTTAGCTATTTCTGATGTTTCTAGAGTTAATAGTGTCTAAAGTGTGATTCTGCATTACAAATAATATTAACACGCTCTGATTGTTTGATTGTTTGATTGTTTGATGTATAGTTGATTATAGGTGCCTGTCACCCACGGCCCTCAGTGACGTTCCGGTACCTACAGAAATCAGGGGTAAACTGATTAACCGATTTTTTGGACTCATTTTCGAGTCACATGTGCATTTTGAAATATAAGAATCTGGACTGGCCCAATGAACTCTTTTGACTTTTAAAGTGTTTCTTAAAAGGGTTGTCTCAGTAACATTTACCATCCGTCAGGCCTAAATTGCCCTTTAAACGTTACACCTCTGCAGAGGGATCCTTTTCTCCCAGCCCTGCAGGCAACATGGCACAGAGAGGCATAAGGACACACGGGTCTGACTCCTGTCCTCTTCACTCCCCCTTTTGTCATCCAGACAGCACCCCCCCGCCCCCCACTCCTTCCCTCCCAACCCCTCCACGCCAGTGCCAGGGAACAATTAATATGCACTCATACATTTTTAACGCTAAACTCAATTAGAGTGGGAATGGTAAAATACGGCCAGGGTGGAGGCGTCTGTTTCAGTGCCAGGGGTGACATTTGCACTAATGAAGTTGGGCCGAGACTGGAGGCGCATCAATCATCAACACACCCGGCGAAAAAGGGGGGGGTATGACGAAGGCTTTTGTGGGGTGGATGAGGTTGAGGGGGGGTTGGGGAAGAGGAAGATGCACTGAAGATGGTCAAACATCCGAACATCTTACTCCGTCCAGGGACATTAGGTTACTATGCGTGCCACTAAGACCTGATTGATATGAAGCTTTTATCAATGATATCGATTTAAAGAAACTAAAATCTGATAACATTGACCAATACTGACCAATTGTTTAGTTCAAATGAAACACTACTGACAGGAATGACTGACAGTTGTAGGTCACATTTCTTTTTATAAGGTGCCGTCATATAGTACAGTAATTTATATATTTATACATCTCAAATATACATATATCTCCAATATATCTTTGAATGCAAGTCAATGGAACCAAATTGTGGAGCATTTCTATTGGTCTATTGATTTTAATACAATGTAAATTGAAGTTGTTGTGTTCAAATCAAGAAAATACAGCTTTTTTATGGACAAAGACGAGACGCTTATATTTTGCATATAATAAACATCCTTAGCTTTTCCCTTCCACTGTGTTATCATGGGGGGGCTGTGGTCAGTTATATAATAAGCAGGTACCATTCTCAATTAAAAGTATTATGATTCTAAGGGCTATTCTACATACACCACTGTGCAAGTCTGAAGCACCTAATCAGATTGTTTAAAAGCCCTTATCTGATCAATAAACCAGTAATAAACCACCATTATTACACCAGTAATAGTGTATTTCCACCACCAGATATCATTAGAACAGATGTGAATAAACATACATACAATACAAAGTAACATAAATATGTTATTGTGAGAGAAGTAGATCAGATCTTGATCCAGTTTGAAGAAGTGTAGTTCCAGATTTCTCCTGGACGCCCCAGACATTGTATGAATGTGTTCAGTTCCTTCAGCAGCAAATCTTGATTTATCTTAATGAAGTACTGAGCAGTCAAAGCAGGTATTAGATGAGAACTGATAATAATACTGGGTTGTTCAGGAGAAGCTCGGAAAGAGTTAAATAAACACACTTATGTAGGTAAAAGCATTACTTACTCTATTAATACTGACTGAATATATAAAAAGAGTTTTTCTGAGAAAATAAAAGCTTTTTAGATATAACAATGTTCCCAAACGTCTGAGATTTTCACCAGTCCGGCAGGCCTGTGAATGCTTTTTGATGATGTTTACCCTCCTGATAACACAGATATTGTTTGACCAAATGCTAATGGTTGTGTGGCCTGTTCTCATGCCTGGGGACAGCGCTAAAGAAGACCATAACACAAAAAAATAATTGCTTATCGCCTTCTCCCCAAAATACGCCCCCCACCTTCTCTTCAAAGCTCTGGACAAAGATGACCTTCTCCAGATCTCGGGTGTGCGGCGTAATCCTGCTGACGGAGAGCCTGCTCCCACTGTTTGTCTAATTGTTTCTACCACTGTATCTCGGCCGTAATGAAACGAAGCAAGTGCCACTCAGAGAACTCTCGGCTGATAGGGCTTGTAATTTGCCGGCACAGTTAAAATCTGACACCTCTCTTTGGCTATTACCAGACTCATGCATAAGCCTAATTAAATGATCACGTCCGTTCGGCAGGAAGCAGTTTTTATCCCACCCACCCCTCCACCCACCCCGTCCTAAGCCAGGGCTGGACGGCAGTGCTGTACAGGGGGTGACGTGGGTGTTGGTGAGTGTAGGGTGTGCGAGAGGTACATGTGCGTGTGTCTGTGGGGGTGGTAGGGTCGTTAATTACCACATAAGAAGCATTAATGACTTGCTTCACCTCCATCTCTTTGAGGAAAGGTCACGCGAACAGTATTCGCCATTAATCTCTCCCAATGTGGACACACAGCGAGCGCGGCCGAGCACGGCGCTATCAAACAGCCACTGAAAAGGTGCTCAAAATTCAAAACATTTGCTCTCCTTCACCTTAAAAGGGATTAGCATGGATCAGCTCAGGTGACAGTGGGGCCCACGGCATTAAAAGACAGAGACTTTTCCTTCAGGAACGAGAGTGAAGTCTTACCATGAACGGCGGCCCATTCAGCGACTGGACAGGCAGCAGCACCGACACGCTTCGAGAATATAAATGAAGCTGCAGGGCTTGGGTTGGCCTATCTGTGCTCCACCCACACATGCATACTTTCATAGCAACTGCTGGCGGCGGTTGGAGTAGCTTGACCAACCTCGCCATCATTGAACATCATAAGAAATTGTAATGTTTGGAAATTTGGGACTTGTTATTCATTATCAATGGTATGTATTTTGTAGGCATGTGAATGATAGGGGTGTTGTGAGTACCCTTTTCGAGGCTCCAGAGCTTCAGCATTAATTAACAATGAATATTCAGGGCTTGGGCCTGATGGGTGGGTTGTTGCGGGGGGCTAAGAAAGTCATTCAGAAAATCGGTGTCCTTCTGGTTTTTAGTACTGAAAATAACTACAGAAAGTAAGTATACTTAAAGTTAATTTTATTAAGTATACTTTATGTAGTTACTATACTAATGTCATTGTACTAGTAGTACACTTGTATATGTACTATTTTAATACTTCTTGGGACTAAATTGGCCCACATTCTAGTTTTTAAAAGTACACTAAGTGTAAGAGTAGTAAACCAGGTATAAAACTAGTTTACAGCTTTTGTACTGCAACTACACTAAAAGTAAACTTTACTGTTAGTTTACTAGCTTGTAAGTTTTCTTTAAGTAAACTTAACATAATACTTATAATTATAATACTTATATGACTAGGTTTAAGGTTTTTTCTACTTAAAATAGAACTTAACAATGTTTACTTACTCACCAGTTGACACACGTAAAATAAACAAGACACACTCAGATTAAGAAACATATTTGTATCTTTATAAATCAAATTTTAAATAAATATTGTACTGGATGTGTTTGTACTATCTCTATCAAAAGATGAAGTACTAGTAAAGGCCAAATATACTTAGACTGTTCTATACTTATCAGTATAAACCAAGCATACTTAAGTATAACTGTGTTTAGTATATCACTGAGAAGTACATAACAAGTAAACTGAAAGTATACTCACTTCATTTTAGTTTAAACGAAGTAAACTAATGGTACACCTGAATAAACCTCTTTTTTGTAAGTGTTGAAGAGCAGCAATACGGGTGGAGTGGTGGATTTCTGAAGTAGAGCATTGTTATCTTTCTGTTTTTCAGAAAATGAAAAACAAAGCTGCATTTTGTCAGAGAAAGTATTTTGTACTTCACTTTAGTATGTATTTAAAACAGATTCTAATAATAAAAATCAAATATCTACTCAAGAATTCGAATACAACCCAATAGTGAAATATTCGGTCCAGCCCTAGTGAACAGTGGGGCTGATGGGAGTTAAATATAGTATGTTAATAGCTTGCTGCATGTATGCAGTGTGATTCAGACGCGAGTGTCCTATTGCATATTTAAGAGTATCCAGGGCTGCATTCCTGGTCCCTGCTTTGCTCATTAAGGCTCATTTGAAATCTGGGGTGGCGACACAGTTTTGCAGCCTCTTTGTTTACAGTAAAATTATGCATGTCACAGGATAGGGCTTTTAATGAGTATGATACAGGAATAATTCATTCCAGCAATTTAAAAACATCTACGGGTGAGATTACAAAGTGAAGCAGGACAGGCACAACACAAGCTGAGATATACACTGAGAAAATGACATATGCATTGAGTAAAAGTAATTGTATATAAAATTTTATAAGAAAAAATATATATATATATATACACACATACATACATATATATATATACACATACATACATACATACATACACATACATACATACTTACATAGCTACATACATATACAAACAAGTTCCTACATTTACTATGGTGTCTTAATCCTATTTTCTGTTAAATATAAAGTGAATTACACACCAGCACATCATTAAATTCTGTTTTTCTTACATTCCATTCAGCGTCCCAACTTTTTGGGGAAATGGGAAATGTCTATGATTTCATAATAAATGTACTTTAATAATTAAATTAGTACATCCAACATCTATCAACACAGGAACTTCTCTTTGGAGAAGTTTGGGATTATTTCGGTTCAGAAATGGAAAATGTGAGCAACAGTAAAGTGGTTCAGGTGCTGAACCAGCAGAACAGAATGAAAGCAAAACAGACTAATAGAATAGAAGAAAGAAACTGAATAGAAACTGAATTGAGTTTTTACACCATATAAAACTGACTGCTGTCCTGTATAGCAGAAAAGCTGCTATACAGAACTCCTCTATACAGTTACCATTTCAGAGCTTTCAGAGATGCAGCTTGTTTTTGTAAACGTCTGCAGACGAAAATGAAAACTTATACATGATATGTATAATATATAATAGTATATAATAAAAAATAATATGTGCATACAGTGTTTGTAAACTGCATTTTCTTAAAGAATGTGAGCCTGACACTTCGTCTGAGGTTGTAGCTTTAATTCTAATGTTTATAACGATTTAAACATATAGGATCTAAACTATAAGATAACACATTAGCAGACAAAATACTAAATGAAAGTAAGCTTTATGGAAATGAGAGAAAAATACAATAATATTTCTGTGTTTTTGTATCCAGCATCATCATTTATATCCCTTTACATGTGAGTTTCCTATGTGGGATATAATGCAGCGACGAAAAAAAACCAACATCTTACTAATGTATTCCATTTATTTTTGATGGGTGTATAAAGTATTGAGTGAATATAAACATACTTATTGACTTTCAAAGGTTATATTTTCTGAACATCCTAAGACTAACTATAAAGATATGTATCCCTACTATCCAAACTTTATCCAAACTATAATTCATAATTAGGACTTAGAAGAGCTGAAATACGGGTGGAGTGGTGGATTTCTGGAGAAGGGCTAAGGGCTGTGTGTTTAGTTGTTAATGCTGGAGAGGTTATCTTGCCCTTTTTTTAGCAAATGAAAAATAAAGCTTGAGAAAGTTATTTTGTACTTCAATTGTATTAATAGTATTTCTAATAAAAAAAATCAAATTTTAATACAAATTCTAACTTGATCGGACTGCTACTCTACAAAAAATTCCTCAGAGCTCTTGTATGGTTGGGAGTTCAGGAGTACATCACAATTTTAACTAAACCATTTTTTGCATATATATGCAAGCGAGAACATGCAGAAGTCATATTTGATTGTGGAGAGGATGGAAAAAAATCAACTTTCTGTACTTGATATGTAAAAATGGTAATAGTGCTTGTGTGACAATATCATCTGTGACATACATGACTTCAAATTCAAAGCAATATGTACAACCTGGTGTGGGTGGTATTTCTAGTGTCCTGTGGCTTAAAGGAAAATCTCTATATGTGTATTCAATGTTCTGCAGGATTAAGCATGGAATGAGAGCTTCCCAGATCTTTCCTTGTTCGCACACGCATCTTATGAACCAGCCTTGTGACCGGAAGGTCACTGGTTCTATACCCTGAACCAACAGCAGGACATGGTTGAAGTGCAGGCACCTAACCACCAACTGCTTCCCAGGATAGGGCTGCCCATCACTCTCAGCAGTGTGTGTATTTAACACTGATAAGCTCTTACCTTCTTCATGTCTTGCAGTAAGAGAGTCAGCTTTCCTTTTAGCCAATTAAATACTAGCGTGCCTAAATTGGTTGACTTCGATCATTCTGACATGCTGTCCCAGAGGCTACGTCTCCAACACGACTCCAAAAATGATGCTGGCAACTCAAATGTTTATATGAACAACTCCCAAAATATTGGTAAGGACATGCCCCTACTGTCTATATCGACGCTGTCCATAATATAACAAGTATCTCCAAAATGACAACTTTTACACAACAGGACAAAAATTGTCTTCACTTTCAATGTAAGTCAATGGAACCAGAAAATTTTCCAAGCTATTTTGGAGCATTTCTATTGGTCCAGTCATCATGAAGTTTTCACACAGTGTAAACGGCAGACGCCGTTGGCTTAAATGAAACGTAACGTGAAGGTTGTGTAACGTGTAGCTAAAAAAGTTTGAAAATTAAACTTATATCTACAGTGGTCTCTTTGTCCTGACTTCAGTTTGTGTGACACAGTATCAGTGAGTGATGGGTAAAGTAAGTTACTGAAAATCTGTACTCAGGTACAAGTACAAGTACTTATACTTACAATTAATTATGCTCTTCTAAACTGCGCATTAGGTAGCTTGGCAGCTTAATTAAGCAAGTACCAAGACTAAGACTAAGACTACGTTCATGTCACGATGGCATGTATAGAGAATGTAAGTCAATGGGACCAGAAATTTTTCCAAGCTATGAAACCAGTAATAGAGCATTCAACGCCAGGAGAAAGTATCATATTCAAACCTTGCACACCATAAAATGCTTATATTGTGTAAGTATAGTATTTTTAAACTATGTACACTAAAAGAAAATGACTTGAAATAGCTTATTAATCAATTTATTCAGGATGTCAACCACATTCTCAAGCATATCGTCACTGTACATAGAAAAACAAGTATCTCTAAAATGGCAACTTTACAGGATAGGACAAAAACATGCTTTATTTTTAATGTAAGTCAATGGAACTAGAATTTTTTCCAAGCTATTTTAGAGCATTTCTATTGGTCCAGTCATCATGATTTTTTTTTCACACAGTGTAAACGGCAGCTGTTGCATTTAAATAATATAGAAAAATAAAATTAAACCCAAATGGAGACACATGTTGGTTCATTCTGCTACCTTCATTGAACACCATTCCATCAAAAGTACATAGAGATTATACTCTTAATGTTCTCACCTGCGAGTCTCAAACAGTGTAAAAACATATCACAGAAATGGTCTAATTCCTTATTAGAGCTTCACTAAATCTGCTATGAAACCAGTAATAGAGCATTCAGCGCCAGGAGAAAGTATCATATTCAAACTCTTCACACCATAAAATGCTTATATTGTGTAAGCATAGTATTTTCAACTATGCCCACTAAAAAATGATTTAAAATAGCTTATTAATCAATTTATTCAGGATGTCAACCACATTCTCAAGCATATCATCACTGTACATAGAAAAACAAAAATGGCAACTTTACAGGATAGGACAAAAACATACTTTATTTTTAATATAAGTCAATGGAACCAGAATTCTTTTCAAGCTATTTTCTTTTTTCAAGTGTTTCTTTTGGTCCAATAATCATGTAAATGATGTAGAGAAAAATAGATATACATGTTTTGTCTTGGAGAGTGACGTCTTCTACCACATATTACCTTAAATATGTGAGGGTACAATAATACTCTGTATAACAGAAACACTTGGATTGGGAGTAAAAGAACTGCACTAGAATCTCTTCCCATTTGAAACGAGCGACAGAGACGAGGAGAACAGTTGAATACTGAGATGAAACCAGCGGCCTAAATAACGCTGGCCTAACCCTTTGCCCCCTTCTCCCTCCACTCACAGCCACTAGGTTCCGTCTGATTGCCAGATGCATGTGCAGCGCACATGTTCGCAGAGCAGCACTAATTAGGGCGGCGCATTAAATCTGCTCCTTAATGACAAGATCACAATTCCCACGTTCGAGAAGTCTGACATTTTAGGGTATTTGCCTATTCTGTCTTATCACCATGCTTCAGCATTATTTAGATACATTAATATGCCTTATGCATATTAAAAAGGGGGACTGGAAATTACAACGTGCACGGGGGGCTGGAGGGGGCAGACGTTGTATGATTTGGTAGAAACTCAGAAAAGGATTACTAAAAACTCTTCTACTGCAGAAAGACTGAGGCCGAGTTGCTTGTATGAACTACTAGAGCAGGGGTATTTAATTAGAGTTCAGTAAGATCCTGTTAAAGGAGATTTCCTCAGGTCAATGACTGTCATCATTTCTAACGTGTGTTCTGATTCAGTGGTGTATCCTGTTTACTGAAGTAGTCTAGTATCAGCATCTTATACCACCAGCTACTGAAACATCAACACATCACACATACCATTCAGTATATTTCAGTATATTTACTGTTTAAATGCTGAACTGAATTAATTATTTATAAAGCTACAAATATTTTTTTCCTCACTTCAACTAAAGAACAAAAGTGCATCTTACAGTGTTTATTTATAGAGAAAGTTAATAAAACATGGTCTTCTTGTTAACTCAGCTTCACAGATTGACATGTTGGTTGTACAGAGCAATATTCTCCAGAACTAGACGAGCAGGTCCATTCCAGAACCATCCATCCATCCATTATCTGCCGCTTAAACCCGCTAGTTGGGTTCATTGGAGCCAATCCCAGCGTCATCGGCTGAAGGCAGGGTACACCATGGACAGGTCGCCAGTCCATCGCATGGCCAACACTCACTCACACCTACGGGCAGTTTAGAGTGAGGATCCTAACATGTATGTGTTTGGATTGTGGGAGGAAACCGGAGAACCCGGAGGAAAACACTCAAACACAGAGAGACCATACACACTCCACACAGAACCACCCAGACCGGGAATCTAACCCAGATCATCTTACTGTGAGGAGACAGTACTGACCACTACACCACCATACTGACCACTACACCACCATACTGACCACTACACCACCGTACTAACCACTACACCACCGTACTAACCACTACACCATCATACTGACCACTACACCATCATACTGACCACTACACCACCATACTGACCACTACACCACCGTACTAACCACTACACCACCGTACTGACCACTACACCACCATACTGACCACTACACCACCGTACTAACCACTACACCACCGTACTAACCACTACACCACCATACTAACCACTACACCACCATACTAACCACTACACCACCATACTGACCACTACACCACCATACTGACCACTACACCACCATACTGACCACTACACCACCGTACTAACCACTACACCACCATACTGACCACTACACCACCATACTGACCACTACACCACCATACTAACCACTACACCACCATACTAACCACTACACCACCATACTAACCACTACACCACCATACAAACACTACACCACTATGCTAATCACTACACCACCATACTGACCACTACACCACCATACTGACCACTACACCACCATACTAACCACAACACCACCATACTAACCACTACACCACCGTACTAACCACTACACCACCATACTAACCACTACACCACCATACTAACCACTACACCACCATACAAACACTACACCACTATGCTAATCACTACACCACCGCACTGACCACTACACCACCATACTGACCACTACACCACCATACTAACCACTACACCACCATACAAACACTAAACCACTATGCTAATCACTACACCACCGCACTGACCACTACACCACCATACTGACCACTACACCACCATACTAACCACTACACCCCCATACTAACCACTACACCACCGTACTAACCACTACACCACCATACTAACCACTACACCACCATACTAACCACTACACCACCATACAAACACTACACCACTATGCTAATCACTACACCACCGCACTGACCACTACACCACCATACTGACCACTACACCACCATACTAACCACTACACCACCATACAAACACTAAACCACTATGCTAATCACTACACCACCGCACTGACCACTACACCACCATACTGACCACTACACCACCATACTAACCACTACACCACCATACTAACCACTACACCACCATACTGACCACTACACCACCATACTAACCACTACACCACCATACTAACCACTACACCACCGCACTGACCACTACACCACCATACTAACCACTACACCACCATACAAACACTAAACCACTATGCTAATCACTACACCACCATACTGACCACTACACCACCATACTAACCACTACACCACCATACTAACCACTACACCACCATACTAACCACTACACCACCATACTAACCACTACACCACCATACTGACCACTACACCACCATACTGACCACTACACCACCGCACTGACCATTACACCACCGAGTTCACTGCGCCACAAAGCCTGTATACCGTAAAGACAAGAAAAGCTCCGCCGCTTAAAATAAACACAATAAAATCCTTCTCAATAGTTTAGCAATTTGGGTCCGCATTGGACAACGACTGGGTCTGGATCCAGAACGCGGCCCGCCTATTAGTGACCTCTGTACTAGACTATCCCAGTATAGGAGGCGGGGCTTAAAAGTGAAAAAAAATATTTATTAAAAATCTTGTTTGGGTTATTAGGCTCATTATCCCACAAGCCAGCAATAAAGCAAACGTCCGGATTTTGTTTGCCAGAAAATGACATTTGCATAAAGGCCTAATAAGGAAGAGGGCCGAACAACAAACAGCCGCCCCCAGAAATAATAAATGAGTCCCAAGCGCTGGCGCTCAGGAGCCCAGAGGCTGGGAAAGGAGCTGTGAATGAAAGGCAGTGTAGTGGTGCTCCAGAACAGATGGAATAAGACTAGTCCTGTACTGAACTCTGGGCAGGAGACTGAAGCTGCTGGAAGAGGCTAGAGTTGTGAATGACTTGGATTTATTGAATGCAGTACATTGTAAAACAAATAAAGTGGGTCATTATTAATTAGGACAGATGCCTGTATCAGCAGAGCTGGACATGACGCTACATAAATAGCCCTTTGAAGTGTTCTGGAAAGGTTTTCTCTGGGGAAGTATATTCATGCAGGCATGCCGGTCCTTGCGACGTATGCTTGTCATACACATGGAATGTTTTCATAAAGCTTATTTATTACATGTTATTCATTTAACATGTTTATTTGAAATTAAAAGGAAAATGAATAACAGAGTAATGGATTCCAAACATTGCATTAAAAGACTGTATGAAAAAATAATGCATCTCTTTACGTATAGTACACTTGAGACTTTGACAATTGACATCACAACACAATGGAGAAGTTTTAAACTTAACATCGAAGATTGATCTATCCAAGTTAACTCAAACTCTAAAGGTATTAGATGAGAACTGTAAATAATTCTGGGTTGTTTTCACATATATATATATATATATATATATATATATATATATATATACGGCATTTCATTGGCTTTGTACCTGTGCTCTGCATAATATATATATATATATATATATATATATATATATATATATATATATATATATATATATATATATATATATATATATATATATTCATGCTACTTTGTGTTGTATTCATGCTGATTTACATCCTTTGCATTGACAATACATGTAATAAAAAATATACTTATTGCTAAGATGAAGGTTTTCAAACAATTACACTTTTGCACAGTAGTGGACCTACATAAATCAATCTAACAATTGTACAATATTTTAGATAATCCATCCTTATATTATTTTACTGGTTATGTGAGCAGAAAGATATCAAAGCATTTCACTGCTAGTTCCACCATGTATGACTATGTATGTGACAAAAAACTACCAATTAATTGGTTTTAATTCGAACGCAGCATATAACTAAATAAACAAGCAGCAAACTAACAAAAGCAACAGCCAAGTTTCTGGATAGTTTTGGTTGGTGGATTGTTCTCAGTCTAGCTGTGACACTGAGGTGTTTAAACACTCCAGCAGCAGCACTGCTGGGTCTGATCCACTCACACCAGCACAACACACACTAACACACCTGTGGGGGTCCTGATCATTAAAGAACAGAGTAATAAAGTATACAGAGAATTAGATGAACTACAGTCTGTAGGTGCAGCTCCTGTATGGTCAGTGGAGCTGATACAGTGGACAGTAAGTGGAGCTCCTGTATAGTCAGTGAAACTGATACAGTGGACAGTGAGTGGAGGTCCTGTATGATCAGTGGAGCTGATTCAGTGGACAGTGTTTGTAGATAGAAGGAGGTGGTTTTAATGTTATGGCTGATCCGTGTATACAGACATAACAAAGCAGTCATTATGCCTACAATACTTGTGGTAGACCATAAAACAATATTCAAAATGTGATATCCGATAGCTTCCAGAGTTTTTTACTGTGAATGAATTTGCAATCGTGACCTTGACTACTCGAGGACACCCGCATTCCCAATTTTTCCATGTAAAAAAAAAAAAAAATAAAAAAGACAGGAGGAGAACGTGCAGTGCTATTTCGTGGCAGACGTCTTGTTTGGATAGAAGTGTGTGAATAAAAAGGAACGACAGTCAGAGAGAGCGAGGGAATTGTTTTTTGTGGTCTGATGGGCAGAAGACGACGGAGATAAAGAAAACTAAAGACAGTCATTTTACCCGCAGGGATCACTCACGGCGAGGAAAGGTGCAGCCGGCAGCACCTAATAGGAGAGAACATCAGGCAAAGCTGCCGCCCAGAGTAGCCCCGGTCAACATGACAGCCAATTTATCAGAAGTTTATACCCAAATATCAACCGCTGGACGAGGTGGATGGTACGGGGAAACAAGACGAGGAGGAAATAAACTCGTGTTTGATATAATTGCATCAATTTCTGAAATCCAGGCACGGTTTTACTGCCATGCTAGAAACGATGTACGCTTCTCTTTGTGAGCCTCATTTGAATGTGTTTTAAGGCATTTATCCTGATCTGCATCATCCTGTTAACAAATGGCTCTGAGAGCCCGACTCATCTCTCTTCCTCTCTACGGCTGAATCCCAAATGACTCCTCACTGAACGTTTAGTGCTCTATTTGGGGGTTTAGATCTTTGTTTTATGGCTTGCGCTGCCAAAAGTCAAAAGTTTGGAGACACCTACCTGAATGTGTGTTTATAATTATTATGGTAGCAACTATATTGTTATTCTGTGTTTGCTTTCTTCCAGATCTTCACAATGTGACTCATCCCACAGTTTTTTTTTTTAATATCAGCACCATCCTGACTCCAGATTGTCCGGTCTGATTGTGTGATCCGGGCTTATAAACAGTTTTTTGACTGGATGCAAAGATTCTGGAAAAAAACAGATTTTTCCAGAAATTTTGTCCCATAGAGAATGAATAGGATGGGAAAGTGCACGCTAATCTACTGAACTTCTGCTCGACCCACAGACATCGTTTCACATACACTGACTCAGAGCAGACCCCCGACCACGACTGCAGTGTTGGTTCGTCCTGCACTCGTCCATTTGTCGTTTTTTATATCCCTCTTTTTCCCCCCATGGAGTCCCATTCATTTTCAAGTGCGACCAAAAACTATGGTTTCATTAAACCTACAGCCACCAAACTGCTTATACTCACTCAGGGCAGGTCTACAAGCCCACTGACCCACACTCCTCTCCTTGTCGTCTATTCATCCCTTGTTCCTCACACTGCTCAAGTTATAAAGAGGTTTAGATCTGAATGTGTTGAGGGACAAGTGTAAATAGTGAAATTGGAGCCCATGTACATTTTTATAAGAGCTATAAACCCCCCAACCTGTTTATCAGAACAAGATCTCAGCATCTACACTATCTTCTTCAGTCCTGTTAGAGAAGCAGCTCATGTGGCTCCTCATGAAGCTGCTGGTCAGAATGTTTAAAGTATGTAAACCTGCATCAGAGCAAATGAGCTCATTTCTAAAAGACCCTCTAAACATTCTTTAAACACAACCAGATGTTTAATTCAGCTCCAGGAATAATTCCATACCGACTATTCTATAATTCTGATCTCTTCACAATTATTCACTAATATTAGTACTATTAATATAGTACACATAAGAAGAGTGTCCAAACTTTCAACTGATAGTGTATGTAGTGCACTATGTAGGGAGCAGGGCACTATTTAAGATTCAGCCTCTCTCACTGAGTGACAGCTTCAGAGCCGACTCCAGGAATGACTGCTCGGTCGCACAATGGTCGGGCCCGCCGTTTAATTTCCAGTTGAAGGGCATTAAGATAATATGCTCATTTAGTAAATCTCACCTACAAAAGCCTGGCCATCTTCGGCGGGCTGGCTTGAGAGAGCGCACGCTCCTCCTCTTAAGTTGAGCCACGTCCGTTTTCTTTCCTTAATTATTCATTTATCTTTTAATTATCATTTTTAATCGTTCCTTTAGTGGAGGCCATGCTTTTTTTCCCCCTACTTTGTGTTGGTCACTAATATGAAGCAAACCCATAACTGGAAGTAAAAAATAAATAAATAAAATGACTGGACAGTTTAAAATCCCCCCAGACTGTCTAATTATGAACAATTATTGAATCGGGACGTGTGAGCGGAGGCGGCCGTATCAGCCCAGGGTCCAGCGCCAGCTTCTAATTCCCTCGCCAGACTGTTTGCACGCGCGTCTGCCCAGCCAGCGCCTATGAGCCAGAGCATCCAGCCGGCACTGCCCACTGGACAAACAACTGCCTTGCTCGCTCGCCCCCCCCCAACCGCCCCCTGCTCTCCATTGTTGTTTCTGCCTCATGTTGCCTCTCTTCCTCCAAAAAACACAGAGGAACTGCCCAAAAGAAAGCCACAGAGAGCAAAGCATAACAAGTACGCAACACAATTCCTCACATTTTTCCACAACTACACGGCCCCCATGGCACAATGCTTCCAGGGGTATGCGTCTTGTTGGTGGGACGACTCCTCAGTGATTGTTTAGTGCTCTGTTTGGGGGTTTAGATCTTTGTTTTATAGCTTGTGCTGGCCAAAGTCAAAAGTTTGGAGACACCTAACTGAATGTATGTGTTTATAATTATTATGGTTGCGACTATATTGTTATTCCATGTTAGCTTTTTTTTAATATTAGCACCATCCCAACTCTAAACTGTCCGGTCTGATTGTGTGATCCAGGCTTATATACAGTTCTTTGATTGGATGCACGGATTCTGGAAAACAGCAAATTTTTCTGAAATTTTTCCCATAGAGAATGAATAGGATGGAAAAGTGCACGCTAAGCTACTGAACTTCTGCTCGACCCACAGACACTGTTTCACATACACTGACTCAGGGCAGACCCCCGACCACAACTGCAGTGTTGGTTTGTCCTGCCCTTGTCCATTTGTCGTTTTTTCTATCCCTCTTTTTTCCCCCATAGAGTCCCATTTATTTTTAAGTGCTATGGTTTCATTAAACCTACAGCCAACAAACTGCTTATACTCACTCAGGGCAGGACCCCAAGCCAGAGGGCAAAGAAAAACAAGTACGCAACACAATTCCTCACATTTTTCCGCAGCTACACGGCCCCCATGGCACAATGCTTCCAGGGGTATTCGTCTTGTTGGTGGGACACGGCCAGACGGACCGAGCTCTCAGCCCTGAATAGCCAAAAATTGCCGTTCGAGGCAAGAGCCGCATCAGGAAACGTCTCAAACGGAGGCCGGGGTCGGCTCTCATCTCTGAAAGACTCTACTAGAGCTTCTTCCTCAGCCGGAAGCTGACAGCACCAAAACAAAGACTGCGGGGAATAAAGGAAAAAAAAAGAAAAGAAAAGAAACTAACAACCGCTGACGTCCAAGCCCCCAAAGAGAGCAGGGTGGGGGCATTTTTTAAATATTGCGATTTGACTTTGAACAAAGTGACTTTTGAAGTGACGGGAGCCTTTTCCCCCTTTTTCCTCCCCATTTTTTCCCCCCTATATTTTAATGCTCCCCCGCTCTATCATGCAAATCCCCATTCAAATTATTAGAGTATTAGAGCCCACAGCTCTAATGTCACAGAGACAAAATGAGATGGGGGACTTAAGCACCTAACGAACAATGAAATTTCAAAGCCCTGGGACAGGACAATTAAGCAGCAGGCTTAGCCAATGATGAAAATTTATTGCTATCTAATACATATTTCTATTTTCTGAACACTAACCAATTTGAATGTGATTAAGGGGGGAGGGTGGGGTTGCGGCGGTTGAGGGGGGGGGCTGTTCATTAAAGTATAGCAGCTACAGAGGGTCTATATTGGAGGGTCTTTTGATGTTAAATTACAAATATGCACCCGAAATCTTATTTATTGTCTTTTTGGCCGTGCATTGTTTCTTTGGGCGCCTCTTAAATGGCTTTCTTCTTCTTTAACCCCGCTTACGCAGATTCAATCCCGCAGCCTTAATGAGCGAACGTGTGAAGGAGGAGCAGCGTTCCCAGCTCTGAGGAGGATGTAATGTTCTTATCCGCTTTTTTTTCTTTTTTTTATTATTATTATTCCTGCTCATCCTTTCATCTAAGCGAAATTGCCCCGCCATTGTTTCCTTTCCGGCCCTTCTTTTTTTTTCATTTGCCATTATCGTAACCCCAGGTTCTCATGCCCGGGGTCCTCAGAAGGGCAAATGCACCAGGGGTGTCTGGGTAAGACCTTTTGTGTGCACACTAAAGCCAGATATTTCAGATTAGCAGCGATTTGGAAACAGGAGAAAGACTCCTGCAGTGTCTCTTCATCCTCTCAGACGCTCGTCCAACTTAATTCGGCTTCCGTGCCGCCGTTCCTGATAAGAACGCGATCAAATGTCAATTGGAGAGCCGGGAACCAGGAGCGGAAACCGGAATACGGGTGGCACGCGTTCCAGAGCATCTTCAAATCGGCCAGTGATGGTCAGCCTATCACATTCCTCTTCCTATATAAGTTTAAGCCTTTGCTTTTGTTTGGTTACAACATTCAGCAATTGAAGGGTTACAGTTACAGGGGTGCGTAAACTTTTGCACACAACACCCATCAACATTACATTAGCAGCACCTCCCTGTATCTACACTCACTGACCATACAGGAGCTCCACTTACAGACTGTAGTCCATCTGATTCTCTGTATTCTTTATTACTCTGTTCTTTAATGATCAGGACCACCACAGGACCACCACAAAGCAGATACTATTAGGGAGGTGGATCATTCACCGCAGTGCTGCTGGTGGACTGAGAATCATCCACCAACCAAAACTATCCAGACAGCAGTGTCCTGTGGGCGGAGTCCTGTGTCCTGATGAAGAAGAACTAGAGGAACACAAACTGTGCAGCAGCAGATGAGCTACTGTCTCTGACTGTACATCTACAAGGTGGACCAGCAAGTAGTAGGAGTGTCTAATAGAGTGGACAGTGAGTGGACAGTGTTTAAACACTCCAGCAGTAGCACTCCTGTGTCTGATCCACTCACACCAGCACAACACACACTACTAACACACCACTACCCAGTCAGTGTCACCGCAGTGCTGAGAATGATCCACCACGCTAATAGTATCTGCTCTGTGGTGGTCCTGTGGGGGTCCTGATCATTAAAGAACAGAGTAATAAAGTATAAAGAGAATCAGATGAACTACAGTCTGTAGGTGTAGCTGGTATTGCAGGTACTTCTGTACGTCAGTGGGAGGAATTCAAAATTCTTAAGATCAGCTGTAAGTTCATGATGAGCTCATGAGTCCACACGGCTCACATAAGTTCTTGCCTTAGAATAATAATAATAAAAAAACTGGAAAAGTGTATTTCCTGAAGGAAACGATGATGGCACAGCTTAAGCAGCACGAGGAACGAGGGATGAATAAACAACAAGTAGAGGAGTGAGGGTCAGTGTGTTTGGGGATCTGCTCTGAGTAAGTACAGGTAGTTTGGAGGCTGTAGGTTTAACGAAATGATGTTTGAGTGTGCTTGAAAATGAATGGGACTCTTTGGGGGGGAAGAAGGATGAAAAACGACAAACAGACGAGTGCAGGTTGAACCAACACTGCAGTCGTGGTCGGGGGTCTGTCCTGAGTTAGTGTATCTAAACCGGTGTCTGTTGGTCGAGCAGAAGTTCAGTAGATTGGTGTGCACTTTTCCATCCTATTCATTCTCTATGGAGAAAATTACGGAAAAAGTCTGTTTTTTTCCGGAATCCGTGCATCCGATCAAAAAGCTGTATACAAGAGCTGGAATGGTGTTACTATTTTAAAAACTTATTATTATTATTATTTATTTTTTGCACAAAAACAGGATCACGAATACAGAACAGTACAGGGGAAATAGACAAATAAACAAATATACGACAAAACAAAACAACGGACAGGTGGTGTCATACTAATAGTCGGTATTGAGCAAAAAGAAGAGAAAATAAATAAATAAATAGATAAACAAGTAATGAGTGGAGGTATCAGCTCTGGATAAATTGCAAGAATGGAGCCCAGGTATTGTTGTATTAATTAATATTATCCTTTATGGTAAATATAAGTTTTTCCAAAATTGAATATTCAGTTAACAGATTGTTCCAGTATTTTAATGATCTTTTTTTCAGTTAAGTAAGATGATCTTTAGCCACCGTTGTAGAAAGGAGGAGGAATGTTTGCAGATGTTTTGGAGTTGATAGAGAGGAAAGGTCACCAAGCAGAGCTGTGGTGGGAGAAATTGATATTTTGAAAACTGAGGGAGGAGCTACACAGAAGATCTGGCAGAAAGCAAACAATGGATAGCAGTATAGTTACACAACCATAATATTACAGTTCTCACCCTGAAGGCTCAAAGACACACACCTGTAAAGCTCAATGATTAATCCAGACCTGGAATCACACCAGGCAACGCCATTGTGATCAGCTTGGGCTTTAGAACAGCTTCCACCTTGTGCCTGGTTCACACTACACGACTGGTTGAGCTGTAATGGCGAGTCTTTCAGTTGTTGTGTCTTTCACACTACATGACTGATCGGCAACACAGGGTCACCAATTACACCATTTTCACCCTGGGGGACCGTCCACTCTTCTGGCTGCTGTCCAGAAACACGTTTTTGCATGTGAGAGCAAGCGATACCACGTAGAACATACACTATTTTCAAATGAACGTCATCAAACCAGCAGTACGAGTTGATACTGAGCTGATCAGCAAGATAGAAGAAAAACGTATGAAGATGGTTAAGGACACTGAGCCAGCAGGGACAGCCTGGTCTGCAGAAAGAGCTGGAGGTAAATATATTATCGGTGAAAACGTACGTGTCGCCCGCAGCCGCAGAGAGATTGAGTGAACGGTGACGCGGTTCTCTATAGGCGACCCCATTGGCTGTAGCTAGACGCTGCTGTTGACTCACAGTAGCCGACAGGCCTAAATATTGAACATACTAGACGTTTGCCGAGCGTCAAGTGGTCGCCGATTCGCCATCGAGCAGAGTTTTTGTCTGCGATCTACAAAAAACCAGGCTAACATCGTGTAGTGTGAACTACATGATGTTAACTCTCGTTAACTCTCGTTCTACTTCTTTTTATACAACTTCTTTTGTTTGCTGCCAGACGTGGATTCTTGACATAAGCAGGCAGCACCGGTCATTATAAAGGTCACTCTTCAAGAGCTTCAGCCACTGCTGCCTTTACTGTTTCTGTTATTGACCTTTAATGGACTAACCGGAAGCTGGACCTTCAACATGGTTAGCATACACTGTCGGGGCAGCACCACTACTTCCTCATCCTCTCATGTTGGGCTGATTCGACCGATTGCTACAGTGACTTACTATCGCCTCTTCAGGTACAAGGTGGCATTACAGTGACTCACTATCACCTCTTCAGGTACAAAGTGGTACTGCAGTGACTCACTATCATCTCTTCAAGTACAAGGTGGCATTACAGTGACTCACTATCATCTCTTCAGGTACAAAGTGGTATTACAGTGACTCACTATCTCCTCTCCAGGTACAAAATGGTACTACAGTGACTCACTATCACCTCTTCAGGTACAAAGTGGTATTACAGTGACTTACTATCACCTCTTCAGGTACAAAGTGGTATTACAGTGACTCACTATCACCTCTTCAGGTACAAAGTGGTATTACAGTGACTCACTATCTCCTCTTCAGGTACAAAATGGTACTACAGTGACTCACTATCACCTCTTCAGGTACAAAGTGGTACTGTAGTGCCTCACTATCATCTCTTCAAGTACAAAGTGGCATTACAGTGACTCCCTATCACCTCTTCAGGTACAAAGTGGTATTACAGTAACTCACTATCACCTCTTCAGGCTAGCTAGCTGGTTAGAACTTCAGTAGATATCCCTGCTACAGAACACATTGACATGTTTGACATAATGAAACGTCTTTCATAATTAAAAAAAATATATATACACATAAATTTATACATGTTTTATATATACACATATCGCTCCTTTAAATAAGTATTCACAGTTACCAATACTGATTGTTGCTGGAACCGGTCCCGTGTCATCTATAACTAGTTAAAACTGGTCATGTAGAAAGTCAGATCACCCAGGTAGTGCTATAGAGAGGATCTCAGAGAACAGAAATGAGAAACTTAGTATGGAATGCTGGAATTCGGAGAATGAAAGGACAAAGAGGGCTTTGTTATTTACCCGGCCGTTCAAAAAAAAAAAATAAAGCCTTCATTTTCAGTGTAAAGGAGAAGAGCGATGCGCGCATACATCTCTCTCCCTCCAAGTGCAGCACGGGCGCCGATTAATTCCCTTTAATAAATGCAGTCTCAGGCACAGTTTAACAGGGATAAAGGACATTTTCATTAACTTTCTTTATATTTAATGTTCAATTAGTCCTGGGTATAACTGGACACTAATAAGATGGAAATATGGGCAGGAATTAATGTTCCTGCTGGAATAGACGCCCGGATTGGTATTCACCAAGAGCAAGCGTGCAGGCCACACCGAGCACCATGCATTAAACCGCATAAATATGTTTACCAGCGGGCGCGTGTTATTTGCACGCATATACAAACATATGATGCGATATTAACAAAAATGCACAGAGGCTTGATTGCGGGTGTGAGCCTGCGAGGCCAGATTCGAGACTCGCGGCGTAACCGTAAAGGATGCGATGAAAAGGATCCAGCTAATATAGTTTTTTTTATTATACAGTGCATTCCATTTAACTCAATATTAACTGTATATTCCGCTTAGAGGAGGGAGCGCTTCTGAAGGTGAGTTTCATTGTGTTCTATAGAGTCATTATTGGATTACTCACTTCTTTCCCCACAGCAGTACACAATATTTCCTGTTATCTTTTGTCGTCGGATCTCTTTAGGCGTGCATCTCTCAAGGCTTTAATGTTCTCCTTTGAAATAAGAGGCCCTCAGTGCATCAAATTCACAATGATTGAAAACAGAATGTCAGCAGATCAGACGCACCATGCGCCAGAAAATGAAATATAATGGCATCTTCCGCACAAACTGTGTTATGAGTGGTCCGGTGTTTTTGATGTGCTGCAATTGACGATTATACGGCAAACTTAGAATGATGCGGTCGCAGGCTTTCATTTTTGAGTATTTCACAGCCGTCAAATCAAGGAACGCGATACGAGCTGAAGATTACGTTCATAGAAAAGTGGCAAACTGGGAAAAATAATGTTCTGGAGGGAAGGGTTTGAGATCACAGCGCGTAGGAACCGGAAGTGTTGTTTGGTAGCAGCTTTGGTGACGTGGTAACTGTTTAAGTTACTGTTTTATCTCTGTTAACTGCAGCTGTGAAGCAGGAGAACTGATACAGCGAGGTGTTTACTGGGGCTGATATATATATATATACACACACACACACACACACCCACCCACTCAAAAGTTTGGGATCACAGTGAAATGTTCTTGTTTTAATGGAGTATCTTCTTCCTTAACACAATAATGGACTGACGGGTCTCTAAAGAAAGTTGTTTCTTTCTGGTCATTGTGAGTCGGTCAGCAATCCATCAACTGCTGATCTTCAGATACTAAACTAACCTAGAATGTTGTTCTGCCTTTTATACTCACTTATTAGTAGAATGTTTTTCAGCTGTGCATCACAATTAAGTAAGAGTGTCCTAACAACCAATTAGTCCAATAACATCCTTAACTTGGATTGGTGGTCGTACCAGGAGATTTAGACAGAGGACTGAGAATTACTGATAATAGGACTATATGTAAAATAAGCCTCTATACAAAAATAGACTTTAATACAAACATTTTTATTCTTTAAAAATCATCTGATACACTTACATTAATTGTGAAATGGACAATATTGTTTGGGAATTGCATGAAATGAAATTCTAAAGTGATCCTAAACTTGGATGTTCTCCAGTAAGAAGACCAGATCTGATTAGAACAGATAAATAATCATACATACAATACAAAGTAACATAAATGTGTTATTGTGAGAGAAGTAGATCATATCTTGAGCTCCAGTTTGAAGAAGTGTAGTTTCAGATTTCTCCTGGACGCCCCAGACATTGTATGAATGTATTCAGTTAAATTTAGCAGCAAATCCTGATTTAGCTTAATGAAGTACTGAGCAGTCAAAGCAGGTATTAGATGAGAACTGTAAATAATATTGGGTTGTTTAGGAGAAGCTTGGAAAGGGTTAAATAAACACACTGACGATGGAAAAGCACTACTTACTGTATTAACACTGTTTAATATTTAATACTAAAGTGGAATAAATAGCTTTCTAAATATAGTAATGTCCCCAAAACGTGCCTAAAACGTACAGCATTGTTGATATTTGGCCAATGGAATGTTTGAGAGCCTCTAAAAGTTGTTAGATGTCGTTTATGATTATCAGCCCAGAAATCATGCAGAAGTTCATCTCTATCCACAAAAGCACACGTCGCTCTCTCCCTCCCTCCACTTCTCATTCTGAGGGTGTTCAGTGGAGGTGGCAGGCATCCAGGCTTGTGGTTAGGGAGCACAAGACGGACTCTGTGCTGCCCCCACCCCCACCCCAACCCCTCCAGCCGAGAGAAAGAGAGAGAGAGAGAGAGAGAGCGCAAAAGAGAGCAGGTCGTGCAAAAGCCACATCCTCTCGGATGTCATCTTCACCACACCGCCAGGCTTTAAGAGAGATGGCAGCGAACGAGAGGCGCTGGCCAGGAACGAACGTGAGGAAAGCCACCAGAAAGAGAAAGAGAGAGGGGGGAGGGGGGAGCGGGACGGAGGTGGGAGGGCACCAAAAACAACTGGAAAGAAAACCGGGGCCAAAGGAAGCAAAGCCTGCAGCATTTCCCCCAGAGCCTGCGAAAAGGCAGCAGGGGCCTCACTCTCTGAATCCCTCTCTGTGTTAAAGAGAGAGAGAGAGAGAAAGAGAGAGAGAGAGAGAGAGAGAGAGAGAGAGAGAGAGAGCACAAGGGGAATCCCAGCACTGCCACTGACATGACCTGTTCTCTGGGAGTGGACGAGAGCATTCAGGCCAGACATCCTTAGACACTGACCTCATCAGTATGCACCCGGATAAGCACTGGCCGTAGACACTTCATACAGATTTAAAAACATGCACGACTCACAAACACGTACACACCCGCTACCAGTCAAAAGTTTGGACACACCTAACTGAATCTATATATTTATAACTAAAAAAACATTTAAATAGTTGAGAGGTGAGTGTAAATAGTGTATTTAAATGTAAAAATGAGAATGTATATTTTTATAAGAGCTATAAAACCCCCAAACCTGTTTATCAGAACAAGATCTCAGCATCTACACGATCTTCTTCAGTCCTGTTAGAGAAGCAGCTCATGTGGCTCCTCATGAAGCTGCTGGTCAGAATGTTCAAAGTATGTAAACCTGCATCAGAGCAAACGAGCTCATTTCTAAAAGACCCTCTAAACATTCTTTAAACACAACCAGATGTTTAATTCCATACCGGCTATTCTATAGTTCTGATCTCTTCACACTTATTCACTAATATTATTACTATTAATATAGTACACATAAGAAGAACCTGGGTAGGAGTGTCCAAACTTTGGACTGATAGTGTACAGACACATGCATACTGTTATTTAAATGTATGAAAGTCAATAAGTATGGAAGCTTCAATTGAAACGTTGCTTGAGACGCCTTTACTGTGTCACGTGGCCTAGAGAGTGAATGCATGGTGGAGATATAGCGTAGGCTGGAGGCTGGGTAACTGGCTTTGTGACCAGAAGGTCACCAGTTCACCCTGAATGATGAACTGACAGGACACGACTGAAGTGCCCTTGAGCAAGACATCCAACTCCCAATTGCTCCCCAGGCTCTGTGGATAGGCCTGCTCACCCCTCAGGGCAATTGTGCTCACTGCCCCCTAGTGTGTGCACATATGTGTGTGTGTGTGTGTTTCACTGCAGAGGTTTAATTCCTCCATGGGCAAATCCTAATTCTAAATCCTACAGGCATATGTGGTCACCGCACCACAAATTACAGATGCCTCAAATTAACCCTCAATTAAAGGAGGCTGTGAAAAAAATGGACGTTGCTCAGAAGATGGAAGCTGGTTGCTGTTAAGGATCAGCCTGACAGCAAACTTCTGCACCATCTGCAAACTAAACACCTCACCGGATATGAAGAAGTTGAAAAGCTTCAGCTGCCCACGGCAGACCTATAGCAGCCAGTAAGCTTTAGATGAGCCATTCTGCAAAAACATGAGTGCTCAAGTGACCTGTTTCTAAATAAATGTGACCAGATATGATCAGATCTCCATTTAACTCATAACAATAGATAAAGACACAATTACACAACATAACTACACAAGCAGCATAAAGAATTACACTGTATTCTGTTCATTCATTAAACAAAGTTATTTAACTTTGTTGGCAAAAGTGTGTGAACCTCTGGTTTCAAGGAACTGCAGCGACCCTTTGATTAGCATTAATGCCTAGTTCTGTAATGCTGTCTATAGCACCCCTTCCTGTAACATTCACTATAGCAACCCTTCCTGTAACACACATTGTAGCAACCCTTCCTGTAACACTCAGTATAGCAACCCTTCCTGTAACACTCACTATAGCAACACTTGCTGTAACACACATTGTAGCAACCCTTGCTGTAACACACATTGTAGCAACCCTTCCTGTAACACTCAGTATAGCAACCCTTCCTGTAACACACATTGTAGCAACCCTTCCTGTAACACTCAGTATAGCAACCCTTCCTGTAACATTGACTATAGCAACCCTTCCTGTAACACTCAGTATAGCAACCCTTCCTGTAACATTGACTATAGCACCCCTTCCTGTAACACACATTGTAGCAACCCTTGCTGTAACACTCAGTATAGCAACCCTTCCTGTAACATTGACTATAGCAACCCTTCCTGTAACACTCAGTATAGCAACCCTTCCTGTAACATTGACTATAGCACCCCTTCCTGTAACACACATTGTAGCAACCCTTCCTGTAACACTCAGTATAGCAACCCTTGCTGTAACACTCAGTATAGCAACCCTTGCTGTAACATTCACTATAGCACCACTCACTTTATTGCTGTCTATAGCACCCCTTGCTGTTACTCTCATTATAGCACCAATCACTTTATTGGTCTCTATAGCACCCCTTGCTGTTACTCTCATTATAGCACCACTCACTTTATTGCTCTTTATAGCACCCCTTGCTGTTACTCTCACTATAGCGTCCTTGCTGTTACTCTCACTATAGCGTCCTTGCTGTAACACTTACTATAGCACCACTTGCTGTTACTCTCACTGTAGCACCCCTTGCAGTAACTCACTATAGCAATTCTTGCTGTAACACTCATTATAGCACCCCTTGCTGTTACTCTCACTATAGCGTCCTTGCTGTTACTCTCACTATAGCACCACTTGCTGTTACTCTCACTGTAGCACCCCTTGCAGTAACTCACTATAGCAATTCTTGCTGTAACACTCAGTATAGCAACCCTTCCTGTAACACACATTGTAGCAACCCTTCCTGTAACACTCAGTATAGCAACCCTTGCTGTAACACTCAGTATAGCAACCCTTGCTGTAACACTCAGTATAGCAATCCTTGCTGTAACACTCAGTATAGCAACCCTTGCTGTAACACTCAGTATAGCACCACTCACTTTATTGCTGTCTATAGCACCCCTTGCTGTTACTCTCATTATAGCACCACTCACTTTATTGGTCTCTATAGCAGCCCTTGCTGTTACTCTCATTATAGCACCACTCACTTTATTGCTCTCTATAGCACCCCTTGCTGTTACTCTCACTATAGCGTCCTTGCTGTTACTCTCACTATAGCGTCCTTGCTGTAACACTTACTATAGCACCACTTGCTGTTACTCTCACTGTAGCACCCCTTGCAGTAACTCACTATAGCAATTCTTGCTGTAACTCTCACTATACAGCCCCTTGCTGTTTCTCTCACTATAGTGTCCTTGCTGTAACTCTCATTATAGCACCCCTTGCTGTAACACTCACTATAGCAACCCTTGCTGTTACTTTCACTATAGCAACCCTTGCTGTAACTCACTATAGCAACCCTTGCTGTAACTCTCACTATAGCAACCCTTGCTGTAACTCTCACTATAGCAACCCTTGCTGTAACACTCACTAAACCGCCCCTTGCTGTAACACGCACTATAGCAACCCTTCCTGTAACATTCACTATAGCAACCCTTCCTGTAACACTCACTATAGCACCCCTTGCTGTTACTCTCACTATAGCATCCTTGCTGTAACACTCACTGTAGCACCCCTTGCTGTAACACTCACTGTAGCGTCCTTGCTGTAACACTCACTGTAGCACCCCTTGCTGTAACACTCAGTAAAGCAACCCTTGCTGTAACACTCAGTAAAGCAACCCTTCCTGTAACATTCACTATAGCAACCCTTCTTGTAACACTCACTATAGCAACCTTTTCTGTAACACTCACTATAGCACCCCTTGCTGTTACTCTCACTGTAGCACCCCTTGCTGTTACTCTCACTATAGCGTCCTTGCTGCAACACTTCCTATAGCACCCCTTGCTGTTACTCTCACTGTAGCACCCCTTGCAGTAACTCTCACTATACAGCCCCTTGCTGTAACACTCACTATAGCACCCCTTGCTGTTACTCTCACTATAGCACTCCTTGCTGTAACTCTCACTATGCCGGTCCTTGCTGTAACTCGCTATAGCACCCCTTACCCCTAACTATAGAGCCCCTTGCTGTAACACTCACTATGACTTTTCTAGCTGTAAAACTCTCTATAGTGCCCCTTACTGTAACTCTTACTATAGCACTCCGTACCGTTACACTTATAGTGCTCTTTGCTGTAATGCTCACTATGACTTCTCTAGCTGTAACACTATAGTGCCTCTTGCTGTAACTCTAACTATAGAGCCCCTTGCTGTAACACTCACTATAACTTCTAACTGTTACACTTACTATAATCCTCTTTGCTGTAATGCTCACTCTCACTTCCCTTGCCGCAACATTCTCTGTAGCGCCCCTTGCTATGACACTCATTATAGCGCCCCCTGGCTGTACGGCTGCAGCTTCCTGCTGCGTCCTTGTGTGTGTGTAAGTATGTTTCTGGCCTTACAGTTACAGTGTGAACTGCGTGATACTTTTTATTGTCAATATCATCAATAAATGTGGAATCACTGTATCTGTCGCAGTGTATATATGAAACCTGTATATAACCACATGTACTAGTGCTGATGGTTCACAGATACATTGACCTTGTGTTCATATTTGTGTTTAATTCAAGGGGGCTGACTGAAAGCCTGATTGTGTGTGGTATGTTTGGGGGTGGAAGTGGGGGTATATATGTGTATGTGTGTGGGAAGGGGGCTACTGTCTGAACGTGTAAGGGTAGCGAGAGGCGGAGGGGAGAGAATCATTCACACAGCGAATCCCGGCCTCCCAAACTGGCCTCGGGGGCCACTGTAAATCCACCGTGTTGTCATGCGTCATCGTGCCAACAAAGCACAAGTGTTTCTCAGGCCAAGCCGGAGACACACACGGGCATTCAGCGGAGGCCGTGTTTCTGAGCACGGCCATAAATATCTCTAATTGAAGAGGCCTGCGTGGGCGACGGAAAGGGGGGGGGGGGTTTGACAATGTGGGGGGGGGGAAGAAAGACAGAAAGAAAGAAAGCAAAATGGTGGGTTTACCTCTTTAAAAAAAGACACCTCGGCCCTCACTCCGGATGAGTGATGTCGCTATTTAGCTGGTAATTCCGCCCGCTGAGACGAGTGGGCATCTATAATGTGATTGTTAAGGGGAAACGGGCGCGTCTGATCAGATAGGGCCCTCGTTTTAATTTGCCGCCTGTTTTGCGTGTTAGCGAGGCGTGTAGCTCCCTCGGGGAGAGAGGGGGCGATAAAGAACATCACTGTAAATAAGCAATCGCTCTGCTCATGCGAAAACAGACAAATACGGCACGCGCAAATACTGCAGGCGCGCTCCGAGGACCCTTTAGCTGGAGGAAAAAAAAGAAAACAGCCAGAGCCATGATCGCTCAGAGGCAGCTCAGCTGAAGCAGGTACACGGAGGATTTCATGAGTGAACGATTAACAAGCTGAAACATTGAGAGGCGGAGATTCAACCACTTTTTTTAACCCTTTGATGCACAAGCTAAGCAAACCCCTTCTAATGCACAGCATGGTTCAAACTTGACCCGTATTCATTTTGCTGTGTTACTGTATGTACTGCTGAGTGTCTCTCTGGTAAATCTATTAAAACCTGTTTTAATTTCATTACTCAATGTTCCAACTGTTCATTAGAAATCTTGTCTTGGGTCTTATTTAATTGTGTCAACAGTTTCTATGAAACTCCATAGTGAACACATAAGGGTTCATTCTGAGCCATGTTGTGTGTAAGAAGGCAGTGGACAGCGAATGGTATTGTGAGACAAATGACAACAACAACTAGTGTCGATTAATCTATCCATTCATTATCATCTGCTCTATCCCACTAGTTGGGGTCACGGCGAGGCTGGAGCCAATCCCAGTGTCATCAGGCGAAGGTGGGGTACACCATGGACAGGTCGCCAATCCATCACACACACTCACACCTACGGGCAGTTTAGAGTGAGGATCCTAACATGCATGTGTTTGGATTGTGGGAGGAAACCGGAGTACCCGGAGGAACCCACTCAAACACGGAGAGAACATACACACTCCACACAGAACCACCCGGACCGGGAATCCAACCCAGATCATCTTACTGTGAGGAGACAGTGCTGACCACTACACCACCGTACTGACCACTACACCACCATACTAACCACTACACCACCGTGCTGACCGCTACACCACCATACTAACCACTACACCGCCATACTAACCACTACACCGCCGTACTAACCACTACACCACCGTACTAACCACTACACCACCATACTGACCACTACACCATCATACTGACCACTACACCACCATACTAACCACTACACCACCATACTGACCACTACACCACCATACTAACCACTACACCACCGTACTAACCACTACACCACCGTACTAACCACTACACCACCGTACCGACCACTACACCACCATACTAACCACTACACCACCGTACTGACCACTACACCACCATACTAACCACTACACCACCGTACTAACCACTACACCACCGTACCGACCACTACACCACCATACTAACCACTACACCACCATACTAACCACTACACCACCATACTGACCACTACACCACCATACTAACCACTACACCACCGTACTAACCACTACACCACCGTACTAACCACTACACCACCATACTAACCACTACACCACCGTACTAACCACTACACCACCATACTAACCACTACACCACAATACTGACCACTACACCGCCATACTAACCACTACACCACCGTACCGACCACTCCACCACCGTACCGACCACTACACCACCATACTAACCACTACACCACCATACTAACCACTACACCACCGTACTAACCACTACACCACCATACTGACCACTACACCACCATACTAACCACTCCACCACCGTACCGACCACTCCACCACCGTACCGACCACTCCACCACCGTACTAACCACTACACCACCATACTGACCACTCCACCACCGTACCGACCACTACACCACCATACTAACCACTACATCACCGTACAAGTCAATATTCATCCTTTGGTCCTTACTTAGTTGTCACAGGACACAGCCCACAGGATGACGCTGTCTAAATAGTTTTGGTTGGTGGCCTATTCTCAGTCCAGAAGTGACACTGATATAGACACAGCAGTGCAGCTGGAGTGTTTAAACACTGTGTCCAGTCACTGTCCACTCTATTAGAAGTTCCTACCTTGTTGGTCCACCTTGTAGATGTAAAGTCAATGCTCATCTAGTCCTTCATCAGTGCTCACAGTACGACACACACAGGACACTGTTGTCTGGATCGTTTTGGTGGGTGGACGATTCTCAATTCTCTTTAAACATTCCAGCAGCAGCACTGCTGTGTCTGATCCACTCGCACCAGTAACACAGCACCACCATGTCAGTAATAGTATCTGCTCTGTGGTGGTCCTGTGGGGGTCCTGATCATTAAAGAACAGAGTAATAAAGTATACAGAGAATCAGATGAACTACAGTCTGTAAGTGGAGCTCCTGTATGGTCAGTGGAGCTGATAACATGAGTGTAGAAACAAGAAGGTGTAGCCAATGAAGAGGCTGGTGTGTGTAGTGTCTGTACATAGAGCTTCCCTCGTCAGACTCCTAGTGCAAGTCGCTCCAGAGCTGGTTAAACGGTTATCATCCTCATAGATTCCCTGCTCGGCGCTCAATTAGATGGATGTTAGTACTGCAGTAATTAAAAACAAATAAAAAGGAGGACAAATATAATTCGGCACAAAATCTAACTCACAATCCAATAATGGCTGAAATTAAGCTTGTCTCAATAATGGGATAAGGCCCCATAACCTTCGACAAAATCAGCATCATTAGCTCCCAAACTTTCCCGGCTTAAGATCCCTCGTTCCACGGAGCCGATCCGATCCGGGCCGGGAAGATCTGCGATTCTAATTCGCCTGAAATGCCCACTCACGTTTGACGAGCCTACGGTGATATTATCAATTTTACAATTAACTAACAAAAAACTGATAACCTCCGAATCCAACTCCCCCCACCAAACCTACTCACCGGCTGCGGTAATCGCCTTCAAATTGGGCCCAGTGTGTGTCTACGGCTGGGAATACACTGCAGGGATTTCTCTCCAATTAACATGCATGCGAAGCAATTTAGAGCAGAACAAGATGTTTTTGTTTGACTGCTTCTGGGTGAATTCTTCCCCGCTCCATTCCCACTGAACCCTGAGAGTGGAAATGTGAGGTGGGGTTTGGTGGGGGGTGTTGGAGAAAAGTGGAATGGATTTCTTGATTAAAAATAGCCCCTTTTTTTTCTATTCCAGCCTGCGGGCACGTGGACACACGCGTCCACGCATGGCAAACATGCCACGAATCCATATGCCCCAATATAAAGTGTTGCATCATTGTTAATTCCGTTCATTAGGCTCTTCCTAGATGGAGGATTTAATTTGTGCTTGTCTTTTAGCGCGGTGGCGAAGCAAATTGAATCGGCAGACGCCTCTCCACACACCAATGTCTGCGTTGTCAACCTCCCCCCATTTCATCCCCCCCCCACCACCTCTTTCGTGGACTTCTCCTTTCTCTCTCTCTCTGCTCAATAAATCAGCACAGATTACAAACAGAGTTAAAGGTGGGTAATTAAATAGGGGGCCTTCCATCTCTCCCTCACTCTCTATCAGTCTTTCGTTCCATCTCTCTCTCTCTCTCTTTCAGTCTCTCTGTGTCTCTCTATCTCTCAAACACAGGGTGATGCAAACACAGGATGTTCAGAAAACAGATGCCGGTGCTGCAATACAGAGATGCACTGCTATACAAATATTATGAAAACAGTGTTTGGGCCTATTTAGACTGCTGTTCATGCAGACATATACTAATAAGTTAATAAATTAATAAGCAATATTAATATTACTGACGGAAAACAGATATATATGGATCATATAGGATTATGAGCTCACGTGCGAATAGATTTTCACGGCAGAGATTTGGGTTAAAGTCCCCCCACGAGGTACTCCTACCTCAGCTGTTACTCGGCAGTGTTGCCCAAGCCCCGCCCCCCTCTCATTTGCTTCGTAATTAAACCAATAGTCAGTTTCAATTAGCAAGCGCACCCCCCCCCCCAACTCGCCTTCATAGAAAAATTAATTAGTCAATTAGACAATTAACATTTGAACAGGGCTTTGTGTTAACGAGCCTTTTACACGCGGTGCTATAACCCTTCTGTAACGACGCCAGGGGAGTCGCTCGCCGGGGGAAGCCCACACAGAGCCCCTGGAATGCCAAAATAGCAAAAGAGTTCATGTTTCAGGGTGAGCCGAATTAAGAGTGTCATTTCTCTCACCTAGATTACACTTTCAGCAGATGTTCTTCAAAAGCACAAACTGAGTACTGAACCAGCTTCCCCACAGACTCCCATTGGTTAGTATGTAGGCGTGAAGTGAGGCTACGTTTACATTACAAGCCATCACTGCTGTTCCTCTCCTCCACTGACTGACCAACACTGCTGTTCCTCTCCTCCACTGACTGACCATCACTACGGTTTCTCTCCTCCACTGACTGACCGTCACTGTTGTTCCTCTCCTCTGACTGACCATCACTGCTGTTTCTCTCCTCCACTGACTGATCATCACTGCCGTTTCTCTCCTCCACTAAACATCACTGATATTCCTCTCCTCCACTGACTGACCATCACTGCTGTTCCTCTCCTCCTCTGACTGACCATCACTGCTGTTTCTCTCCTCCACTGACTGATCATCACTGCCGTTTCTCTCCTCCACTAAACATCACTGCTGTTCCTCTCCTCCACTGACTGACCATCACTGTTGTTCCTCTCCTCCTCTGACTGACCATCACTGCTGTTCCTCTCCTCCTCTGACCGACCATCACTGCCGTTCCTCTCCTCCTCTGACCGACCATCACTGCCGTTCCTCTCCTCCTCTGACCGACCATCACTGCCGTTCCTCTCCTCCACTGACTGACCATCACTGCCGTTCCTCTCCTCCACTGACTGATCATCAATGCTGTTCCTCCCCTCTACTGACTGATCATCACTGCCGTTTCTCTCCTCCACTAAACATCACTGCTGTTCCTCTCCTCCACTGACTGACCATCACTGTTGTTCCTCTCCTCCTCTGACTGACCATCACTGCTGTTCCTCTCCTCCTCTGACCGACCATCACTGCCGTTCCTCTCCTCCTCTGACTGACCATCACTGCTGTTCCTCTCCTCCTCTGACCGACCATCACTGCCGTTCCTCTCCTCCTCTGACCGACCATCACTGCCGTTCCTCTCCTCCTCTGACCGACCATCACTGCCGTTCCTCTCCTCCTCTGACTGACCATCACTGCCGTTCCTCTCCTCCACTGACTGACCATCACTGCTGTTCCTCTCCTCTACTGACTGACCATCACTGCTGTTCCTCTCCTCCACTGACTGACCATCACTGCTGTTCCTCTCCTCCACTGACTGACCATCACTGCTGTTTCTCTCCTCTACTGACTGACCATCACTGCTGTTCCTCTCCTCTACTGACTGACCATCACTGCTGTTCCTCTCCTCCACTGACTGACCATCACTGCTGTTTCTCTCCTCCACTGACTGACCATCACTGCTGTTCCTCTCCTCCACTGACTGCCCATCATTGCTGTTCCTCTCCTCCACTGACTGACCATCATTGCTGTTCCTTTCTTCCACTGAGTGACCATCATTGCTGTTCCTTTCTTCCACTGAGTGACCATCATTGCTGTTCCTTTCTTCCACTGAGTGACCATCATTGCTGTTCCTTTCTTCCACTGACTGACCATCACTGCTGTTTCTCTCCTCCACTGACTGACCATCACTGCTGTTTCTCTCCTCCACTGACTGACCATCACTGCTGTTTCTCTCCTCCACTGACTGACCATCACTGCTGTTCCTCTCCTCCACTGACTGATCATCACTGCTGTTCCTCTCCTCCACTGACTGACCATCACTCCTGTTCCTCTCCTCCTCTGACTGACCATCACTGCTGTTCCTCTCCTCCATTGACTGACCATTATTGCTGTTCCTCTTCTCCACTGACTGACCATCACTGCTGTTCCTCTCCTCCACTGACTGTCCATCACTGCTGTTCCTCTTCTCCACTGACTGATCATCACTGCTGTTCCTCTCCTCCACTGACTGACCATCACTGCTGTTTCTCTCCTCCACTGACTGACCATCACTGCTGTTCCTCTCCTCCACTGACTGATCATCACTGCTGTTCCTCTTCTCCACTGACTGACCATCACTGCTGTTCCTGTCCTCTATCACTGACCATCACTGCCATTCCTCTCCTCCACTGACTGACCATCACTGCTGTTCCTCTCCTCCACTGACTGATCATCACTGCTGTTCCTCTTCTCCACTGACTGACCATCACTGCTGTTCCTGTCCTCTATCACTGATCATCACTGCTGTTCCTCTCCTCCACTGACTGATCATCACTGCTGTTCCTCTCCTCCACTGACTGATCATCACTGCTGTTCATCCCCTCCACTGACTGATCATCACTGCTGTTCCTATTCTCCACTGACTGACCATCACTGCTGTTCCTGTCCTCTATCACTGATCATCACTGCTGTTCCTCTCCTCCACTGACTGATCATCACTGCTGTTCATCCCCTCCACTGACTGATCATCACTGCTGTTCCTCTCCTCCACATTGATGCCTAAAATTAAAGTGTGTTGTTTGACTTTGAGGAAACTGGTGGTAGCCCTCGTCTATCAGTGGCCCCTGATTGTATTTAGGATGGTTGTTGTATGGTTGTTGTCACTGCAGGCTTCTCTTCACTCAGTAATAGGATCAAGACGTGCAGCCTTCAACTGAACCAGCCCAGTTAGCTCTGGAGCTTTGAGGGAATCCCAAACAGCAACCGAAATGCCAGAAAGAAATCACTGTTTGTCTTTTCCTGCAATATTTATGGACTCCCGCTTGCCAATAATCAGCTCTCTCGCCCAGCTGTGATCGCTTGGACGAAGCTAGGCCGCCCCTAAAGTAAATAAGGCTGATAGATTCAAGTAATGGCTCCCGGTTCAAATAAACACACAGCCACCCTTATGATTTATCTCCAGTCCTGGTGCTAAATCATATTTGTGTACCGTATTTCCTCTCCAGGGGGATAGCGTGGGGTGTGTGTGTGTATGCGTGTGTGTGTGTGTGTGTGAGTGTGAGTGTGTGTGTACAATTATTGTCGACATATCTGAGCATGAACAACTGGAAACAAACTCGTTGAGCAGACACCCCTTACAGAAAATAAGTTCATTTTATTAGTATACTTTACGGGGTTACTATACTAATGTGTGTATATACTATTGTAATAATTCTTGGGACTAAATTGGCCACTTTCTAGTTTTTAAAAGTATACTTTTACTTTTTACACTTTAAGTGTAAGAGTAGTAAACCAAGTATACAACTAGTTTACAGCTTTTGTACTGCAACTACACTAAAAGTAAACTTTACTGTTAATTTACTAGCTTGTACGTTTTCTTTAAGTGAACTTAATACTTATAATTTACTGCTTATATTATTGTTGTACTTTAAAGTATATGACTAGGTTTAAGTATTTTTTCGACTTAAAATAGAACTTAACAACGTTTACTTACTCACCAGTGGACACACGTAAAATAAACAAGACACACTCAGATTAAGAAACATATCTGTATCTTTATAAATCAAATTTTAAATAAATATTCTACTGGATGTGTTTGTGCGATCTCTATCTCAATCAAAAGATGAAGTACTAATAAAGATCAAATATACTTAGACTGTTCTATACTTATCAGTATAACCCAAACATACTTAAGTATATCTGTGTTTAGTATATTACTGAGAAGTACATAAAAAGTAAACTGAAAGTATACTCACTTCATTTAGTTTAAAAGAAGTAAACTAATGGTACACCTGAATAAACTTCTGTTTTGTAAGGGACAGCAGAGAGGGGAGAGGAGCAAAGGGGTGGGAGGGACTCATGGTGGCTTTGGCAGTGAATTTGAAGAGGGTTGGGTTTAGGGGTGGGAGGCATTACGAGCAGACTTTGGCCTAGAAAGGCCTCTGATTGGCAGGGAAGGGCCCAAAAAAGGCCCTCGCATGTGCAGACTGACTGCAATTTACGACGTCCTTGTGAACCGCCGCTGATAGCAAGTAGCAGCTTGTGCTCCATAAAAAAAAAAAAAGAAGAGCCGCGAGCTCCTTGAGAATGTTTATTTTCTCCGGCCGTCCCTCTAAACAATCCCTTAAAAGGGAGCGCAGCTGTTTATAGGCTGTTTGCAGACCAAATGTTGTTTTTCTCCCCCACATTTTTTCCGTGGTAACTTACACCCAACCCAAATAAGCAAAGGCGAGTGCTTTGGATGAGCAAGTGTCATGTTCCCCGTGACTGACGTGACACCGGCTGGACCCGAGCAAGCATGCTCACACAAAGCGGCCTTTGCTTTCTGGGCGAGTTGTTCGAGTACCAGGAATTCAGGCCTAACGTCATTGTGTAGAGGAGGGCAGGCTTTGCAGGTGTGAGCGGAACGAGCCAAAGCTTTTAAAGAGATGTTTCATGCAACTTTGCTTTCGCTCCCAGGGCAGTCAGTCAGCCAGGACATGTTTGTTCAAAGTCGTTGAACATCAGGTTGTTAAGGAGCTCAGGCATGCTGGTTGACCAGCATACTGGTGTTTAAGCACATATGCTGTGTTTGCTGGTGTAGTGATGCAGGTATGCGGACGCTAATTGGCTAATAAAGAAACTCTCAGAGGCTACTGTTGGGTCGTGTACCTCTTGGTGAGAGATCTGCTGCCTCTGACTCCTCGACTTTGAGAGGAGCATCATCAGACTGAGAGAAACAGCAGGGTAGCTTCCACAAACTGCCCACCATCTAGTCTGTTCTGACCAAGCTGTTAGAAGGTGTTGGGATCAGTGGTTACGTGAGGACACACACACACACACACACACACGGTGTACAGGCTCTGGACCACCCGGACAGGCCACCAGTAGAAGATTATTTGCCAACAAGCATGAACAGCTCCCACAGTTTCCTGGACTTTAGAAGGAGGGCTGAAGGTAGAGAGCGGAGCTTTAGAAGGAGGGCTGAGGGTAGAGAGTGGAGCTTTAGAAGGAGGGCTGAAGGTAGAGGGTGGGGCTTTAGAATGAGTATTGAAGGTAGGGGGTGGAGCTTTAGAAGGAGGGCTGAAGGTAGAGGGTGGAGCTTTGAGAGGAGGACTGAAGGTAGAGAGTGGAGCTTTAGAAGGAGGGCTGAAGGTAGAGGGTGGAGCTTTAAAAGGAGGGCTGAAGACAGGGGGTGGGGCTTTAGAAGCAGGCCTGAGGGTAGGAGTTGGGGCTAAAGGATAAGGGTGGAGCTTTAGAAGGAGGGCTGAAGATGGGGGGGGGGGGGGGGGGGGGCTTTAGAAGCAGGGCTGAAGGTAGGAGTTGAGGCTTTAGAAGGAGGGCTGAAGATAGGGGGTGGGGCTTCAGAATGAGGGCTGAATTTAAGGGGTGGAGCTTTAGAAAGAGGGCTGAAGATAGAGGGTGGGGCTTTAAAAGGAGGGCTGAAGGTAGGAGTTGAGGCTTTAGAAGGAGGGCTGAAGATAGAGGGTGGAGCTTTAGAAGGAGGGCTGAAGATAGGGGGGGGCTTTAGAAGCAGGGCTGAAGGTAGGAGTTGAGGCTTTAGAAGGAGGGCTGAAGGTAGAGGATGGAGCTTTGAGAGGAGGGCTGAAGGTAGAGGGTGGAGCTTTAGAAGGAGGGCTGAAGGTAGGGGGTGGAGCTTTAGAAGGAGGGCTGAAGGTAGAGGATGGAGCATTGAGAGGAGGGCTGAAGGTAGGAGTTGAGGCTTTAGAAGGAGGGCTGAAGATAGAGGGTGGAGCTTTAGAAGGAGGGCTGAAGGTAGGGGGTGGAGCTTTAGAAGGAGGGCTGAAGGTAGAGGATGGAGCTTTGAGAGGAGGGCTGAAGGTAGAGGGTGGAGTTTTAGAAGGAGGGCTGAAGGTAGAGGGTGGGGCTTTAGAATGAGTATTGAAGGTAGGGGGCGGGGCTTTAGAAGGAGGGCTGTGTTAAATGACCACAATTCTCTATTATTTCCAAACTCAGATATAAAAATACTTTTTTAAATCATATATATCTCAGTTGGGAAATCAAACTCTCTGGCCAAGGCCACAGGTCTAACCTCTGAACCTCATTCACTTATTTTTTTTATTTTGATGCATTAAAGATAATCATAACAGTATACGTTTATAACTGAGTCTCTCTGTGTATGTGTTTTCTTTAGGGAACAGACCTTGAACATGCCTGCTGGTCACACGACAGTAGGGTTTGTTCGATTCTCAGGGTCACACAGACACACACGGAAAGAACTGCACATGTACAGAGAGAGCTGCACAGCCTAATATGATTAATTAAGATTAAACCTTCCATTATTTTAGTGGATCTGAATAAAATCTTTCACATATTATTGAAAGAAAAAGCCCCAAATGTCAACTAAGACACACAGTAGTATGAAAGAAACAGGCTGCCGACTGAAATGCCATCATTAGCTAATGGTATAATTTCTTTTCTTGCAAGATGTGATGTTCATATTCACCAAATCGTCGCAGTCCAAAGAAAAACAAGTGTCTTCAAATTAGTAACTGTGCAGGAGAGAACAAAAACAGTCTCTACCTTCAATGTTAATTAAAAAGACTTTATCCCGAGCAATTTTGAACCATTTCTATTGAACCTTGCTTGCAATATAATATATATTCAAATGAAGAAGTAGAATAAAATGGAGATGCATGTTTCACTTTGTACAGCAATGATATGTAATGTTTTTTCCACATACACACACATACATATACATACACATATATATATATATATACACACACACACACACACACACACACACACACACACACACACACAACCGCTCAAAAGTTTAGGATCACTTTAGAATTCCATTTCATGCAATTGTCATGATTAATGTAAGTGTATCAGATGATTTTTAAAGAATATAAATGTTTGTATTAAAGTCTATTTTTGTATAGAGGCTTATTTTGCATATAGTCCTATTATCAGTGATTCTCAGTCCTCTGTCTAAATCTCCTGGTACGACCACCAATCCAAGTTAAGGATGTTATTGGACTAATTGGTTGTTAGGACACTCTTGCTCAATTGTGATGCACAGCTGAAAAACATTCTACTAATAAGTGAGTATAAAAGGGAGAACAACATTCTAGGTTAGTTTAGTATCTGAAGATCAGCAGTTGATGGCTTGCTGACCGACTCACAATGACCAGAAAGAAACAACTTTCTTTAGAGACCCGTCAGTTCATTGTTGTGTTAAGGAAGAAGATACTCCATTAAAACAAGAACATTTCACTGTGATCCCAAACTTTTGAGCGGTAGTGTATACACACACACATATATATATATATGTGTGTGTGTATATATATATATATATATATATATATATATATATATATATATATATATATATATATATATATATATATATATATATATATATATATATATACACACACACACACACTTCCTTGTTGTGGTGGTATTACAATGCTAAAGTCCATGTGCTCAAAACCTAGAAGAGCACATTATCAAAGTCATGCATTGTTTTTGAGTGAGTGAGATAATTTGGGTGAATATTGGAAGCCGACTCACATCAAGTTGTTGGGATAGTTTGGTTCTAGTCTTCTATTGAGTGTGCTTCACTTTCTACTCACTAGTGGTTTTGAAATGATTTATCAACATCTAACATAGTTGTTTTATTTTTTTTATTATTCCAAGCAATTTTGGAGCATTTCTATTGGTCCATTCATCACAAACCTCGCATGCAGTGTAAAAAACATCTGCCATGTTCAAAGGAAGAAGAAAAATAATATGAACTGAAATAGAGATGCATGTTTTTCTTTAGGCAGCAATGATAAGTAATATGTTTTGCACAAATCTATATGCTTAATTGTAGTTTTGTTTTTTTGGGGTTTTTTTTTGGGTGGGGTTGCTTCAAACCATGCTGACTTGCTATATTAACATGCTAAAATCATGTCCATGCAGTAAAAATATAGAAAAGCTATAACATTAATTTTTTATTTGGGTGAATGTTGGGAACTGACTCACATCAAGCTGTTGGGATGGTTTGGTTCTAGTTTTCCTTCTTTTAATACAATGCTTGTTTTTATTCGTTGACACCTTTTATTCGTTTTATTTCACTTTCTGCTCACTAGTGATTTTGAAATGTATCCAGTGGAGCTATATATCAACATCTGATATAAATGTTTGTTGTTTTATTATTATGGAGCATTTCTATTGGTCCGTTCATCACGAACATTGCATGCAACATAATGACATCTGCCATGTTCAAATGAAGAAGAAAAAGAAAGATGGACTGAAATAGAGATGCATGTTTTTCTTTAGGCAGCAATGATATGTAATATGTTTTGCATAAATCTGTAAGCTTAATTGTAGTTTATTTATTTTTTTTTTTATTTTTTTTTTGGGGGGGTGGCTTTTATAACCATGCTGTCTTGCTGGGTGAACATGTTAAAGTTATGTTCTTGCACTAGAACCTGGAAGAGCACCCTATCCAAGTAATGTGATGTTTTTGAGAGTTGTCTCATTTGGGTGAATGTTGGGCACCAACTCTGCTTTGGTTCTAGTTTTCCTTCAATGTTTGTTTTTATTTGTTGACATCTGACATATTGTTCTTTCAGGGACAAACATAAAGCAATGCTTGTCACTTACCTGACTAAACGATTGAGTGTTGCATTCCTTGAAATTAAATGAAGGATCGTTTTGCTAACCTGGTTTAGTTTGGAAACCTACTTTGAGACTGTCTTCACAAGGTGTTGGTCTGGTTTAGAAACCCTGAGTCTGTTCCCAGCCTAATGAATCTATTCCCACCATCATTTAGACTGACGTTTCTTGTCTCCCTCTTTATAAATATTAAAACCTTGAACATGATTACACCTGATAATTAATATACCCACGAGAGTGTAGAGTTAGATATTAATAAGAGTGTGGCAAACAGTTGTAGCAAATGTGTATATATAACTAGGGCTGTTAGTGGCAATGACGTGCAGCACTTAACCAAGCAGCTAACCTTGCAAGCTGGTTTATTCACCAGCTTATAGTGTCCTGACCAACTCGACTAACTGATCTCTCTGGTATGTATGTATGTATTTTTTTTTACCAGTGGGAAAGAAATTTTAACTGGGATGGAGCTTTTCTTTGATTCTAGATCAGGGGTCACTAATATGCGGACCGCGGTCCAGGTCCGGACCCAGATGTTGCCCAATGCGGACCCAAACAGTGTTTCCACAGTGTTTATTTTAAGCGGAGGAATGTTTCTTGTCTTAATGGTATACAGGCTTTGCGGCGCAGTAAACTCACAGAGCAATCACATGCATTGTAAAATCACCAAACGCGTTATATATTTTGTATATATTTTTTATTATTATTTCTTTATCTTTATCTATTGGTGAGTGGAGGAATATCAAAGTAAGAATTTCATTGTACAGTGTAACTGTCTGTTCTGCTGTGCATATGACAGTAAAACTCTTGAATCTTGAATCCTCAGCCAATCAGATCTGTGCAGATTCAGGCACAGACAGCTCCAAACCAACATCTCATATGTTCTGAGACCGTGGCACTAATTAAAAATAGTGTATATCTCTCATGTGAGTGAAAATGGCCCGGACACCATTTCAGCCCAGGTTTAAAGTCCTGGCTGGACAACCAAGAGCTCACTTCTCTCACTGAACAAGAGAACGTCTGAGAGAAGAAAACAAGAGAGAGATAAACTGTTAAGATGTTAAATCGAGTTAACAAGAAGACGCAGATTTTATTTACTTTTTCTCACTTTCTTTAAAAAAGCAATGTTTTTTTTTTTAAATACAGCCCTTGTGTTTACTTCAAGTGAGGGAAAAAAACATTTATTTAAAGTAAAAAATAATTAATTCAGTTCAGCATGTAAACAGTAAATATACTGAAATATACTGAACGGTATGTGTGATGTGTTGGTGTTTCAGTAGCTGATGGTATAGGATGCTGATACTAGACTACTTCAGTAAACAGGATACACCACTGAATCAGAACACACGTTAGAGATGATGACCATCCGGACTTTGGCCTGAAGACATTTCCACCAACTGGACCTTACTAAATTCTAGAACCTTCTAGAACCATTCAGAGGTCACTACAGCCGAAGCAGCAGGTCAATTGTACTCCAAGTTTAGCAATCCAGCAGATTCCATTGAAAATGCTGTATCCTTTATTTATATATCATCTAGATTTGCCTTGTAGCTCCAGCGCAGCTCTAAAGAAGCCATCGGACACCAAGTGCGTCACCCCGTATCTGTTTTTCAGCTCCGCTCCCTCTTTCCTGCGGCACAATGATTCAGAAATCCAGTGTAAACATGGCTACGTTTTCACCTTACATGGGCACGAGCTGCGCAGCATGTTGGTGCGTTATGTATGGGGGGTAAACAGATAATAGCTAATTACCTCCATCATTAACCTTTTCAGACAGACGCGCGGGGCTGAGCGCCGGCCTTTGTTGCCGCCTGTTGAACGCTGGCACTCTTGCCTCTGAGATAAAAGGGCGGTTATAAACAGCACTCGGGGAGAAGGTTTTAACGGGTCAGACGGACACATTTAACGCCAGCCTTGCAGTTTTAACCAGCGCCGAAGGCCCTCGCTACAGACTACACACTCTTACCAGCCTTCAAAGCCTCACCCAGAAGATTCAGGCCTAATACAGCGGGGCAGAGCATGCAGGCCATCTTAACTAAAAACGAACAAGTGAGGCCCTTACAAAAAAGAGGTTTATTCAGGTGTACCATTAGTTTACTTCTTTTAAACTAAATGAAGTGAGTATGCTTTCAGTTTACTTGTTAGGTACTTCTCAGTGATATACTAAATACAGTTATACTTAAGTATGTTTGGGTTATACTGATAAGTATAGAACAGTCTAAGTATATTTGGCCTTTACTAGTACATCTTTTGATTGAGATAGAGATAGTACAAACACATCCAGTAGAATATTTATTTAAAATTAGATTTATAAAGATACAAATATGTTTCTTAATCTGAGTGTGTCTTGTTTATTTTACGTGTGTCCACTGGTGAGTAAGTAAATGTTGTTAAGTTTAAGTAGAAAAAAACCTTAAACCTAGTCATATACTTTAAAGTACAACAATAATATAAGCAGTAAATTATAAGTATTAAGTTCACTTAAAGAAAACCTACAAGCTAGTAAACTAACAGTAAACCCTTAAGTTTACTTTTAGTGTTTAGCTGTAAACTAGTTGTATACTTGATTTACTACTCTTACACTTAGTGTACTTAAAAATATACTTTTAAAAACTAGAAAGTGGGCCAATTTAGTCCCAAGTAGTATTAAAATAGTACATATACAAGTGTACTACTAGTACAATGACATTAGTATAGTAACTGCATAAAGTATACTTAATAAAATGAACTTATTTTCTGTAAGGGTCGCCACTCTTACCAGCCTTCAAAGCCTCACCCAGAAGATTCAGGCCTAATACAGTGGGGCGAGCATGCAGGCCATCTTAACTAAAAATGAACAAGTGAGGGTCCCGGGGGGCAATTTGGTGTCACGCTTTAAAAAAAAAAAAGAAAAGTGAACTCAATCCAAACATTGACTTTGAAGCGCTACATTAAAAGCAGGCGCGTGAGTAAATACCAGGGCGATAATCCCCAGCACTTATGGCCAGTTCATAATTCGAAGTGATATTACGACCTAATATGCCTATGTAATATTTAATTCCACCACTTTTATACCAGCGTAGGGAAATCCTCAAGGTCTTTTTAATTAATTCCCATCATTCTCTCGCTCTGACACTAAAGGCACTGTGGACACAGATTAGGGAGGATGTCCATGAAAAATTAACAGGTTTATCTTTTAACTTCGACAACCTCCAGCACTATGATATATATACACCGCACTATATTTATTCTTTCCCATCACCCCCTCTCCCGCTCCCCCCCTCACTCCCCATCTCTCGCACTTCTTTCATTTTCTTTGCGGCCCGTACGCGCCGGAGCCGAGAGGAAGGAGTCGGGCTAAAACGGAGCCGCGATTAAGTTGATATATTCTAGATAATAAAAAGCCGAGTGGCTATTACGGGCCGACGTCGAGCCTCGGCTTCTCTATCTGCGGGACGGGCGCTGCCAGAGCCTGCGGGCGCGCACTGGTCAGCTCACTGGTCCACTCAAAAAAAAGAAAAGAAAAAGCTCTAGTCTGTAATGTGATGGGTTTAAAGCCTCGGCTGCCTCTTTGTTTAGGAGGGATGTTAAACAATGGGACCACGTCCAAACAGTTTGGGCGATTATATGTGAAGGGCTCCAGCGTATGTAAGCTAGAAGCCCAGATTGGCTGTAAATTGTTTCTATGTTCCCTATGTTCTGTTATGATTGATGCTGTTGGTTTAATGAATAGTAGCCACCATAGGCTGGAACTGTGATCCTTTTGGCTTTCCCAAACATTCATTAAAGCGCCGTTCCGACCTCATCTTTATCCGGAGCATATGGTGAACTACCAAGGACAACAATTTCCATGTTTTTAGAAAATAACTGAAGAACTTGCAACAGAAGCCAGTCAGAAGGCCTTGAAGCAGCTGCCCACTGGTTTCTATTATAAATGTGTTTTGTGTTAGCTCGCTCTTTGACTCGGTACAAGAAAATACATCAAAAATTATTGCTCGTGGTAATCAGCTGTGTGCTACAGATGGTAATCAACTGTCAGTTCAGTTCAAGTTTATGGGAAAAAGGCAGGACGAAGAAGCGCTGAGAGGAACAAATGCTCCAAACCAAAGCCCACCGTCATTCAGCACGTGTTACATAGAACAGTAATATCATTTACCAAGCTTTTATTTACTTAACCCTTTATTTTTTAAATATTAATCAGTATTAATGGAGTAAGTTGTGCTTTTTAATACGTCAGTGTGTTTATTTAACCCTTTCCAAGCCTCTCCTTGTGGAAACAACTAGTGATGGGCCGAGCCAGTGTTTTTCAGTTCCGATCCGATACCGATATATAACTGCCAATACCGATACCGATATCGATACAAATACCGATATAAGGGCTCTTTAGTTTATTATCATTGGTACTATGTTTAAGGTTACGTAATGAGGCTGAAATAGACACAGCACTTTTTAATATAATTTAATATAAATGCATTCCAAAGGCATATACAAACACAATAGTTTTCTTTCATATCAAATATTTAAAACCCAAAACTGAAATAAACATCTTATGTATCAAAACCCTTTCTAGTATGCTAAACACAACAATATGACTGACTGCATGATCTAAACAGTTCAAGTATTAAGAAAGTTGTATCAGCAGCAGCAACTTCAACAAGATTTCAAATAGTTGAAATAATGTGCAAACTAAATAGAAATGAAATTAAAAAATGGATCGGTAAGTGGAACGGCCGCATTCGCCCGATATCCGATACGTTACATTACGTCAATATCGGTCTCGATACCGATATTGTATCGGATTGGTCCCATCTCTAGAAACAACCCAGTATTATTTACAGTTCTCATCTAATACCTGCTTTGACTGCTCAGTACTTCATTAAGCTAAATCAAGATTTGCTGCTGAAGGAACTGAACACATTCATACAATGTCTGGGGCGTCCAGGAGAAATCTGGAACTACACTTCTTCAAACTGGATCAAGATCTGATCTACTTCTCTCACAATAACATATTCATGATACTTTGTATTGTATGTATGATTATTTATCTGTTCTAATCAGATCTGGTGGTGAACAAAAGTATTTGGACACACCTCTTAGTCATTGAATTTAGGTGTTCCGTTCAGTCCCATTGCCACAGGGTGCATATAATCAAGCAGCTAACCATGTAGTCTGTATAAGGATTTGTGAACAAGTGAATTCTATGAATTCCTTAAGTTTCATGTATTGTATTTATGATTATTTACATTTGTTCTGGTGGTGCAAATACACTTATTGATCAGATAAAGGCTGCTAAACTATCAGGTTCTGTGCCCAAGACTTAGATATTAACACACACTAAAGCTGCACTATATAATATTTTGCATTTGGCAGTATACATAACCAGCGATGCAAAACATTCTTCCACAGAGGACTTGCAATTCCGCATTTCCAAGTTATAAGTTACGAGATTTCCTTATAAACACTTCTAAATTAATGTAAACTGACTAAGTCGGTATACATAGAATCAGCACAATGAAAATATGTGTAAGGCAGCACAATAAACACTAACGGTGGACTCACAAAGCAGATCCTCTCAGAACTAAAAGGATTCGAATTCAATTTAATAAGCAAGAGTGAGTCTGAAACCATTACCACAGAACTAAATACAAAGCAACCATAACCAGAGTTGGAGATGAAGGCAGAGCCACAGAGAGGAGCAACAGTCAAAACCAGAACTAACCAGCAACCAAAATACAACAATGAACCAAAATAACCTGTAAACTAAGCAGAGTTCATACAGACAGGGATACAGAAGCTTTAGCCGAGGGATGCCACACCATTCATTCATAACTCCCTACCAATAGCTGATATACATCTACCTTTAAAATGACTCTACTTACCTGTTTCCCGGCTGCATTCATGTGCCAACGTCCTCCACACCATCACCAGTTTGGCCCTGTCCAGTTGTGGGGTTGGATCATGATCCAGCAGAATAGACGACTGGACTGACTATAGGGTCTACTCCAAAGGCTCCTTCAGTTCCAAACAATCATATCCTTCACATTTATTAATTTTATCCAAGACCAGAACTATCTTCCTTCTCTCCTGCCTCCTGAGTCACTCTGGCAGGAGAAGAGAAAGCGATCAGTATGTAACAGAAAAAGTTGGCAAAACTTCACAAAGACCTGAAGCAGAAACAGATAAACGAATGAGAAACAGGTGATGGTGATTAGTATTCCAAAGACGACCAGCCAGAAGGTGGTTTGTGATTGGTTCAGACCAGACATGTGGTGCTGATATCGTGAGGGGGTGCATTATGGGGACTGTAGTTCGTGGGGGTGTGAGTGTTCCAACCCCCAAGACTTGCACACCAAGAAATAGTTGCTGGAATGAAACGAAACTGTATATGTGTGAATGTAATGATGGTATATGTGATTACAATATTAGATGATGGATAAGTGATTACAATATTAGAGTGAAAGGAGAAGTTTATTAAGGAAAGCTGTACAACTGAAAGGAGTTCCAGTTCCCTGCTGGACTCCTCTGGATAAAAGATGAGATACAGGCTGTTGGAGACATACAGGCTTCCGTACGGCATCCTGCAGCACGTTTACCCACAGATGCTGCAGCTGGTCCTGTAGATCCTGATCACTCACAGGTTCCAGAAGCTGGAGTTACAGCTAATCCCATCAATGCTGGATTGGTGATACATCTGGCGAGTGGGCAGAACAAAGATGTGTTGGGATCTGTTGGAGACGTTCCTGGGAAACCCTCCTGTCTGTGGAACATTATCAAGCTGAACAATGCCAGTTGGAGGTCCTACCATGAGAGGAGACACATGTGGACATCCTGCATATATTGCTGAGTTGGTAGTTGACCCTTGTATCACTATTAGTGGTGACTGAGTGTCATAGCAATGCACCCCCAGATCATCATACCAGCTGATGGGTCAGTAAAGCAACTGTGAGGAAACCAGTCCCATGTTTGTAAAGCTGGTAGTTATGGATTTGGTTTTGTTGGGAATTTTTTTTATATAAATCCAAGCATTTATTAAAAAGCTTATTAGACGGATGGCCAAGAAGGCTCATGGGAAGGTCAGGGCTTTTTGGGATCCCCGCCATATAGGGCCATATACCCTGCAGCCTTATCTTGGGACCTTCTATTTGAGAACCACTCTACACCACTCAGTCAGGGCCATAAAAGACCATGCAGCACAGTTATCTTTGAGACCAGGTTGGACCAGGTTAGACCAGGGTTTGAGGGCTCAGAGAAACGTTGGTACTGCAATCCCAAAAATAAAAAGCTTAAACCCTGAACGGCAAAAAGTGTTACGACAGTTTCTAAGTAGTGTTCTTGCGCCTCCTTCATGTCATCACAGTTAACTCGTGTGTGATGAATTCCGTAAACAAGACATTATATAGATTGAATGATAAAAAAATCCCATCTGCCAATCAGCCAAGAGGAAAGACTTTTTCACTGTAGCACTAAATTATTCAGGAATGCTTGGAACTAAATCTAGTTTCAACCATTTAAGATTAAAGTCAAGACTCATTCAAGGTATTAAAGTTA
>CM038714.1:24018407-24160907 GCA_021613375.1 Megaleporinus macrocephalus
ATGTCATGGGGCAGATCTAAAGAAGCCAGCTTGACTGATTGAACACGTGTGTAATTGTAATTATTTATTGGCCAAACTAGAGTCCATTACTGTATTCAAACCATCTATGCAAGCAGTTTGTGGAGGAGGAACGCTACACACTGAGGTCAGGATAGACAGAAAGAGCCAGTGACAGTTCTCCCTGAATATCAAACGATCCTACAGAGCCTAGACATGTATCAAGACTTTTCTTCCATTGTTCTCTGTCTCTCTCTTTTTCTCAGCATGTGTGAATCTCTCTCTCTCTCTCAGGACACAGGAGTTTGATGGTTTCTACTGATTTTGACATCAGAGGAAGACTGACAGTTGACATTCTCTCTCCTTTCACACTCCGTCCCGTACCTTTCTCTCTTCCCTCCGTTCACCAGACACAATTGTCAGGAGGAAGAGGGGGAGGAAGAATGGGGTGTGACGTGGCATACATACTTTTCTTGTACACCTTCATATCTCTGGTTCCTGAACAGAAAGCAAATTCATCCAGACAGGGAGCCCTGACAGACCGCAGGCTTTACTCTGCTATCACTGCCGGGTGTGTTTGTTGCTGCCCGTGTAATGTTTTTCTCAGAGCTTTGGAGCTGTTAAAATGTTTTGAATCACGTGACGTCTTAGTATTGTTTGGTACTTTATGTTTAGAGTATTTGTTTTTCAGCATAACATTCAACGCAGCCCCTTCAACATGACTGACGAGAGGTTAGAATACACCACTGGGGCAGCAGCAATACTTCCTCATCCTCACATGTTGGATTGATTCTATTTAATGCTACAGTGTCTTGCTGTCACCTCTTCAGGTTCAACGTGGTACTACAGTAACTCACTTTAACCGCTACAGGTACAAAGTGGTCTTACAGTGACTCACTATCACCTCTTCAGGTACAAAGTGGCACTACAGTGACTCACTATCACCTCTTCAGGTACAAAGTGGTATTACGACACAGGGTAGGCCTGGGCTAGTTGTTTCGCATCCTAACTTTAATAGATGTATTTTAGTCACATGATAAATACATGTCTTTTACACACTGTCGAAATGATTATATCCAAACATTCTGTTAATATTTTTTTGTCTATAATTTTTATGTTTATCTATTTTTTAACAAGCAAATCTAACAAATTGCTGTTAAAATTATTCAACATACCAATATGTATATTTCTTGCAGCATAAATAGCATAAATATGATTTTAAACCTGTTGGTTCAATGCAACAGTCATTATCACCTTAGCTGTATAAACCCATTAGTTTTATTTCTATACTAGTTTTGAATGCTGGTTTATATATATATATATATATATATATATATATATATATATATATATATATATATATATATATATATATATATACAAACACAAACATTTGAACAGTGAAGTTCCATCTTTTATCAAAGTCAGAGCAACATACAAGGTCTAACAGAAGATCACACACATTCTGTGTCCCTCTCTCTCTCTCTCTCTCTTTTTTTTTCCTTCTTCATCCACTGGTCGTTTTCCCTTCTCGTGCGTGTGCACGGGTTTTCCCGGGTGGTAGATGATGGTGTTGTAATCGGATTTGCCCATGTGGAAAAACAATACATGTTAGAAAACTACCTAATTCCTGGTATTTTGTATATATGTCAGGTCGCATGAGTGTAAGTTAAATTGGGGCTGTTTGTGCATTGTGTGCTGAGGACGAAAGGGAAGTGCGGCCACACAGCCGTGAATCCAGCCCGGAATCTTGCTGAGGTTTTGGTCTGTCCTCCTTGGGGTTATTCCGGGTTACCTAATGTGACCATTTCAACATTACGTCATCACTGTGCTACTGGAGGTCTTACTGAGGTCGTATGAAGCTTTTATGAATGAATGGTAAGCTTCCGCATTCACAGAAACCTTGTTATCATTCAAATAATTAGTTACATTTACTCTGTTATGAGTACAATTTTTATGGATGTACTGTTGGTGAAAATATTTGAACACTCTTAATATATATATAAATGGATAAATATATATATATATATCCATCCATCCATTATCTTCCACTTTATCCCGTTAGTCAGGGTCATGGGGGGGCTGGAGCTCACCCAGCTGCATCGGGCCAGGTCATCGCAGGAGTGAGCGATCATGATCATGCATGTGTTTGGACTGTGGGAGGAAACCGGAGTACCCGGAGGAACCCACTCAAACACAGAGAGAACATACACACTCCACACAGAACCACCCAGACCGGAAATCCAACCCAAATCAGCTTGCTGTGAGGAGACAGTGCTGATCACTACACCACCATACTGACCACTACACCACCATACTAACCACTACACCACCATACTAACCACTACACCACCATACTAACCACTACACTACCATACTAACACTACACCACCATACTAACCACTACACCACCATACTAACCACTACACCACCGTACTAACCACTACACCACCATACTAACCACTACACCACCATACTGACCACTACACCACCATACTAACCACTACACCACCATACTAACCACTACACCACCGTACTAACCACTACACCACCATACTAACCACTACACCACCGTACTAACCACTACACCACCATACTGACCGCTACACCACCATACTAACCACTACACCACCATACTAACCACTACACCACCGTACTGACCACTACACCACCGTGCTGACCACTACACCATCGTGCTAACCACTACACCACCGTACTGATCACTACACCACCGTGCTGACCACTACACCACCGTGCTAACCACTACACCACCGTACTAACCACTACACCACCGTGCTGACCACTACACCACCGTACTAACCACTACACCACCGTGCTGACCACTACACCATCGTGCTGACCACTACACCACCATACTGACCACTACACCACCGTGCTGACCACTACACCACCGTACTGACCACTACACCACCGTACTAATCACTACATCACCGTACTAACTACTACACCACCATACTGACCACTACACCACCGTACTAACCACTACACCACAGTACTATATATATATATATATATATATATATATATATATATATATATATATATATATATATATATAGTGCTAATTGCCTACAAAAAGTATTAATAGTTAATAGTACAGTGCAAAGGACAGCATTATATAATGACAAGCAGAAAAAGAGAAAAAGCTTTTTTAAGCTGACAATATACTCAGCTTCCTCTTCTACAGCCACAAGTCCACCAGTGACCCAGTACTGAGTGACTGACAAGGTAAAAGTGAAACGCTGCCTATTGCATTCAAACTTCATTAAAACCTCTTAGCCTGCCATTCTTGATAACAGGAACGAATGTGAGGCAGAGAAGTCATGACAAATTCCTGACAGGTGAGTTATTCCCTAAGAAAGAAGCAAACTAGGCAGCTGACGAATCCCCTCAATAAAACTGCCCTGAGATTTTACTGTGTGGTCTAACTCACACACAATCATGTAGCTGCCGGCTGAAAGCGTTAGCAGCTGCGCAGGCTACGTCTTCCTTTTCATGTCAATGGAGTCTAATAGAGGTTTACTCACGTCTGTCCATTCGTATTTGTGAATCAGTCCCAAAGACACACTGGGGCACAAATGATGGTGCGTGTTAAGGTCATTCTGACCATTTGACTGAGGCTAATTCAAATCTGAAATGGTGGAGTTCTGGGAGAGGGAACTGAGGGACTGGTACAGACTTAGGAGGGAGGTGTATTTCAGATGTTTGACTCTTCACTAGTTGAAATGAGAAGTTAATTTAACTAGACTGATGCATAAAAGAGTAAAGAAAAATCCACTGCATTGACCAAACTTAAGATCTAGTCCACTTTTATTGAGGCTGTCCAAAGAAAACATCCATCTATCCATGACCACTACACCAACGTACTAACCACTACACCACCATACTAACCACTACACCAACGTACTAACCACTACACCACCATACTAACAACTACACCACTGTACTAACCACTACACTACCATACTAACCACTACACCACCATACTAACCACTACACCACCATACTAACCACTACACCACCGTACTAACCACTACACCACCATACTAACCACTACACCACCTTACTAACCACTACACCACCATACTAACCACTACACCACCATACTAACCACTACACCACCATACTAACCACTACACCACCATACTAATCACTACACCACCTTACTAACCACTACACCACCATACTAACCACTACACCACCATACTAACCACTACACCACCGTACTAACCACTACACCACCATACTAACCACTACACCACCTTACTAACCACTACACCAACGTACTAACCACTACACCACCATACTAACCACTACACCAACGTACTAACCACTACACCACCATACTAACAACTACACCACTGTACTAACCACTACACTACCATACTAACCACTACACCACCATACTAACCACTACACCACCATACTAACCACTACACCACCATACTAACCACTACTCCACCATACCAACCACTACACTACCATACTAACCACTACACCACCGTACTAACCACTACACCACCATACTAACCACTACACCACCGTACTAACCACTACACCACTGTACTAACCACTACACCACCATACTAACCACTACACCACCATACTAACCACTACACCACTGTACTAACCACTACACCACCATACTGACCACTACACCACCATACTAACCACTACACCACCATACTAATACTACACCACCATACTAACACTACACCCCCATACTAACACTACACCACCATACTAACCACTACACCACTGTACTAACACTACACCCCCATACTAACCACTACACCACAATACTAACCACTACACCACTGTACTAACACTACACCCCCATACTAACCACTACACCACAATACTAACCACTACAACGCCGTATTAACCACTACACCACCATACTAACCACTACACCACCGTACTAACCACTACACCACTGTACTAACACTACACCCCCATACTAACCACTACACCACCATACTAACCACTACACCACCATACTAACCACTACACCACTGTACTAACCACTACACCACCATACTAACCACTACACCACTGTACTAACCACTACACCACCATACTGACCACTACACCACCATACTGACCACTACACCACCATACTAACCACTACACCACCATACTAACAGTGCACCACCTGATATACAGTACTGCGTAAAAAGTCTAGTACATAAATGACAGGAAGCTATTATTTATGCAGCAAAACACTCTTTATTATTAAAAAATAAACAGTATTAATAGAGTAAGTAGTGCTTTTCCATACGTCAGTGTGTTTATTTAACCCTTTCCAAGCTTCTCCTAAACAACCCAGTATTATTATCAGTTCTCATCTAATACCTGCTTTGACTGCTCAGTACTTCATTAAGCTAAATCAAGATTTGCTGCTGAAGGAACTGAACACATTCACACAATGTTTGGGGCGTCCAGGAGAAATCTGGAACTACACTTCTTCAAACTGGAGCTCAAGATCTGATCTACTTCTCTCACAATAAGATATTCTATACACTTATTGATGAGATACAGGCTTCTAAACTATCAGCTTAGGTGCGAGTGTAGTGCATCAATATAAACATTTCTGGTCATGACAGGCTTTTTTTCAAATCACTCCTAACTCCTAACATCAGTTGCCATGAATTTGGTATATTGTGGATGTGGGGGATTTTCAATAAACCTAAAACGGTCTCAAATGTCACTGTGTTTCATTGTATATGTGTCCCAGTGGCCATGTGTTGTGTTATTGAGTTGTGTGTGTGTGATAAGATCTTGACCCTGAGAGAAATCACATTGACTTTACCATCGCAAGTCTAGCATAGGGCACAATCGAGCTATCAGCCAGCTGTCATGCACCAGACTCCAAGCTCCGAATGTGTGATAACAGCCAGCAGCTCACATCCTCAATGTACAGATACACACAAAGAGTGGAGGAAACTATCAGCCTGGAGAAGATTTCAAAGCTGCTGCGTTGATGAGGAGCACATAAACCCTTTCAGGTTACTTTTGTTTTGTTTTGCTTTGATCTTTAAATCTAATGATTCAATTGCATTTTCATGTTTTCCTTCTGAGAGAGGTCAGGAAGTAGCTGTGGAATGTTTTTAAACTGATGCTAATGAACAAAATGATACTGGAAAGCTTAACAGACTTGAAGGAGAACCTTAATTTCTGCTTCGTTAGCCAATACGTTAACTCAGATAGCACTAGTGATGAGGGAGGGATGCCAAGCACAGCACATCAGAGACTATATATATATATATATATATATATATATATATATATATATATATATATATATATATATATATATATATATATATATACTTAAAATAGAAACTGTTAATATGACTAATATAATATATAAAATATCACTGGGTAATAAAAAAACACAAAAAATAATTTACAGTCAGTAAACAACTGTTTTACTTAATCAATGTAATATAATATTTACGTTAAGTATATAACGTAAATATTATATATATAAGTTTATAGACGTTATGTTATAAATCTTCGAATTCAATTTATAATAAAATATCATCTAGTTATGAAAAAGGCTAAAATGTACATTTACAACACTGAAATAAAAATGTATATTAACAAAATTTAAATAAAACAACAAAAATATTTTTAAACAAGTGAGCAAGGGTTTTACTTAAAAACAAAGGGTTTACACATTGAGTTACACAGTAATCAGTATAATCAGTAAGTTTTGGAGGGCTTGTATATAAAAATTGCCTTATAAATGTTTAAATTCAATTCATACTAAAATATCACTAAAACACAAACATTCATATTTACAAAATTGAAAACAAACATTGAAAATACTCTAAAATCAGTGAACAAGCTTCAAGTTTCAATTAAAAACCAAAGAATACACCGAGTTACACTTTAATCAGTACATTGTTTTTTTTATAATATAATGTACATTTTTTTGTAATATAATATATATTTACAAAATTATATTTACAAAAACATCATTTTAAAATCAGTGAAAATATGTTAGTATAAAAAAAACAAATTAAACATTGAGTTACACAGTAATCAGTATGATGATTTTTTCATGTTATATAAAAGACCTTTAAAATTATCAAATCTAATTTATAATAAAATATCGCCTAGTTATAAAATATGCAAAAATGTGTATTTACAAAATTCAAATAATACAACTGAAAAAACAAAAAAGGTGCAAATTGATTTACAGTTACTGTTGTCACATATAATTTCATAAAACAAGACACATATAGAACCAATAGGAAACCCATATAAAGTATATATCTGTCACTTAAAGTATGTACACACAGAGATAAACTCACAACCGTCTGGTGTGTAAGAATTCATCCCAACATCAAGACTGCTGCTGAAGGAAATGAATACATTCATACAATGTCTGGGGCGTCCAGGAGAAATCTGGAGCTACATATATATATATATATCACTATGATGCTGTTTTGTAATGGACGGTGCAAATGACCATAGAAAGTAAAACTTAAGCTAAACTTTTGGGTCTGATTTGATTCGTATGAACTCAAATGACCTTAAGAGAGTTTTTTTTTCTTTCTCTTAGACACACACACACACACACATACACTCTTCATCACAGATAAGGGCTTCCCAGCTTTTTGCTAGATTGCACTGAGCTCTTGTTCTGAGGTTAGTAATAACTTTCAAGTGCGGGACATGGCAAATGGATGGGCACGAGACAAAGGAAGACGAGAAAAAAAAGATTTATCTGTCTGATGGGGAAAGGGTGTGGGACGAAGGGGTGTCAGGGCATATGAGTGTCGGCGAGAGGGCTTTATTTCCAGGGAAATGAGAGATGTGGACTACGTCGACACCTAGATGGATGAGACTCTTGCTTGAAATTGATGACTTTCTTTTTTTCCTTGCTTCACATATTTGTAGAGAAAAGAGTGGACCACTATTCGAAGAGCTTACACTCTCGCTGCAGAGGGGTCCATGAGAACTTCACAGCAAACACCAGCAACCTGTGGGAAATGATGCAAACAATGAGGCACATTTAAAATTTTATTATTTCATCATTTTCTCTCCCTGTTATTATCTGTCTTTGTTTGCTCTACTGTCATTCCATGTGCTTCAATCTGTTTTGGTTAGTAGCACATAGCACCCCAGCTGTAGACTATCAAAAATACAGACTGACAAAATTCTGTCCAGACTGTCTGAACACTATTGTAGATTAACAAACCTCTGGCCAAACATGATGGTACACCAACTAAACCGACTGTAAAGTGACAAAATAACCTCCAAATCTGACTGTAGTCTGGACAGAATTTTGTCCAACCCAACTGTTGAGTTTGGAATTCTGTCCTAAGACTACTAGAGTACCAAAATTCTGTTTAAACTTGATTATAGTGCAACAAAATTCCAACTAAACTGTAGAGCACCAAAATTCTGTTTAAACTTAACTGTAGAGCAACAAATTCAAACTAAACTCAACTGTAGAGCAACAAAATTCTATCCAAGCTGGTGTAGTGCAACAAAATTCCATCTAAGCTCGACAGTAGAGCTACAAACTTCTATTTAAACTTGACTGTAGAGCAACAAAATTCCATCCAAGCTCGACTGTAGAGCAACAAAAATCTATCCAAGCTGGTGTAGTGCAACAAAATTCCATCTAAGCTCAACTGTAGAGCAACAAAATTCCATCCAAGCTCAACTGTAGAGCTACAAAATTCTATCCAAGCTGGTGTAGTGCAACAAAATTCCATCTAAGCTCGACAGTAGAGCTACAAACTTCTATTTAAACTTGACTGTAGAACAACAAACTTCCATCCAAGCTCAACTGTAGAGCAACAAAATACTATCTAATCTTAACTGTAGAGCAACAATATTCCATCCAAGCTTGACTGTAGAGCAACACAATTCCATTTAAACACCATTGTAGAGCAACAAAATTCCAACCAAGTTCGACTGGAGAGCAACAAAATTCCATTTAAACTTGACTGTAGACCAACAAAATTCCATCCAATCTCAACTGTAGAGCCACAAAATTCCATCTAAGCTCAACTGTAGAGCAACAAAAATCTATCCAAGCTGGTGTAGTGCAACAAAATTCCATCTAAGCTCAACTGTAGAGCAACAAAATTCCATCCAAGCTCGACTGTAGAGCAACAAAAATCTATCCAAGCTGGTGTAGTGCAACAAAATTCCATCTAAGCTCAACTGTAGAGCAACAAAATTCCATCCAAGCTCGACTGTAGAGCAACAAAAATCTATCCAAGCTGGTGTAGTGCAACAAAATTCCATCTAAGCTCAACTGTAGAGCAACAAAAATCTATCCAAGCTGGTGTAGTGCAACAAAATTCCATCTAAGCTCAACTGTAGAGCAACAAAATTCTATCCAAGCTGGTGTAGTGCAACAAAATTCCATCTAAGCTCGACAGTAGAGCTACAAAATTCTATTTAAACTTGACTGTAGAACAACAAACTTCCATCCAAGCTCAACTGTAGAGCAATAAAATTCTATCTAATCTTAACTGTAGAGCAACAATATTCCATCCAAGCTTGACTGTAGAGCAACACAATTCCATTTAAACACCATTGTAGAGCAACACAATCCCAACCAAGCTCTACTTTAGAGCAACAAAATTCTATCCAATCTCAACTGTAGAGCAACAAAATCCCAACCAAGCTCGACTGTAGAGCCACAAAATTATATCCAAGCTGGTGTAGTGCAACGAAATTCCATCTAAGCTCAACAGTAGAGCAACAAAATTCCATTTAAACTTGACTAGAGCAACAAAATTCCATCAAAGCTCAACTGTAGAGCAACAAAATTCCATTTAAACTTGACTAGAGCAACAAAATTCCATCTAAGCTCGACTGTAGAGCAACAAAATTCCAACCAAGCTTGACAGTAGAGCAACAAAATCCCAACCAAGCTCGACTGTAGAGCAACAATATTCTGTCTAAGCTCGGCTGTAGAGCAACAACCAAGCTCATCTGTAGAGCTATAAAATTCAGTTTAAATACAATTGAAGAGCAACACAATCCCAACCATCTCGACTGTAGAGAAACAAAATTTCATTTAAACACCATTGAAGAGCAACACAATCCCAACCAAGCTCGACTGTAGAGCAACAATATTCCATTCAAGCTCAACTGTAGAGCAACAAACTGTGAACTGTAACGTTCACCACTATTATTCCTAAATATAGCACTGATTCACTTACTGTTGTTTAAAACAGCAACAACTACAGCATGAATGTATAAACAAATAAAAACTAATAAAATCCACAATATCATGAATCTCATCAACTTTCTAAACTTCCAAATGACTGGCGAGCCTGTTAGTAACCACAAGACTGAAATATACATACATCCCAAGTCGACATAACATTAAAACATATGGAATCTAACAGATATGTAGATTTCGGAGCACCAGTGATGAATGCCAATCGGCAGTATTCCACTGTTGCCACTCTCAAAACATGAGAATACTCTTCACACTAAGCTGTTTCTCTCTCTCTCCCTCTCTCTCTCTCTCCCTCTCTCTCTCGCCCTCCTTCGTCTCTCTTAAGCATCTCCCCGTCATCAAAGTCAAACACTCTAAAAGGCTCCAAATTACGCATGCTGCACAGGCCCCGCTCCTCAGCCTGTGATATGTTTAAGCCAATCCCATAATAAAGGATGCGCCCATACATATTCATGATAGGAATCTAGTAATTAGTGAAACCCCCACCATGCACACACACACACGCACACACACATATATATATACACACACATATATAGACCCACGCACACGGACTACACACAGCCCACCGGCCCTCATGCATATTTATGGCCGTGGCCCAGCAAACAAAGACACTGGCAGTCCGGGGCATTATCCATTAACACAGGCAGCGGTGTGTGATGGTGGCGATAGCAGGGCTGCCACTCAGCTGAACTGCGTTCAGGGGGCCCCACGCTTCCCCCCACCCCCCAACCCCCTCAGCCCTTTGGCGCTGGAGGGACCTCTTCACTGGTGGCTGCCTCTTCCTCGGTGAACCCCCTAATTTCCCCCTTTGCTGAAATGCAACCCGGCATCATTACTGCGGCGGCCCTGAAAGGCGTCTATTGAAAGGCCCTCCGCAGCTCGCCCATCATAAGCCTGCTGGGAGAGCCACTAAAGGCGCTGGCCCTGGGTAAGTGATAGACATGATAGACATGCATAAACACTAGGCGGGCACGCACACTCACTCACAGAGAGCATATTGTGCACACGTGCCCTGCAGCTCGCGAGGCATACACGCTTTGCATGCACACAGGGTGTAATAATGAATACTCAGGAGTTATACATATCGTCTCTGTCCACACAAAAACATACAGCTCCAAAATGGCTTTACAGGAGAGGCCAATGACCTACTCTACCTTTAATGTAAGTCAATGGAACCAGAAGTTTTTCCAAGCTGTTTTGGAGCATTTCTATTGGTCCATTCTTCATGAAATGTATACACAATGTAAACGGCAGCTGCCGCATTCAAATGATGTAGAACAATAAAAATTGACACCGTCTACTCGCTTGAGCGAGACACCTACCCCCCCCCCCACCCCCCCCCCACCCCAACTGCTCGCTGTGGATAGGGCTGCCAAGCGCTCTGAGCCGGTGTGCTCACTGCCCCCTAGTGTTTGTATGTATAAGAGTGTTTCACTGCCCCTAGTGTGGGTGTTCACTAGTGTGTGTGTGTATGTGGGTGTTTTATTGACACTAGTGTGTGTGTGTGTGTGTGTGTGTGTGTGTATAGGTGTTTCACTGCCCCCTTGTGTGTGTGTTCAATAGTATGTGTATATGTGGGTGTTTCACTGCCCCCTAGTGTTTGTGTTCACTAGTGTGTGTGTGCGTGTGTATGTGGGTGTTTCACTGCCCCCTAGTGTGTGTGTTCACTAGTGTGTGTGTGTGTATGTGGGTGTTTCACTGCCCCCTAGTGTGTGTGTTCACTAATGTGTGTGTGTGTGTTTGTGTATGTGGGTGTTTTACTGCCCCCTAGGGTGTGTTCACTAATGTGTGTGTGTATGTGGGGTTTTCACTGCCCCCTAGTGTGTGTGTTCACTAATGTGTGTGTGTGTGTGTGTGTGTTTGTGTATGTGGGTGTTTTACTGCCCCCTAGGGTGTGTTCACTAATGTGTGTGTGTATGTGGGTGTTTCACTGCCCTGTAGTATGTGTGTTTACAAGTGTGTGTGTGTGTGTGTGTGTATGTATATGGGTGTTTCACTGCCCCTTAGTGTGTGTGTTCACTAGTGTGTGTGTGTGTATGTGGGTGTTTCATTGCCCCCTAGTGTGTGTGTTCACTAGTGTGTGTGTGTGTATGTGGGTGTTTCATTGCCCCCTAGTGTGCATGTTCACTATTGTGTGTGGGTATGTGGGTGTTTTACTGCCCCTAGTGTGTGTTCGCTAGTGTGTGTGTTCACTAGAGTGTGTGTGTATGGGTGTTTCACTGCTACCTAGTGTGTGTGTATATATGTGGGTTTTTCTGCCCCTAGTGTGTGTTCACTAGTGTGTGTGTATGTATATGTGCGTGTTTCACAGCACGATGGGTTAAATACAGAACTCAGATTCCTCTGATACCTTTTTGGGGCTCCTTAATCTTTTTGAGGGCCTCCAGGTTCCCTTTAAGAGGGGCAGTTATGCAAGAATATCGAGAGGGCAACTGTTCCATCATTTGGTGCACACACGGCACAAGCACAAGTCTCCCGTTCATATCTGTTTAGTTCTAGAAACAACAAGAAGCCCCTACTAGTGGACCTCAGTGACCTCAGATGTGCCTCACTGTGTAAAACCTTAGAAGTAAGTAAAGCAACAATACTTTAAAATCACTTCTAAAGGTCACTGCTAACCAGTGAGGAGCTGCCAGCACCGCACGGACGTGAACGCTACATCTAGTTTCATTTAAACCTGAGCAGCTGCGTTCTGAACCAGCTGCAGTCTCATCAAAGCTTCTTGACTCTGATAAGAATATAAGGTGCTGCCACAGTCCAGCACACAGTTCTGGTTTGGTACATGGAGAGTTGTCCATACACAGCGCTGCCTGTAGGGGATTGTGTGACGTGTGAACCTCCACGTCAGGTCAGGTCAGTCATGAGTTTTCATACAGCAGGAGTGGGTGCTGATGAACAGGTGGGCTACAGTCTGTATTTGTAAAGTGCACCTATGTGGTAGGTAATGCTAGAGTAATACATTTATATTGAAAATCAAAATAAAACAGAGACAGAGAGGGAGAGAGAGAGAGAGAGAGAAAGAAAGATGAGAAAGCATGTGTGTAATGTAAGCGATGAGTGGGAGGACTGAGAGACCCCTAAAATACTTCCTGACTTCAAAAGCCCCGAGTCAGGGTTCCTGTTACAGGAGCTGAGAGAGACTACAGAGGTCAATTACAGAGAGAGAGAGAGAGAGAGAGAGAGAGAGAGAGGGTGAGATAAAGAGAGTGAGAGAGTGAGAGAAAGGTAGAGAGAGAGAGAGAGAGAGAGGGTGAGATAAAGAGAGTGAGAGAGTGAGAGAGAGGTAGAGGGAGAGAGAGAAAGAAAGAGAAAGAGGGAGAGAGAGAGAGACAGTGTTAGAAAGAGAGTGAAGGACCGAGGGAGAAAAAGAGAGAGAGAGAGAGTGCTATAGAGTGAAAGAGCGAGAGAGAGAGAGAGAGAGAGAGAGAGGGTGAGATAAAGGGAGTGAGAGAGTGAGAGAGAGGTAGAGAGAGAGAGAGAAAGAAAGAGAAAGAGAGAGAGAGAGTGAGAGACAGTGTTAGAAAGAGAGTGAAGGACCGAGGGAGAAAAAGAGAGAGAGAGTGCTATAGAGTGAAAGAGCGAGAGAGAGAGATAGAGAGAGAGAGAGAGAGTGAGAGACAGTGTTAGAGAGAGTAAGAGCAAGAGGGTGAGTTACAGAAAGAGAGAGAGAGAGGGTGAGATAGAGAAAGGGAGAGAGAGAGAGAGACAGAGACAGAGAGAGAGAGAGAAAAAGGGAGAGAGAGAGACAGTGTTAGAGAAAGTGAGAGCAAGAGGGTGAGATAGATAGATAGAGAGAGAGAGAGAGAGAGAGAGAGAGAGAGAGAGAGAGAGAGAGAGAGAGAGAGAGAGAGAGAGTGTTAGAGATAGACTGAAGGACCGGGGAGAAAAAGAGAGAGAGAGTGCTATAGAGTGAAACAGCGAGAGAGAGAGAGAGAGAGAGAGAGAGAGAGAGAGAGAGAGAGAGAGAGAGAGAGAGGGAGAAAGAGAGAGACAGTGTGAGAGAGAGTGAGAGCAAGAGGGTGAGTTACAGAACGAGAGAGAGAGAGGGTGAGATAGAAAGAGAGAGAGAGAGAGAGAGAGAGACAGAGAGAGAGAAAGAGGGAGAAAGAGGGAGAGAGAGAGAGAGAGAGAGAGAGAGAGAGAGAGAAAGAAAGAGGGAGAGAGAGACAGAGAGAGACAGAGAGACAGTGTTAGAGAAAGTGAGAGCAAGAGGGTGAGATAGATAGAGAGAGAGAGAGAGAGAGACTGTAGGTCTGATAATCTTTGGTTTAGTCTATAATATATAATAATACATGATGTGATTTAATAATACAGTCTGTTTCTAGTTTACATGTTTTTGAGTTTCTAGATTTTTCAGTTAGAATGTGTCTACATGTAAAGAGTCGGTGGGAAATAAACCATTTGGAGTTTGGTAGAGAGAGAGAGAGAGAGAGAGAGAGAGGGAGAGAGAGAGAGAGAGAGAGAGAGAGAGAGAGAGAGCACTAATACCCTGACTCTGTAGACTCTGTAGAAAACACTCCACCGTTACAAAACACGGCAGTAGGAAAGACAGCAGGGTGGACCTTATGTGAGAAAGTGATAGTCTTGACGCTCAGATAGATTTCACTTCATGTGAAGCTGACCGACACCTGTTCCCCTCTATACAGCCCCCAGTGTCACCAGCGTTACTCTAAAACAAGGACAAATAAATAAATCCTGAATCAAACTTAGAATTTAATTCAGTTTACTGTCACTTCTTCTCACTACTACATTATAATAGATAAAATAATTTCTATATATACTTTACTCTCCTAAATGACCAATTATCTTTTTTAAGGGGACTCTTTTGCATTACAATGCCCAGAGAAGTACTGCAAGCTTGGCTTCAGGCAGCAAATTTGTAAACTTTATAAATAATAACTCTCTGTTAGACTTAATACTCCAGACGTCTGGTTCCATTCACCACCATTGTAAATAAATCTGACTCCAGAATATCACAAGAAACCACTTTGAGTGACTTTGTTTACAACTTAATTTATTTATTATACAAAAATTGGTGGAATTACCCTTTAAGTTTGTGTTATGGCTACTCTTCACATATCTGATCACAAGCTTTAGAGAGGAATTCCACCATATTTCCCAAATTTTGATGTAATTAAACCATTAGGAGGTAAACAAAAAGTCCCTTATAGTGTTTTGGTGTGAAATGCTCTGTTACAGAGAAGCTGTCGGTGGTAATGAATGGAACCAGATGTCTCCACTATCAGTCAAAAGTTTGGACATACCTACCTAGGTTATTCTTATGTGTACTATATTAATAGTAATAATATTAGTGAATAAGTGTGAAGAGATCAGAACTATAGAATAGTCGGTATGGAATTATTCCTGGAGCAGAATTAAACATCTGGTTGTGTTTAAAGAATGTTTAGAGGCTCTTTTAGAAATGAGCTCATTTGCTCTGATGCAGGTTTACATACTTTGAACATTCTGACCAGCAGCTTTATGAGGAGCCACATGAGCTGCTTCTCTAACAGGACTGAAGAAGATAGTGTAGATGCTGAGATCTTGTTCTGATAAACAGGTTTGGTGGTTTTATAGCTCTTATAAAAATATACATTCTCATTTTTACATTTAAAAACACTCAAATGTTTGTTTTAGTAATATTTGTGTACATGGGCTCCAACTTCACTATTTACACTCGTCTCTCAACACATTCAGATTTAAAAGTATTTATAGTTATACATATATAGATTGAGATGAGTGTGCCCAAACTTTTGACTGGTAGTGTTTGAGTCAATATTGTAAGTTCTACCATATAAAAGCTGAAAGGACGTGTGGATTCACTGATCATTGCAATTATTTGCTGTACTTGTTGCCGGTTCCCATCAAAACCATTAGTCACTACTTGACAACTGATATAGAGGTCCAGAGTATAACAGTGTCTGATGACTGATATAGAGGTCCAGAGTTTAGCAATGTCTGATAACTGATAAAGAGGTCTGGAGTATAACAGTGTCTGATAACTGATATAGAGGTCTGGAGAATAACAGTGTCTGATAACTGATATAGAGGTCCGGAGTATAACAGTGTCTGATAACTGATATAGAGGTCTGGAGTATAACAGTGTCTGATAGCTAATATAGAGGTCCGGAGTATAACAGTGTCTCATAGCTGATATCGAGGTCTGGAGAATAACATTGTCTGATAGCTAATATAGAGGTCCGGAGTATAACAGTGTCTGATAGCTGATATAGAGGTCTGGAGTATAGCAGTGTCTGATAGCTAATATAGAGGTCCGGAGTATAACAGTGTCTGATAGCTGATATAGAGGTCTGGAGTATAGCAGTGTCTGATAGCTGATATAGAGGTCCGGAGTATAACAGTGTCTGATAGCTGATATAGAGGTCCGGAGTATAGCAGTGTCTGATAGCTGATATATAGAGGTCCGGAGTATAACAGTGTCTGATAGCTGATATAGAGGTCTGGAGTATAACAGTGTCTGATAGCTGATATATAGAGGTCCGGAGTATAGCAGTGTCTGATAGCTGATATAGAGGTCTGGAGTATAGCAGTGTCTGATAGCTGATATATAGAGGTCCGGAGTATAGCAGTGTCTGATAGCTGATATATAGAGGTCCGGAGTATAGCAGTGTCTGATAGCTGATATAGAGGTCCGGAGTATAGCAGTGTCTGATAGCTGATATAGAGGTCCGGAGTATAACAGTGTCTGATAGCTGATATAGAGGTCCGGAGTATAACAGTGTCTGATAACTGATATAGAGGTCTGGAGTATAACAGTCTCTGATAGCTGATATATAGAGGTCCGGAGTATAGCAGTGTCTGATAGCTGATATAGAGGTCCGGAGTATAGCAGTGTCTGATAGCTGATATAGAGGTCTGGAGTATAACAGTGTCTGATAGCTGATATAGAGGTCTGGAGAATAACAGTGTCTGATAACTGATATAGAGGTCCGGAGTATAACAGTGTCTGATAACTGATATAGAGGTCTGGAGTATAACAGTGTCTGATAGCTAATATAGAGGTCCGGAGAATAACAGTGTCTGATAACTGATATAGAGGTCTGGAGTATAACAGTGTCTGATAGCTAATATAGAGGTCCGGAGTATAACAGTGTCTCATAGCTGATATCGAGGTCTGGAGAATAACATTGTCTGATAACTGATATAGAGGTCTGGAGTATAGCAGTGTCTGATAGCTAATATAGAGGTCCGGAGTATAACAGTGTCTGATAGCTGATATAGAGGTCTGGAGTATAGCAGTGTCTGATAGCTGATATAGAGGTCCGGAGTATAACAGTGTCTGATAGCTGATATAGAGGTCCGGAGTATAGCAGTGTCTGATAGCTGATATATAGAGGTCCGGAGTATAACAGTGTCTGATAGCTGATATAGAGGTCTGGAGTATAACAGTGTCTGATAGCTGATATATAGAGGTCCGGAGTATAGCAGTGTCTGATAGCTGATATAGAGGTCTGGAGTATAGCAGTGTCTGATAGCTGATATATAGAGGTCCGGAGTATAGCAGTGTCTGATAGCTGATATATAGAGGTCCGGAGTATAGCAGTGTCTGATAGCTGATATAGAGGTCCGGAGTATAGCAGTGTCTGATAGCTGATATAGAGGTCCGGAGTATAACAGTGTCTGATAGCTGATATAGAGGTCCGGAGTATAACAGTGTCTGATAACTGATATAGAGGTCTGGAGTATAACAGTCTCTGATAGCTGATATATAGAGGTCCGGAGTATAGCAGTGTCTGATAGCTGATATAGAGGTCCGGAGTATAGCAGTGTCTGATAGCTGATATAGAGGTCTGGAGTATAACAGTGTCTGATAGCTGATATAGAGGTCCGTGGTATAGCAGTGTCTGATAGCTGATATAGAGGTCTGGAGTATAGCAGTGTCTGATAGCTGATATAGAGGTCCGGAGTATAGCAGTGTCTGATAACTGATATAGAGGTCCAGAGTATAACAGTGTCTAATAGCTGATGTATAGAGGTTTGCAGTATAACAATGTCTGATAAACAGGTTTGGGGGTTTTAGCTCTTATAAAAATATACATTCAAATTTTCAGATTTAAATACAGTCAAATGTTTGTTATAGTAATATTTGTGTACATGGGCTCCAACTTTAATATTTAAAATACTTTTAATTTACAATATTTACCAAAGTTTTGACTGGTGGTGTATGAGTCAGTATTGTAAGTTCTACCATATGAAGGACGTGTGGCTTCACTGATCATTGCAATGAATTGCTGTACTTGTTGCTGGTTCCCATCAAAACCATTAGAAAGACATTTGAGTGGGTAACCACTCGGAATGCCTTTGTGTTGCATCCCAGTCATGTACTATGCCCTATGAAGGCAAAGGAAAAACTTCTTGCCATCATATTAGCCTTAATTTAGTGATTACAAATGTTCCTAAGCGTGCTATGCGAGCGTAATGAGTTGAGACTATTTTGTTCAGTTTGTATTTACAACAAAGGTGGTTTGTGGAAAACCAAACCCAATTATATCATATAGGATTAATCTAATAAAAGCAGAACAGCAGCAGACGATTTACACACATTTTCCGTGCGCGGCCTCTCGTGTTTGGTGCGCGGCTTAAACAGTCTCCAAGGAAACACAAACCACAGGGCGTTCGGAGAGCAACGCGCACACGCCGGCGTTCCCGCCTACTCCAGACAATACGGCCAATTTGGTTTCCATTTTTAAGACAGAGATAATAATTAGCCCGGCTTCACCTGCCCCAGTGTCTGTCTACTGTAATGTAACCAAACCCTGCTAAATTAAAAGCGGATTACAGTACAGGAGGGAAGATTTCTCAATGATCCTCTAATTGAGTTGGAGAAATAAGTATGAAATTAATATTCTCTCCAGTAAGACAGAGGTGGGCGGGAGAGGGAAGGAGGGGAAAGGCTTTCCGCAGCCGACCACAGGCCAGCGAACTGGTGCCACGCTGTGTGAAGCTGTTGGACACCTCGGCACCTATGGCTCCCGGTCAAGACGAGGTTTATTTATGCAGCGTCTTTTACAACAGATGTTGTCACGAAGCAGCTTTACAGCGAAATCCGGGTCCAAACCCCCGAATGACTGGCGCCAAGGAAAAACTCCCTCAGAGCTAGAAACCTTGAGAGGAACCAGACTCAAAAAAGGGAACCCATCCTCGTCTGGTCCACACTGGATAGTAAAACAAGTACAAATACAATAAGAATAAGATTTACTATTGTGTGTAATATTGAACGTAGGTCCCGTCAAAGTCGCAGCGAGAACCAGCTCAGTGTTTGTGAGGTGGGAGAACGAAGAACTGATGGGGTTGTGAAGGCAGAAGAAGACAATGTCTGATTAAATAAGCTACCAGGATCTTCAGGAGGGCAGCAGCAGCAGCAGGCTGGTGAAGCTTTCCATAAAGCACTGGACAGCAGGAGCTCCATGGTGGGTAAACTGGTCCAGAATGCAGGCAAACAGGGGAACCAGGTCAAGACAGATGAAGCAGCAGCATCAGATTACATAGGATGGCCAGTTGTTCAGTATCAGACCACACAGGATGGGCAGTTGTTCAGTATCAGACCACACAGGATGGGCAGTTTTTCAGTATCAGACCACACAGGATGGGCAGCTGTTCAGCATCAGACCACACAGGATGGGCAGTTGTTCAGCAGCAGACAGCACAGGATGGGCAGTTGTTCAGTATCAGAACACATAGGATGGGCAGTTGTTCAGCATGAGACCACACAGGATGGGCAGTTTTTCAGTATCAGACCACACAGGATGGTCAGTTGTTCAGCATCAGACCACACAGGATGGGCAGTTGTTCAGCAGCAGACAGCACAGGATGGGCAGTTGTTCAGTATCAGATCACACAGGATGGGCAGTTGTTCAGCAGCAGACCACACAGGATGGGCAGTTTTTCAGTATCAGACCACACAGGATGGGCAGCTGTTCAGCAGCAGACCACACAGTATGGGCAGTTGTTCAGTATCAGACCACAGAGGATGGGCAGTTTCTTTGCAACCAACCACACAGGATGGGTAGTCATTCAGTATCAGATCACACAGGATGGGTAGTCATTCAGTATCAGATCACACAGGATGGGCAGTTGTTCAGTATCAGACCACACAGGATGGGCAGTTGTTCTGCATCAGATCACACAGGATGGGCAGTTGTTCAGTATCAGACCACACAGGATGGGCAGTTGTTCAGCAGCAGACAGCACAGGATGGGCAGTTGTTCAGTATCAGATCACACAGGATGGGCAGTTTTTCAGTATCAGACCACACAAGATGGGCAGTTGTTCAGCATCAGACAGCACAGGATGGGCAGTTGTTTAGTATCAGACCACACAGGATGGGCAGTTGTTCAGTATCAGATCACACAGGATGGGCAGTTTTTCAGTATCAGACCACACAGAATGGGCAGTTGTTCAGTATCAGACCACACAGGATGGACAGTTGTTCTGCATCAGATCACACAGGATGGGCAGTTGTTCTGCATCAGATCACACAGAATGGGCAGTTGTTCAGTATCAGATCACACAGGATGGGCAGTTGTTCTGCATCAGACCACACATCAGACTGTGTCTTCCAGCTGGTGTAATAGCATCTAATACAGGCTGCCACTTGAATGTAATGCAAAACACCTAAATCACTCTCACCAGCCAGGCTGTGGTTTGTCTGTGCTGAGCTACTGTAGAAACACAGCAGTGGCATCTCGTGTTGGAAGATGAGCTGCTCTTATATAGATATGAGGGGCTCAAACTAAACTAATAAAAACATAACAATTTGTAGTTACAGGTAATTATACACAAATAAAAACACAATTATATATATATAATTTATATTATATTCTATTTTTGCTCATATAGGTCCCCGTCAGTAGTGAACCGTGACCCTTAAGCCTCGGCCCTCTCCCACCGCCCCCCACCACCGTCTGAAAAATAAATCACTGTTTCCTCTCCAATAAACTGCAGGTCAATAAACAAAATATAAGAGGACAGAAATGCAAACAATAAAATCTGTACACCATAGACAACTTCTTAATCAAAATAAGACTGTTTCTCCAGCTAGCGTTGCCACAGAGGGCGGAAATGATCACACAAGTAAGCCCCGCCCACTTAAAGGGAAGATATGATTGGTCAGTTTTACTGTCATTTGAAATTGGTATGGCACTGAATTATAACTGCCTGGCCCCCTCTGTACATGAACAGCGGGACCACCAATCACCAACATTCTGCGGAGGCATCACAGTCCTTATAGGGGGAGACACAGACTCACCGGCTTCCACTTAACCCCTCACACTCCAACACAGATTGAATAGACATGTTTGATTAATTTATTTGTCTATATTTTTATAATTGTTAAGATGTTAATTGTATATATATATATATATATATATATATATATATATATATATATATATATATATATATATATATATATATATATATATATATATATGTGTGTGTGTGTGTGTGTGTGTGTGTGTGTGTGTGTGTGTGTGTTAAGAATATTTTAGACCCTCTGAGAAGGCATAGAGGTTCCCCACTGGCCCCCGCACACACCAAATTGCATATATTGCTCCCTTAAAAAACACCCATGTATCTATAACTTAATAAACTGCCAGTCAGATGTGATTATTCATGATTAACTACTCAAACACAAGTGATTATTTTAATTAATCAGTTCAAGTGTTTGAGATATATATATATATATATATATATATATATATATATATATATATATATATATATATATATAGAGAGAGAGAGAGAGAGAGAGAGAGAGAGAAAGAGAGGGAGTTACAGCCTAAACGGTATATAAAAAGTTGGCTTACAGGGTTCGGATATGACAGCGATGATATATAATATATGTGGAGTATTGCTCTGTATGGGAGGAGAACTGCAGAGGAGAAAAGAGGAGCGCATGAAAGAGTATGGGAAGGCGATGAAAGGCCCCAAGGCATTCTCCTTTTACTGTCCCGAAGATAGGCCTCAAATCGTCTCCCCGTAAGCTACGAGGTGCCACGGTGAGCTTTGAGTTTTACCAGGATTTTACGGTTTGAGAAGTTTCGAAAAAAGGAACTTTCAGTCTTGTGACAAGCTTTGATGTACTTTTTCAACTCCTGCGCTCGCACACACCTACATACAAACCATCCTTCCGCCGCAGTACAGCACCCCGGGAAGGTCCCCGCCACGCCACGCAGGGCCCGGGTCCACTTTTAAACAGGGCGTCCCCTGATTAAGCGGTGGCGCGGTCGTGCCCACTTGAACTAAGTATATTACACGTCTCCATATTAATGTGTAATTTAACTTTCTTCAAATGGAGTATTGTGCTTTTGTCGCTGACCATGGAGCTGTTTCAGCTGGACCGGCAGATCCTCACCCTCGTGAGGAAACAAGAACAGCTCTTCCGTCTCGGACCCCTATTTCTGTTTATATAGGTCCCTGCACATACCCACACACCGGATCTTAAACATTGCTCTCTTAAAAACCTCACTCATGTATCTATAACTTAATAAACTGCCAGTCAGATGTGATTAATCATGATTAACTACTCAAACAAAAGTGATTAATTACAATAAATCAGTTCAAGTGTTTGATATATATATATATATATATATATATATATATATATATATATATATATATGTATATATATTTATGATATTTATATATCATTCCTTTCATCACCAAGAAAAATTACACACCAAAATAATTATGATTTCCATTTTTTATAACGATTCAAACATCAATATTTTGCCACTTTGGCCTTGTCCCCAAACAGCACCCCGGGAAGGTCCCCGCCCCGCCACGCCAGGCAGGGCCCGGGTCCACTTTTAAACGGGGCGTCCCCTGATTAAGCGGTGGCGCGGTCGTGCCCACTTTAACTAAGTATATTACACGTCTCCATATTAATGTGTAATTTAACTTTCTTCAAATGGAGTATTGTGCTTTTGTCGCTGACCATGGAGCTGTTTCAGCTGGACCGGCAGATCCTCACCCTCGTGAGGAAACAAGAACAGCTCTTCCGTCTCGGACCCCTATTTCTGTTTATATAGGTCCCTGCACATACCCACACACCGGATCTTAAACATTGCTCTCTTAAAAACCTCACTCATGTATCTATAACTTAATAAACTGCCAGTCAGATGTGATTAATCATGATTAACTACTCAAACAAAAGTGATTAATTACAATAAATCAGTTCAAGTGTTTGATATATATATATATATATATATATATATATATATATATATATATATATATATATATATATATATCATTCCTTTCATCACCAAGAAAAATTACACACCAAAATAATTATGATTTCCATTTTTTATAACGATTCAAACATCAATATTTTGCCACTTTGGCCTTGTCCCCAAACAGCACCCCGGGAAGGTCCCCGCCCCGCCACGCCAGGCAGGGCCCGGGTCCACTTTTAAACGGGGCGTCCCCTGATTAAGCGGTGGCGCGGTCGTGCCCACTTTAACTAAGTATATTACACGTCTCCATATTAATGTGTAATTTAACTTTCTTCAAATGGAGTATTGTGCTTTTGTCGCTGACCATGGAGCTGTTTCAGCTGGACCGGCAGATCCTCACCCTCGTGAGGAAACAAGAACAGCTCTTCCGTCTCGGACCCCTATTTCTGTTTATATAGGTCCCTGCACATACCCACACACCGGATCTTAAACATTGCTCTCTTAAAAACCTCACTCATGTATCTATAACTTAATAAACTGCCAGTCAGATGTGATTAATCATGATTAACTACTCAAACAAAAGTGATTAATTACAATAAATCAGTTCAAGTGTTTGATATATATATATATATATGTATATATATATATATATATATATATATATATATATATATATATATATATATATATATATATATATATATATATATATATATATCATTCCTTTCATCACCAAGAAAAATTACACACCAAAATAATTATGATTTCCATTTTTTATAACGATTCAAACATCAATATTTTGCCACTTTGGCCTTGTCCCCAAACAGCACCCCGGGAAGGTCCCCGCCCCGCCACGCCAGGCAGGGCCCGGGTCCACTTTTAAACGGGGCGTCCCCTGATTAAGCGGTGGCGCGGTCGTGCCCACTTTAACTAAGTATATTACACGTCTCCATATTAATGTGTAATTTAACTTTCTTCAAATGGAGCATTGTGCTTTTTCATAAAGGCGAGCGCGGCGGAGATTAAACTTTAAGTCATTATGTCTCCATAAAAGAGGATTCTTGCCCGCGTGGAATTAGGTTATATTTTTCCGCTGATGACTTCGGTGCCGACAACGCTGCGGCCGCCGATTGGTTTTCATTCACCTAGCGTCGAGTGAAAAGAGGTCCATTCCGTAAAGACAATGGAGGCGCGTGGCGGAGTCAAAAGACTTCCGCTGGTGGGGTTGGGGAGGGGACGTGGAAAAATAGGTCACTAGGACCGATCTCATGTAGCCGTGCGGCAGAGACAAATGGATTTGCTCTTCTCCGCATAGAATAGAAATGGTGAATGAAATTAATTCAACCGTCTGGATCCCGTTTTTTTTTTCCTCCCCTCTTTTCTTTCTTTCCACCTCTTTGTTGCTTCCCTGACATTCCTCGCCAGCCCCTCTTGTTAAATGTTCCCGTTTGGGTCTGCGGACTGTAAACAGTGCTGGCCTTAATGAGGCTAAACGCAAGGATGCCACGGCACTAATGCGTCTGCTGAAGCCGGCTGCGTTTGGTCTAGTTAGAGCAGAGTTTAAAAAAAACACCACAAAACAAGAGCGCAACGAGGAGAAGCACCAGCCGGAAACTTGGTAAACAAGTCTGCTGGGAGGGAGACGCAGAGAAGAGGAAAAGAAGTAGTTACAGTGTTTAACGCAGTGCGTGTGTGTGAGGAGTTTAAATTATGCATTAACCAAAAATTAATGTTTCTTATAACATAAAGAGAAAGAAGGTGAGATATGAGAAGAATGTGGGATCAGACATCATGTCTGCATTTGGCCACTGCAGTTAAAAAAGTAGTGGTTAGTATGGTGGTGTAGTGTCAGTATGGTGGTGTAGTGTTAGTACGGTGGTGTAGTTGTTAGTGTGGTGGGTGTAGTTGTTAGTATGGTGGTGTAGTGGTTAGTACGGTGGTGTAGTGGTTAGTACGGTGGTGTAGTGGTTAGTATGGTGGTGTAGTGGTCAGTATGGTGGTGTAGTGGTCAGTATAGTGGTGTAGTGGTTAGTATGGTGGTGTAGTGGTTAGTACGGTGGTGTAGTGTTTAGTACGATGGTGTAGTGGTTAGTATGGTGGTGTAGTGGTTAGTATGGTGGTGTAGTGGTCAGTATGGTGGTGTAGTGGTTAGTACGGTGGTGTAGTGGTTAGTATGGTGGTGTAGTGGTCAGTATGGTGGTGTAGTGGTTAGTACGGTGGTGTAGTGGTTAGTATGGTGGTGTAGTGGTCAGTATGGTGGTGTAGTGGTTAGTATGGTGGTGTATTGTTAGTACGGTGGTGTAGTGGTTAGTATGGTGGTGTAGTGGTTAGTACAGTGGTGTAGTGGTTAATACAGTGGTGTAGTGGTTAGTACGGTGGTGTAGTGTTTAGTACGATGGTGTAGTGGGTAGTATGGTGGTGTAGTGGTTAGTATGGTGGTGTTGTGGTTAGTATGGTGGTGTTGTGGTTAGTATGGTGGTGTAGTGGTTAGTACGGTGGTGTAGTTGTTAGTACATTGGTTAGTATGGTGGTGTAGTGGTTAGTACGGTGGTGTAGTTGTTAGTACGTTGGTGTAGTGGTTAGTAAGGTGGTGTAGTGGTTAGTATGGTGGTTTAGTGGTTAGTATGGTGGTGTAGTAGTTAGTACGGTGGTGTAGTGTTAGTACGGTGGTGTAGTGTTAGTACGGTGGTGTAGTTGTTAGTGTGGTGGGTGTAGTTGTTAGTATGGTGGTGTAGTGGTTAGTATGGTGGTGTAGTGGTCAGTATGGTGGTGTAGTGGTTAGTATGGTGGTGTAGTGGTTAGTATGGTGGTGTATTGTTAGTACGGTGGTGTAGTGGTTAGTATGGTGGTGTAGTGGTTAGTACAGTGGTGTAGTGGTTAATACAGTGGTGTAGTGGTTAGTACGGTGGTGTAGTGTTTAGTACGATGGTGTAGTGGTTAGTATGGTGGTGTAGTGGTTAGTATGGTGGTGTTGTGGTTAGTATGGTGGTGTTGTGGTTAGTACGGTGGTGTAGTGGTTAGTACGGTGGTGTAGTTGTTAGTACATTGGTTAGTATGGTGGTGTAGTGGTTAGTACGGTGGTGTAGTTGTTAGTACGTTGGTGTAGTGGTTAGTAAGGTGGTGTAGTGGTTAGTATGGTGGTTTAGTGGTTAGTATGGTGGTGTAGTAGTTAGTACGGTGGTGTGGTGGTTAGTATGGTGGTGTAGTGGTTAGTACGGTGGTGTAGTGGTTAGTATGGTGGTGTAGTGGTTAGTACGGTGGTGTAGTGGTTAGTACGGTGGTGTAGTGGTTAGTATGGTGGTGTAGTGGTTAGTATGGTGGTGTAGTTGTTAGTATGATGGTGTAGTGGTTAGTACGATGGTGTGGTTGTTAGTATGATGGTGTAGTGGTTAGTACGGTGGTGTAGTGGTCAGTATGGTGGTGTAGTGGTTAGTACGGTGGTGTAGTGGTTAGTACGGTGGTGTAGTGGTTAGTATGGTGGTGTAGTGGTTAGTATGGTGGTGTAGTGGTCAGTATGGTGGTGTAGTGGTTAGTATGGTGGTGTAGTGGTTAGTATGGTGGTGTAGTGGTTAGTATGGTGGTGTAGTGGTTAATACGGTGGTGTAGTGGTTAGTATGGTGGTGTAGTGGTTAGTATGGTGGTGTAGTGGTTAGTAAGGTGGTGTAGTGGTTAATACGGTTGTGTAGTGGTTAGTATGGTGGTGTAGTGGTCAGTATGTTGATGTAGTGGTTAGTACGGTGCGGTTGAGGAATTCGTGGAAGTTTGAATGATGAATTTACTGCAAAGATATAAAAAATAAAATCTCAGGTTAGTAAGTCAGGTTACTTTTGGTTGTGCACAGGACACAGGCTTTATATAGAGGTTAATGTCACCTTACTGTGTTGCGAACTGCAGCTGGTGGCCATGCAGTGATGTTCCACATAGGGGGCGCTATCACAAGCTCTAAAAATAGCTCTGGTTTACATAATTTATGGTGGTTTAAAATGCCTTAAAGACTGCTTACAATGCTTTATGATGATTACAACATAAGTGTTTAACAAAGTTGTAATGGTCAGATATCAGTAATCTTTTTTTTCCTCTGTACATGAACAGCGGGACCACCAATCACCAACATTCTGCGGAGGCATCACAGTCCTTATAGGGGGAGACACAGACTCACAGGCTTCCACTTAACCCCTCACACTCCAACACAGATTGAATAAACGCGTTTAAATAGATTATTTGTCTATTTTCTTGAAATTGTTCAGATATTGATTGTGTATATATATATGTGTGTGTGTGTGTGTGTGTGTGTGTGTGTGTGTGTGTGTGTTAAGAATATTTTAGGCCCTCTGAGATGGCGTAGTGGGCCATGGCGGTTCCCCACTGGCAGATATAATATGAAATTATAAATTAATAGTCATAAGCTGGAAAATTGTCATAAGTAGAAACCTTCCAAAACAATTATTATACTTAAGTACTGCTTTAGTATGTGTGTCACTTAATTTGGTAATGCCAGTAAAGCTGCTTTGAATTTGAGCTCATAGAGAGTGAGAGCATGTAAGCATAAGAGAGTGAGCGAGAGAGAGTGAGAGAGAGAGAGTGATGGAGAGGATAATATGAGTCTTGGGAATAGAAGATAGAGACAGAGATGTATCAGATGAGTGTTTTCCAGAGGATGAGCAGCTTATGAGCTTATAATGCTTTATGAGGTTTAATCGACTGAAATGAAATTTTCTAAACAACAAAAATTCACTTCGCTTAAATCTTGTAAAGACTGCTTATAATGCATTATGAGGTTTAATGGACTCAAACGAAATTTCCTACACAACAAAAAAATACTTAACTTAAAGCCAAAGCAATGGCCTGACATAAAACTCTATGATGTGTTATAGAGAGGGAGAGAGAGTGATGGAGAGGACAATATAAGTCTTGGGAAGAGATGAAAGAGAGAGATGTTTCATAGGATGAGTGATTTCCAGAGGATGAGAGACTTATGAGCTTATAATGCGTTATAAAGTTTAATGGACTGAAATGAAATTTGTTACACTTACCTGACTTAAACTCTATATGACATGTTATAGAGAGGGAGAGAGAGTGATGGAGAGTCTTGAAAATAGAAGAAAGAGAGAGAGAGATGTATCAGAAGATGAGCAGCTTATGAGCTTATAATGCTTTATGAGGTTAAAAACGCAATGGCCTGACTTAAACCTCTATAACGTGTCATATCGAGGGAGAGAGAGTGTGATGGACAGTCTTGGGAATAGAAAGAAAGATAGAGAGAGAGATGTATCAGAGGATGAGCAGCTTATGAGCTTATAATGTGTTATAACGTTTAATGTATTGAAATTAAATTTCTTACACAACAAAAATGCAATGGCCTGACTTAAACCTCTATAACATGTCATATAGAGGGAGAGAGAGAGTGATGGAGAGTCTTGGGAATAAAAGACAGAGAGAGATGTTTTAGCTAAGTGTTTTCCAGAGGATGAGCAGCTTATGAGCTTTTATATAATGTCTGAAACAACAACAACAAGAAAAACTGACACTTAAAGCCAATGCAATGGCCAGACATAAAACTCTATAATGTGTTATAGAGAGTGAGAGAGAGTGATGGAGAGGATAATATGAGTCTTGGAATAGAGAGAGAGAGAGGGAGAGAGAGAGAGAGAGAGAGAGAGAGAGAGAGTGTTTTCCAGAGGATGAGTGGCTTATGATGCTTTATAAGGTTTAATGTATTGAAATGAAATTTCTTACACAACAAAAATGCAACGGTCTGATTTAAACTGCTAAAACATGTCATATATAAAGCTTGAGGATGATGAAGAGTGTTGGGAATAGAATACAGAGAGAGAGAGATGTATCTTCAGAGTGTTTGCCAGAGGATTAGCAGCTTATAAGCTTATAATGTATTATAAGGTTTATTGCACTGAAATTAAATTTGCTACACTCACCTGACTTAAAATTATATACTGTGATATATAGAAGGAGAGAGAGAGTGATGGAGAGTCTTGGGAATAGAGAGAGACATGTATCAGAGGATCAGTGTTTTCCAGAGGATGAGCATCTTATGAGTTTATAATGCTTTATAAGGTTTAGTGTATTGAAATAAAATTTCTTACAAAACAAAAATGCAATGGCCTGACTTAAACCTCTATAACGTGTCATATAGAGGGAAAGAGAGAGTGATGGAGATTCTTGGGAATAGAAAGATAGAGAGAGAGAGATGTATCAGAGGATGAGCATCTTATGAGCTTATAATGCTTTATAAGGTTTAATGCACTGAAATGAGATTTGTTACACTTACCTGACTTAAAACTCCATAACATGTTATATAGAAGGAGAGAGAGCGTGATGGAGAGTCTTGAGAATTGAGAGAATGATAGAGAGAGATGTATCAGAGGATGAGCATCTTATGAGCTTATGATGCTTTATAAGGTTTAATGCACTGAAATGAGATTTGTTACACTTACCTGACTTAAAACTCTATAACGTTATATAGAAGGAGAGAGAGCATGATGGAGAGTCTTGAGAATTGAGAGAAAGATAGAGAGAGTGATGTATCAGAGGATGAGCATCTTATGAGCTTATGATGCTTTATAAGGTTTAATGCACTGAAATGAGATTTGTTACACTTACCTGACTGAAAACTCTATAACATGTTATATAGAAGGAGAGAGAGTGTGATGGAGAGTCTTGAGAATTGAGAGAAAGATAGAGAGAGAGATGTATCAGAGGATGAGCATCTTATGAGCTTATGATGCTTTATAAGGTTTAATGCACTGAAATGAGATTTGTTACACTTACCTGACTTAAAACTCTATAACATGTTATATAGAAGGAGAGAGAGTGTGATGGAGAGTCTTGAGAATTGAGAGAAAGATAGAAAGAGAGATGTATCAGAGGATGCGCATCTTATGAGCTTATAATGCTTTATAAGGTTTAATGTATTGAAGTTAAATTTCTTACACAAAAAAAAAGCAATGGCCTGACTTAAACCTCTATAACGTGTCATATACAGGGAAAGAGAGAGTGATGGAGAGTCTTGGGAATAGAAAGATAGAGAGAGAGATGTATCAGAGGATGAGCAGCTTATGAGCTTATAATGTGTTATAACGTTTAATGTATTGAAATTAAATTTCTTACACAACAAAAATGCAATGGCCTGACTTAAACCTCTATAACATGTCATATAGAGGGAGAGAGAGAGTGATGGAGAGTCTTGGGAATAAAAGACAGAGAGAGATGTTTTAGCTAAGTGTTTTCCAGAGGATGAGCAGCTTATGAGCTTTTATATAATGTCTGAAACAACAACAACAAGAAAAACTGACACTTAAAGCCAATGCAATGGCCAGACATAAAACTCTATAATGTGTTATAGAGAGTGAGAGAGAGTGATGGAGAGGATAATATGAGTCTTGGAATAGAGAGAGAGAGAGGGAGAGAGAGAGAGAGAGAGAGAGAGAGAGTGTTTTCCAGAGGATGAGTGGCTTATGATGCTTTATAAGGTTTAATGTATTGAAATGAAATTTCTTACACAACAAAAATGCAACGGTCTGATTTAAACTGCTAAAACATGTCATATATAAAGCTTGAGGATGATGAAGAGTGTTGGGAATAGAATACAGAGAGAGAGAGATGTATCTTCAGAGTGTTTGCCAGAGGATTAGCAGCTTATAAGCTTATAATGTATTATAAGGTTTATTGCACTGAAATTAAATTTGCTACACTCACCTGACTTAAAATTATATACCATGATATATAGAAGGAGAGAGAGAGTGATGGAGAGTCTTGGGAATAGAGAGAGACATGTATCAGAGGATCAGTGTTTTCCAGAGGATGAGCATCTTATGAGTTTATAATGCTTTATAAGGTTTAGTGTATTGAAATAAAATTTCTTACAAAACAAAAACGCAATGGCCTGACTTAAACCTCTATAACGTGTCATATAGAGGGAAAGAGAGAGTGATGGAGAGTCTTGGGAATAGAAAGATAGAGAGAGAGAGATGTATCAGAGGATGAGCATCTTATGAGCTTATAATGCTTTATAAGGTTTAATGCACTGAAATGAGATTTGTTACACTTACCTGACTTAAAACTCCATAACATGTTATATAGAAGGAGAGAGAGCGTGATGGAGAGTCTTGAGAATTGAGAGAATGATAGAGAGAGAGATGTATCAGAGGATGAGCATCTTATGAGCTTATGATGCTTTATAAGGTTTAATGCACTGAAATGAGATTTGTTACACTTACCTGACTTAAAACTCTATAACGTTATATAGAAGGAGAGAGAGCATGATGGAGAGTCTTGAGAATTGAGAGAAAGATAGAGAGAGTGATGTATCAGAGGATGAGCATCTTATGAGCTTATAATGCTTTATAAGGTTTAATGCACTGAAATGAGATTTGTTACACTTACCTGACTTAAAACTCTATAACATGTTATATAGAAGGAGAGAGAGCGTGATGGAGAGTCTTGAGAATTGAGAGAAAGATAGAAAGAGAGATGTATCAGAGGATGAGCATCTTATGAGCTTATAATGCTTTATAAGGTTTAATGTATTGAAGTTAAATTTCTTACACAAAAAAAAAGCAATGGCCTGACTTAAACCTCTATAACGTGTCATATACAGGGAAAGAGAGAGTGATGGAGAGTCTTGGGAATAGAAAGATAGAGAGAGAGATGTGTCAGAGGATGAGCATCTTATGAGTTTATAATGCTTTATAAGGTTTAATGCACTGAAATGAGATTTGTTACACTTACCTGACTTAAAACTCTATAACATGTTATATAGAAGGAGAGAGAGCGTGATGGAGAGTCTTGAGAATTGAGAGAAAGATAGAGAGAGAGATGTATCAGAGGATGAGCATCTTATGAGCTTATGATGCTTTATAAGGTTTAATGCACTGAAATGAGATTTGTTACACTTACCTGACTTAAAACTCTATAACATGTTATATAGAAGGAGAGAGAGCGTGATGGAGAGTCTTGAGAATTGAGAGAATGATAGAGAGAGAGATGTATCAGAGGATGAGCATCTTATGAGCTTATGATGCTTTATAAGGTTTAATGCACTGAAATGAGATTTGTTACACTTACCTGACTTAAAACTCTATAACGTTATATAGAAGGAGAGAGAGCATGATGGAGAGTCTTGAGAATTGAGAGAAAGATAGAGAGAGTGATGTATCAGAGGATGAGCATCTTATGAGCTTATAATGCTTTATAAGGTTTAATGCACTGAAATGAGATTTGTTACACTTACCTGACTTAAAACTCTATAACATGTTATATAGAAGGAGAGAGAGCGTGATGGAGAGTCTTGAGAATTGAGAGAAAGATAGAAAGAGAGATGTTTCAGAGGATGAGCATCTTATGAGCTTATAATGCTTTATAAGGTTTAATGTATTGAAGTTAAATTTCTTACACAAAAAAAAAGCAATGGCCTGACTTAAACCTCTATAACGTGTCATATACAGGGAAAGAGAGAGTGATGGAGAGTCTTGGGAATAGAAAGATAGAGAGAGAGATGTGTCAGAGGATGAGCATCTTATGAGTTTATAATGCTTTATAAGGTTTAATGCACTGAAATGAGATTTGTTACACTTACCTGACTTAAAACTCTATAACATGTTATATAGAAGGAGAGAGAGCGTGATGGAGAGTCTTGAGAATTGAGAGAAAGATAGAGAGAGAGATGTATCAGAGGATGAGCATCTTATGAGCTTATGATGCTTTATAAGGTTTAATGCACTGAAATGAGATTTGTTACACTTACCTGACTTAAAACTCTATAACATGTTATATAGAAGGAGAGAGAGCGTGATGGAGAGTCTTGAGAATTGAGAGAATGATAGAGAGAGAGATGTATCAGAGGATGAGCATCTTATGAGCTTATGATGCTTTATAAGGTTTAATGCACTGAAATGAGATTTGTTACACTTACCTGACTTAAAACTCTATAACATGTTATATAGAAGGAGAGAGAGCGTGATGGAGAGTCTTGAGAATTGAGAGAAAGATAGAGAGAGTGATGTATCAGAGGATGAGCATCTTATGAGCTTATAATGCTTTATAAGGTTTAATGCACTGAAATGAGATTTGTTACACTTACCTGACTTAAAACTCCATAACATGTTATATAGAAGGAGAGAGAGCGTGATGGAGAGTCTTGAGAATTGAGAGAATGATAGAGAGAGAGATGTATCAGAGGATGAGCATCTTATGAGCTTATGATGCTTTATAAGGTTTAATGCACTGAAATGAGATTTGTTACACTTACCTGACTTAAAACTCTATAACGTTATATAGAAGGAGAGAGAGCATGATGGAGAGTCTTGAGAATTGAGAGAAAGATAGAGAGAGTGATGTATCAGAGGATGAGCATCTTATGAGCTTATAATGCTTTATAAGGTTTAATGCACTGAAATGAGATTTGTTACACTTACCTGACTTAAAACTCTATAACATGTTATATAGAAGGAGAGAGAGCGTGATGGAGAGTCTTGAGAATTGAGAGAAAGATAGAAAGAGAGATGTATCAGAGGATGAGCATCTTATGAGCTTATAATGCTTTATAAGGTTTAATGTATTGAAGTTAAATTTCTTACACAAAAAAAAAGCAATGGCCTGACTTAAACCTCTATAACGTGTCATATACAGGGAAAGAGAGAGTGATGGAGAGTCTTGGGAATAGAAAGATAGAGAGAGAGATGTGTCAGAGGATGAGCATCTTATGAGTTTATAATGCTTTATAAGGTTTAATGCACTGAAATGAGATTTGTTACACTTACCTGACTTAAAACTCTATAACATGTTATATAGAAGGAGAGAGAGCGTGATGGAGAGTCTTGAGAATTGAGAGAAAGATAGAGAGAGAGATGTATCAGAGGATGAGCATCTTATGAGCTTATGATGCTTTATAAGGTTTAATGCACTGAAATGAGATTTGTTACACTTACCTGACTTAAAACTCTATAACATGTTATATAGAAGGAGAGAGAGCGTGATGGAGAGTCTTGAGAATTGAGAGAATGATAGAGAGAGAGATGTATCAGAGGATGAGCATCTTATGAGCTTATGATGCTTTATAAGGTTTAATGCACTGAAATGAGATTTGTTACACTTACCTGACTTAAAACTCTATAACGTTATATAGAAGGAGAGAGAGCATGATGGAGAGTCTTGAGAATTGAGAGAAAGATAGAGAGAGTGATGTATCAGAGGATGAGCATCTTATGAGCTTATAATGCTTTATAAGGTTTAATGCACTGAAATGAGATTTGTTACACTTACCTGACTTAAAACTCTATAACATGTTATATAGAAGGAGAGAGAGCGTGATGGAGAGTCTTGAGAATTGAGAGAAAGATAGAAAGAGAGATGTATCAGAGGATGAGCATCTTATGAGCTTATAATGCTTTATAAGGTTTAATGTATTGAAGTTAAATTTCTTACACAAAAAAAAAGCAATGGCCTGACTTAAACCTCTATAACGTGTCATATACAGGGAAAGAGAGAGTGATGGAGAGTCTTGGGAATAGAAAGATAGAGAGAGAGATGTGTCAGAGGATGAGCATCTTATGAGCTTATAATGCTTTATAAGGTTTAATGCACTGAAATGAGATTTGTTACACTTACCTGACTTAAAACTCTATAACATGTTATATAGAAGGAGAGAGAGCGTGATGGAGAGTCTTGAGAATTGAGAGAAAGATAGAGAGAGAGATGTATCAGAGGATGAGCATCTTATGAGCTTATGATGCTTTATAAGGTTTAATGCACTGAAATGAGATTTGTTACACTTACCTGACTTAAAACTCTATAACATGTTATATAGAAGGAGAGAGAGCGTGATGGAGAGTCTTGAGAATTGAGAGAATGATAGAGAGAGAGATGTATCAGAGGATGAGCATCTTATGAGCTTATGATGCTTTATAAGGTTTAATGCACTGAAATGAGATTTGTTACACTTACCTGACTTAAAACTCTATAACATGTTATATAGAAGGAGAGAGAGCGTGATGGAGAGTCTTGAGAATTGAGAGAAAGATAGAGAGAGTGATGTATCAGAGGATGAGCATCTTATGAGCTTATAATGCTTTATAAGGTTTAATGCACTGAAATGAGATTTGTTACACTTACCTGACTTAAAACTCTATAACATGTTATATAGAAGGAGAGAGCGCATGATGGAGAGTCTTGAGAATTGAGAGAAAGATAGAAAGAGAGATGTATCAGAGGATGAGCATCTTATGAGCTTATAATGCTTTATAAGGTTTAATGCACTGAAATGAGATTTGTTACACTTACCTGACTTAAAACTCTATAACATGTTATATAGAAGGAGAGAGAGCGTGATGGAGAGTCTTGAGAATCGAGAGAAAGATAGAGAGAGAGATGTATCAGAGGATGAGCATCTTATGAGCTTATGATGCTTTATAAGGTTTAATGCACTGAAATGAGATTTGTTACACTTACCTGACTTAAAACTCTATAACGTTATATAGAAGGAGAGAGAGCATGATGGAGAGTCTTGAGAATTGAGAGAAAGATAGAAAGAGAGATGTATCAGAGGATGAGCATCTTATGAGCTTATAATGTTTTATAAGGTTTAATGCACTGAAATGAGATTTGTTACACTTACCTGACTTAAAACTCAATAACATGTTATATAGAAGGAGAGAGAGCGTGATGGAGAGTCTTGAGAATCGAGAGAAAGATAGAGAGAGTGATGTATCAGAGGATGAGCATCTTATGAGCTTATGATGCTTTATAAGGTTTAATGCACTGAAATGAGATTTGTTACACTTACCTGACTTAAAACTCTATAACATGTTATATAGAAGGAGAGAGAGTGTGATGGAGAGTCTTGAGAATTGAGAGAAAGATAGAAAGAGAGATGTATCAGAGGATGCGCATCTTATGAGCTTATAATGCTTTATAAGGTTTAATGTATTGAAGTTAAATTTCTTACACAAAAAAAAAGCAATGGCCTGACTTAAACCTCTATAACGTGTCATATACAGGGAAAGAGAGAGAGTGATGGAGAGTCTTGGGAATAGAAAGATAGAGAGAGAGATGTGTCAGAGGATGAGCATCTTATGAGTTTATAATGCTTTATAAGGTTTAATGCACTGAAATGAGATTTGTTACACTTACCTGACTTAAAACTCTATAACATGTTATATAGAAGGAGAGAGAGCGTGATGGAGAGTCTTGAGAATTGAGAGAAAGATAGAGAGAGAGATGTATCAGAGGATGAGCATCTTATGAGCTTATGATGCTTTATAAGGTTTAATGCACTGAAATGAGATTTGTTACACTTACCTGACTTAAAACTCTATAACATGTTATATAGAAGGAGAGAGAGCGTGATGGAGAGTCTTGAGAAATGAGAGAAAGATGTATCAGAGGATGAGCAGCTTATGAGCTTATAATGCTTAATAAGGTTTAATGTATTGAAATTAAATTTCTTACACAATAAAAAAGCAATGACCTGACTTAAACCACTATAACATGTCCTACAGAGGGAGAGGGAGGGTGATGGAGAGTGTTGGAAATAGAAGACAGAGAAGATGTATCTCCAGAGTGTTTTCCAGAGGATGAGCAGCAGGGTCGTGGCTGGCAGACGGTCAGATCCGGTCGCAGTTTAGAAGCTCCCACAAACACTCGTTCTGTCTCATGATAATGAACGGCTTTGTTTGTTATTCCTCGTTTTCCTCGCCGGCACACTGCGCCGAGGCTTTGTTTACTGCTGCGCCCGGTCGCCGGCTGTTTGTTGAAACGGAGCTCCTGCAGCAACAGATGAGCTTTCGGAAAAGCCAAGACCGCGCAAGCACATGACCTGTACATGTAAATACCCCAGACGGCTAATATGCGTCCCGTGTGATGTTGCTATGACATAAATAAACCATAAACCGTGTTGAACCGCAGTGATTTAGGACGAGACAGTCGCTGGCGACCCCTCGAAGGCCCGTGTAGGCCGAAACCGTTTAAAGCTAACACCTCGTTACGTTTGAACAGGCAAACTAATGTTATGTCTAGCTTGGCTTTGAAGTGACGCTCCCTCAGCCATAACACTCTGAGATATGTCTTATCTCCTTTTCATCTCCCGGCGCTCCGTTAGCGTGCGGCATGTATGCAGAGTCGAAGGCGAAGCTGCGTCAGGTTGTGACAGAGAATGAAAGTTGTTTTATTTTCAGAGCAGCTGCTTAAACACTGTTCATTACAGCAAACATTTTTCCTATTAAGCCGCCCTGTGCAGCGCAGACCTGGTCAGGCCCGTCGCATAATTGAGAGAGACGTGTTTATTCTTGTTTATGGCTGTAGCGCGGCCTGCCGCTTTGAAGAAAACAATCTAAGCGGTCATTGTAACAAGGTTATTGAAGGCTGGTACCTTGAAGGATGTGGAATAAATTGAAACCCGGGCCGCTTCCACCGTATACAGCACAACTGTATATGAAAAGCACTTGTTATTGACGATTTCTCGACTGAAATGATTCAGGCGTCTAACAAACATCATGAGACACCGACGGTCACGTGTCCATTCACGAGCCTGGGTTGAGGTTCCAGTCTCCGGAGCTTGAGTGCGAGTTGACTCTTGAATTAGTTGCGTCTTGTTATGAGCTGCAGGTTTTGAATTGTGTGAAAGCAAAAGCTGCCGGGTTCAGCCAATAACAAACTTTACAATACAGAGAAGCCTTCGGTCGGATGGATAAAACTTTAAAAGGGCAAAACAACTTAAGACTATTAGCTGTCAAGCGTTTAGACCAGTCAGGCGCTCGCAGATGTATCAATCAATCAATCAATCAACCTTTATTTCCACTGACGGAGACCCTCATTTACAATGTAGCCGAGCATTACAATTTCACAAAGGGTTTGAAAAAAATAAATAAATTATATATATATATATATATATATATATATATATATATATATATATATATATATATATATATATATATATATATATATAAAATAACCTTTAATATAGGAACATTAGAAAAGTACAAAAAAATGATGTAAACAGATAAACAAGAAAACCATGATGAATCATAAAAGAAGATGGCAACAAAATAAGAGACTAAAATAAAAAATAAGACAGGAATAAATAAATAAATAACTAAACAGGACATGTATAAATAAAGTAAATAGAACCAAAAGTACCAGCGCATGCTTTTTTCGCAAGGCAGCTGCTTTAGTCAGTCTGTGGAACATGAAAGGGTATGTATTTCCACCTAGTGGTTCAGATATGAAATGCAGGGAGCTGGCGGGAGGGCTCCTCTTCCTTGGTTAAACGTTAGCTGGAAATACAGAAATTTGGCTCATTTGTTTAACGCCATAGAACTCCTCGGGATCGAGGCTAAATTGGAGAAATATTGGCCGATCACATATTTTGATGAAAAATCGGCCGATACCGATGCAAAGCCCATCGATCCTTCTATCTCTAATATATATATATATATATATATATATATATATATATATATATATATATATATATATATATATATATAAGCAATGAAAAGTGGCGGCTGGTGCTAAAACAATTGAGTGGGGCACAAACAAATTAGCAAATTAAAAACAAACAAATAAAAAAAGTAGACCCACAGCACCACAACAGGCTTTGAACTCTTCCTTGCTGTAGATGAGACTAAGCTCTGTCTTACCTTGACAGAGCACCGGATACGTTTTTAAGGTGTTGCTCAGTGTATCTTCAGGAAGTGCTGTGTTGGATTGATTAAACGCTTTTGTCATTAGAGGAGCTGGAAACGACTCGGATGTAAGCTCCTTCATCTGTTTTTCCTTCAAGTGAACGCTTTATGAAAACGTTTTTTGCAAAGACAAAACTGAATTGTCTCTCATTTGGTAAGAGACTCTGCTCCAGCCTGCAACTGTTCAACGTGAACCGAGTTAAGGAACCGCAGCGGAGTTAAGGAGTCAATTCAGGGATTGTCCAATCACACAATGCTTAAAAAAATAGGCCAGTACACACAACCTATAAGAGTGAGTGTGTCCTGGGTGCAGCTCTGGAAACTCTGGATCAACCAATTAAACAGCAGCCTCAGATCACCTGCTTGCCAAAAGTTGATGCTCCTACATCCACTCTCATTAGACCGGCGCCCTGGAAGTGTGCACAGTGTAAACAATTTAATACATTATATATTTATTATTTTAATACATTCTAACATCAATATTGGGCACAGTATAACGATATAATGATGTCCTAATTATTTTGCAGTATATAATTAATTTATTTTAATGTTGATTTCAAGGGGGGGCGACGCCCCAGCGCCCCCTATTGGCCAGCTGCCACTGCCAATGAATAACAAAAATGTTTCCATTTTTATCAATTTCTATTTTTCAACATTAATTAAATGCAGCAGCTACTGCTGTTGGAAAATTTCATGACCAATAGAAATGCTCCAAAATAGCTTGGATAAAAATCTGGTTCCATTAGTTTTTGACCTCTCCATTAAAGTTGCCAATTTGGACATTGGACAGTGACGATATACATATATATATATGTATATATATGCATTGTGTATATTGCATTGTTCAGTACTGGTGTTGTTTGTGTTTCTGTTGCACCATATGATCCTCTAGGAACACTTGGTTTCACCGTCTACTTGTATATAGCTGGAATGACAATAAAGCCTCTTGAGTCTAAATTAGCCTGTTGTGCTCAGACTGAAGGTCTTTCTGGAACAACCTATTTGAAGACATGTTGATGCAAAGCGTTGGGAATAGTCAAACACACAAGGTTGGAAATGAAAACTCTTACGTATTTACGGCTGAAGGTCATAATTAAAAGTTGCCCCACGAAATAGAAAACTGCATTTCCAACATTTACAACCTCAGTTCAAAGTTATATATCAAAGAGTCCTTGGGTAAGACCTCTAACACTACCATCACCTACCAGTTGGATCCAGCATCATCTTCAACCAGTCTAACAAGAGAGGATGAAGGAGTAGGACTGCTCCAACCACCGCTGTTTGAAACATCTTATCAATCAATGGCTCTTAATCCTTGTTAGATCATTCAAGGACAGGTAGCCAATGAAAGGAAGAGTAAACACAGCGAGGGCTGAAGCTCTTGGAAAGCGACCATTATACTGATCACTGCTTCCCAACCTCCTCAAGAGTCCAGGTCCAGCAGCAAAGAAAAGAAGATATATTAATAGAATCAAACCCTCAGGTAACACTGGCATTGGTTTCCATGGCTGGAGATGCTCTAGATGCTCAACTCTCGATTTCTTTATTTACTAGACTGGCAAGTAAACAGCTGTGAATGATAACATTGAGGAGAAGTAACTCTGTGTTTCCTGCAATAGGAATGAACGCCACAACTTTCTGTTGGTATGTTGCCCCCTGTTGTTTGGAGTATGAATGCAACAGGTTCCACTTTGCTAATTTAAAGAAGTATTAAAAGTAATGATGGTGAAGTGACCATTGATAAGCTGGGCTGTTATGGACAGTGATGCAGCTCATGGTTAATGCTTTCTATCAGAGTTAACATAAAAAAAAAACTGGAAAGATGAAGGAGCAAGTAGGTAAACAGACCTGTATCGCATCTTCTCTGACCTAGTTATTACCAAGAAGTCATGGGTCTTCGCCCGCTGATGCCTATTTCGGCAGCACCCCCTATTGGTATCCATTGTAGGTAATAATAGAGGTGAACGGCTAAGCCCCGTTTTGTGCTAATGTCAGTCAAGGAACTATTGAAGGAAGGTTTTTGGAGGGAAAATGAAAACCTGCCTACAACGACATGTTTGCCCTTTTACTGTGTGGGAGACGAGATGTGCCATAGGCCTTTTTATACCGGTGATTATCTGCAATTTCTTCCATGTGGGCTGGGGAGGATAATTAATATTGAAAAATATGAAACTTAAAGCAGTTCCATGGGGTAGGAAAGAAAGCGTCTCCACCTTTGCTTTTGTGCGCGTCCTTTGTGGAACTCTCAAGTAGCCTACAGCATATGAATAACCAATGAATATGAGCATGAAGTTCCATTTCGCCCATTCAGATCAATCTACAAAACAAAGAGGGGAAGTGAGATGGCTGAAAAGAGAGCGTTGAGTACACCGGCTTGTGGTAAAAAAGAAGTCGATCTACACTCCGAAGGAGTCCCGCACACATACACAGGTTAGTTTTTTTCATACAAAGTCGGGACAAAAGGGCATTTATGTCCATTTATGAGTTACGCTGTACCATTATCAGAACCTAAAGAACTTTTTCTCTGTTCATTTCGTTACAAACTCAAGCTGCTCTTTATATCATGCATACATTTTCATTTTCAATATGTATGCGCTGATAGAACTGGTCCAAAATTACTTTGAACCTTGCATTAACAATGCGTGACGATGATGCTCTTTTATTGATCACAGCCGTAGTGAAGACCCCCACCCACCCACCACTACTGAACATCTAGGATAGCAGGTGGGTCATTAATAGACTTACAACTGTCCTGGGCAGTACACACCAACACTGCACCACTGCCCCATTACACAGCCCAGCACAGCATAGCCCAGTAAGCACACATACACAATATGGACAAAAGTATTGGGACATCTACTGGAGCGCTTCTGACATTCCATTGCTAATTCATAGGCGTCAACATGAAGTTTGTCCCACTTTGCAGCTATAACAGCTTCCACTCCTTTGGAAGCTGTGACGACGAGGCAAGAAGAAGTGCTCTTTTATAGAACACAGCCATAGTGGAGACCACCCCCCACCCTCCACCCAGCGTTACAGATCAGTCAGGATAGCAGGTGGTTCATAAATAGCCTTACAACTCTCCTGGGCAGTACACAACAACATTGCACCACTATCCCGTTACACAGTCCCACAGTTCAACACAGAATAGCCTAGTAAGCATGCATACACAATGTGGACAAAAGTATTGGGACACCTACTGGAGCGCTTCTGACATTCCATTCCGAATCCATAGGCGTCCACTTGGAGTTTGTTTCACTTTGCAGCTATAACAGCTTCCACTCCTCTGGAAGCTGTAACGATGAGGCAAGAAGAAGTGCTCTTTTATTGAACACAGTCGTAGTGGAGACCCCCACCCACCCACCACCACTGAACATCTAGGATAGCAGGTGGGTCATAAATAGCCTTACAACTCTCCTGGACAGTACACACCAACATTGCACCACTGCCCTATTATACAGCCCAGCACAGCATAGCCCAGTAAGCACACATATACAATATGGACAAAAGTATTGGGACACCTACTGGAGCGCCTCTGACATTCCATTCCAAATCCATAGGCGTCCACATGGAGTTTGTTCCACTTTGCAGCTATAACAGCTTCTACTCCTCTGTGGGAATTTTGCCCAGAAGAACATTTATAAGGTCAGGATTGGACTGATGTTGGACGAGAGGACCTGGCTCTAGTATATATATAGGCAGGACTCAGGACTGAGTGGGTCAGTCAAGTTCTTCCACCACCAAAAACCTACCCAACCAGCCTGTATGGGACTACTTTGTGCACTGGGACAGTCAGTCATACTGGAACAGATTATGATTCCCCTTCACTGGGTCCTTGGCCCACCACTGAACAACACCTCCATAGTATCATCATCCCTCCTCCACCAAACTTTACAGTCACAGTGCAGTCAGGCAGGTAGGGTTCTCCTGGTGTTCTCCAAACTAAGACTCATCCATCAGACTGCCAGATAGAGAAGCGTGATTGCTCACTACACAGAACACGTGTCCATATGAGGCTTGTGTGCAGCTGCTTGGACGTTGGTGCTGATGTTAATGCCAGAGGAGGTTTGAGCTGTTATTGATCAGGAGAGTGATGCTATTGCAGCGTCGTGCTGAAATTCATTCACTAATGCTTGTAAAGACAGACTGCATGGCTAGCTGCTTGATTCTATACACCTGTGGCAATTAGACTGAGTGGGCGGTGTGTCTCAATACTTTTGTCCCTATATTGTAAATGCAGCTTAAGCCAACAGTCCCAACTGTTAATATATTTGAGACCTGTTACCGCAGCCTATAGTGCTCCACGCTCGCTGTTCTGCATGGCCACACCTCCCGCATGTCACCCTCCCTGAGTCACATCAGGGGCCTCGGCATCTTTCCACGCTGCTGCCAATGGAACATCTCTCCACAACACATTTGGAGGAGTGTACTAATTGCCAATTCTGTTACATCAGCTAACAGATGTCTGGCTAGTATCGCGCTGAGCGCTGCCGAGTGATACCCACCCAGAAGGAGAAACCAATTATGCTCTCCTGGACTCCGTGCCAAGGATGACTATGGCATCCCTCTACTATAATGACAGTGCTTAGCTGGCTGTGCCACTCTGGAGACCCCAGAAACGGGAGTGCAGCCAAAAACTTGGCCAGGCTATTTGATTAGGATGCCAATAGATTTTAAAGCTCTTTAGGTTACTTCAATAAATGTTTAGCCAGATTATTTTTGTCGCAGAGAAAAGAATTTAACATCCAAATGATGGGTGACTCTTTGGGAGAAACTTGGAGAAGTGAAGCACATGGAAAAGTCTGGGGCTGTTTACTTGTAATAGGTTTGCTGTGCGTGTGTTCAGTGACGGAGGTTTTCGTTGAAGGTACAACAGAATGGAAAAGTACTGTAATAATGAGAGTTCAGTGCATAGAACTGTACATACAGCGAACCTCAAACTCTGTTGTTCCTCCTCAACATGCAAATCCTGCATGAGTATGTTCAACGGAGCAATAGGAAGAAATCTACAGTCTTAAGAAATAATGATACTGTTTATGTATATGGGTGATTCTTCAGTTAGGGGAACTTTTACGTCCCTAGGTTATAAATTTGTGTTAAAATTACTTTAATACAAGAAACATTTTTGGTATTAAAAAGATCAATCATTGCATCACCAAAAAAATTACACACCAAAATAATTATGATTTCCATTTTTTATAATGATTTAAACATCAATATTTTGCCCCAATAAAATGCTAAAAAGTGATCAATTTATGAAAAAGATCACAATATGAGTTTCATAAAAACTATAAAGAAACTAAATGTACTGTTTACTTTCATATTTGTACCTATTCATATTTTTGAGCAATATATTATCATCCCCATCATTATCATCATTACCGCAACAGTGTATGACTTCTGCAGGGAACTATTTGAAGGTAGCACTTGTTTATGTTGTAACCATGGAAACAAAGGCTCACAAAGGAGCAGCCATGAGTGTGGAGTGACATGTTAATGTGTGTAAATGGGAGTAACTGAATGATGTATTGCTCCTGATCATAGAGTACATTTATTCAGTCATTACCGTTTACATCAGTATGGCAGTATTTTATAACTACTTTTACTTATTTATAACTAAACATTTACACATTATTTATTTATTTATTTATTTATAACTAAACATTACATTTACACATTATTTATTTATTTATTTACAACTAAACATTACATTTACACATTATTTATTTATTTATTTACAACTAAACATTACATTTACACATTATTTATTTATTTATTTACAACTAAACATTACATTTACACATTATTTATTTATTTATTTATAACTAAACATTACATATACACATTATTTATTTATTTATTTATAACTAAACATTACATTTACACATTATTTATTTACAAAAACAGTACATTTATATATTATTTATTTATTTATTTACAACTAAACTTTAAATTTACATATTATTTATTTATTTATAACTAAACATTACATTTACACATTATTTATTTATTTATTTACAACCAAACAATACATTTACACATTATTTATGTATTTATTTACAACTAAACATTACATTTACACATTATTTATTTATTTACAACTAAACATTACATTTACACATTATTTATTTATTTATTTACAACTAAACATTACATTCACACTTTATTTATTGACAACTAAACATTACATTTACACATTATTTATTTATTTATTTACAACTAAACATTACATTCACACTTTATTTATTGACAACTAAACATTACATTTACAAATTATTTATTTATGTATTTACAACTAAACATTACATTTACACATTATTTACTCATTTATTTACAACTGAACTTTACATTTACACATTATTTATTTATTTGTTTATTTACAACTAAACATTACATTTACACATTATTTATTGACAACTAAACATTACATTTACACATTATTTACTTATTTATAACTAAACATTACATTTACACATTTTTTATTTACTTATTTACAACTAAACATTACATTTACACATTATTTATTGACAACTAAACATTACATTTACACATTATTTACTTATTTATAACTAAACATTACATTTACACATTTTTTATTTACTTATTTACAACTAAACATTACATTTACACATTATTTACTCATTTATTTACAGCTGAACTTTACATTTACACATTATTTATTTATTTATTTATTTACAACTAAACATTACATTTACACATTTTTTATTTACTTATTTACAACTAAACATTACATTTACACATTATTTATTGACAACTAAACATTATATTTACACATTATTTACTTATTTATAACTAAACATTACATTTACACATTTTTTATTTACTTATTTATAACTAAACATTACATTTACACATTTTTTATTTACTTATTTACAACTAAACATTACATTTACACATTATTTATTTATTTATTTACAACTAAACATTACATTTACACATTTTTTATTTACTTATTTACAACTAAACATTACATTTACACATTATTTATTGACAACTAAACATTATATTTACACATTATTTACTTATTTATAACTAAACATTACATTTACACATTTTTTATTTACTTATTTACAACTAAACATTACATTTACACATTATTTATTTATTTATTTACAACTAAACATTACATTTACACATTATTTATTTATTTACGTACAACTAAAACTTTACATTTACACATTATTTATTTATTTATTTACAATTACACATTATATTTACACATTATTTATTTATTCATAACTAAACATTACATTTACACATTATTTATTTATTTACAATTACACATTATATTTACACATTATTTATTTATTCATAACTAAACATTATATTTACACATTATTAATTTATTTATTTACAACTAAACATTATATATATACACATTATTTATTTATTCATAACTTAACATTACATTTACACATTATTTATTTATTTATTTACAACTAAACATTACATTTACACATTATTTATTTATTTATTTATTTATTTATTTATTTATTTATTTATAACTACACATCACATTTACACATTATTTATTTATTTAAGTGTATTTAAAGTGCAGCTTGTACTAGCTGTTAGCTAGCTTTAGCAAATCCATGGCCTAGCTAGCTTTTTCTTAAAAATGTGAAAATTGTCATTACCGCAACACGTCATTACCAACACATAACCTGTTGAGATGGAAATGACACTTGTTGATGGTAAGGACAGGTTTTTAATTTCATCATCAGTATCTTTTAAATGATGTAGAAATTCAGTGCAATTAAGTCTAACAGTGTGATTTTATAATAAAATTAAAGTGAAATGCACTTTATAAAACTAAACATTACAAAAGTTAAGATGGCAAAAGAGCCCGCAATTGAAGAATCACCTGTATATTTGATTTATTGAGGCACAAACTTAGTAGTTTCAAGTCTCAAGTTTGTCATTTGCATGTCATGTCAAGACATACATGCATTGAAATGCTTGGGGTGAGGCTCAGATAATCACTCGACAGCAGGGCAGCTGTCATCAACGGAGAGTTTAATAAGAAACTAAGCAAAACCAAACCAAGAGAACCAGGAAAACAAGAAACTAGAAATAATGATATACAGAAAAAAACTACAAAAGTAGTTTTATACAAATACTACACAGCAGACCAGGTAATATAAACAGGAACTAATAACGAACACCTGGGGATCACAAGAGGAAGACAACACGGAGCAGGTGAGGGGCGGAGACAGAGGGCGGAGACTAGGAGCACATGACTGAAAACATGATATATATATATATAGTGCTTTTACACGTCAGTGTGTTTATTTAACCCTTTCCAGGCTTCTCCTAAACAACCCAGTATTATTATCAGTTCTCATCTAATACCTGCTTTGACTGCTCAGTACTTCATTAAGCTAAATCAAGATTTGCTGCTGAAGGATATATATATATATATATATATATATATATATATATATATATATATATATATATATATATATATATACACAGTGGTGTAGTGGTTAGTATGGGGGTGTAGTGGTTAGTACGGTGGTGTAGTGGTTAGTATAGTGGTGTAGTGGTCAGTACGGTGGTGTAGTGGTTAGTATGGTGGTGTAGTGGTTAGTACGGTGGTGTAGTGGTTAGTATGGTGGTGTAGTGGTTAGTACGGTGGTGTAGTGGTTAGTATGGTGGTGTAGTGGTTAGTACGGTGGTGTAGTGGTTAGTATGGTGGTGTAGTGGTTAGTATGATGATGTAGTGGTTAGTACGGTGGTGTAGTGGTTAGTACGGTGGTGTAGTGGTTAGTACGGTGGTGTAGTGGTTAGTACGGTGGTGTAATGGTTAGTACGGTGGTGTAGTGGTTAGTATGGTGGTGTAGTGGTCAGTATGGTGGTGTAGTGGTCAGTATGGTGGTGTAGTGGTTAGTACGGTGGTGTAGTGGTTAGTATGGTGGTGTAGTGGTCAGTATGGTGGTGTAGTGGTCAGTATGGTGGTGTAGTGGTTAGTATGGTGGTGTAGTGGTTAGTACGGTGGTGTAGTGGTTAGTACGGTGGTGTAGTGGTCAGTATGGTGGTGTAGTGGTTAGCACTGTCTCCTCACAGTAAGATGATCTGGGTTGGATTCCCGGTCTGGGTGGTTCTGTGTGGAGTGTTTATGTTCTCTCTGTGTTTGAGTGGGTTCCTCTGGGTTCTCCAGTTTCCTCCCACAGTCCAAACACATGCATGTTAGGATCCTCACTCTAAACTGACCGTAGGTGTGAGTGTGTGTGTTGGCCATGCGATGAACTGGTGACCTGTCCATGGTGTACCCTGCCTTCAGCCGATGAAGCTGGGATTGGCTCCAGCCCCCCTGTGACCCCGACTAGTGGGATTAAGCGGCAGATGATGGATGGATGGATGCTAGAGATGGATGCTCAGACATCTTGTGGACGACTTTGTGTCAGACATCTTGTGGACGACTTTGTGTTGTGGTGCTGTAGGAACAACCTGCTGCTGAACACCTCCAAAACCAAGGAGATGGCGGTGGACTTCCGCAGGGCCCTCACACAGCCTGTCTCTATTGAGGGGGTTGATGTGGAGATGGTTAGGACCTACAGGTATCTCGGTCGGCACCTGGATGATAGATTGGACTGGTCAGCCAACACAGATACCCTGTACAGAAAGGGGCGGAGCCGGCTTTACTTTCTGAGAAAGCTGGGATCCTTTAACATCTGTAGGAAGCTCCTGCGGATGTTCTATCAGACTGTGGTGTCCAGCTGTCTTTTCTATGCTGTGGTGTGCTGGGGAGGCAGAATGAAAAAGAGAGAAGAGATGTGTCTGGACAAGCTGGTCAGACGTGCGGGGTCCGTGGTTGGTGTGGAGCTAGAGTCTGTGGCTACGGTAGCAGAGAGGAGGACACTGCACAAACTGCTCTCCATCATGGATGATGATGGTCACCCACTGCACACCATCGTCATGGAACAAAGGAGCAAGTTCAGTGGCAGGTTCCTGTCACAGAGCTGCTCTACAGACAGACTCAGGAGATCCTTTGTCCCGAGAGCCATCAGACTCTTCAACTCCTCCCAGTGGAGCCGGAAGAGGAAGGAGGACAGATGAGGAACAAGTCCCTTAATTCACATTACAGTTTATTTTTATTTGTACTCTAATCACATTACTGTACATCTGCACTCCCGGACACTATGGACACTCTACTGGACATCTTATGTCAGCACTCATAGACACTATTGACACCTTGCCAGACATCCTGTACATTTGCACTCCTGGACACTATTTGACACTTTGCTCTACATCCTGTACATTTGCACTCCTGGACACTATTTAACACTTTGCTCTACATCCTGTACATTTGCACTCCTGGACACTATTTAACACTTTGCTTTACATCCTGTACATTTGCACTCCTGGACACTATTTAACACTTTGCTCTACATCCTGTACATTTGCACTCCTGGACACTATTTGACACTTTGCTCTACATCCTGTACATTTGCACTCCTGGACCTCATTGTTTTTTTGTACTGTGTTTGTAACTGCTGCTGGCTGCTAAATTTCCTTCGGGATCAATAAAGTATCTATCTATCTATCTATCTATCTATCTATCTATCTATCTATCTATCTATCTATCTATCTATCTATCTAGAGAACAGACAACAGGTAAGTTAAACTGGTAGGTGTACAGGTAAATAATTCCCTCACACACACACTTACACAGTCTCTCATCTCAGTGCTTGCTATACTTATTTGTTCAGGTTACATGTCTTTTATGTTATATGTAACAAGATGTAATGTTTTGTTCGTCCTCACAAGTGTATGAAAACACACACACACACACACACAGAAGTAAACTCCGGCACCTGCAGCCAGCTGTTTTCCCCTTGCTTGCGCAGTAATGAGCTTTCTTTAATGACTGCACACTGCTTCAAGTTGATAATTGAATGAAGACACAGCCCCCCGCTGCCCCCCGGGGCCTCGGCACGGAGAAAACGACTCACGAGCGCGTTTCCGCCGCGTTTTTGTTTGTGTTTTGTTGTCTTTCTTCTCCGTGTTCACACACAAGAGCACCAGGCTGGAGACTATTAAGCGACTTGCTGTTGAAAGAGCAGAGAAATGAATAATTGAGAGGTGTTACTTAATCGGCGCCCGCTTCCGAGCAGCCCCCCGGATCGGCAGAGCGAGCGAGCTGGAGGAGGCAGCGTGGCCTGACCTTCCCGTTAACTCCGAGGGCAGACCTGAGGCGAGAGAGATGGCACACGCGCATGAAACGCCGGGGCGAACGCCGCAGATTTCAGGGATGTAAATAAAAACGACTTAATGGAAAAGGCGAGGCGGCGCAGACTCCCGCGGAAACGGCGAGACGAAGCAAGTTTTATGCAAATATAATTAAGCCGTAGCCCGAGATATGATAATTAGATGTTTATTGCAGCCGAATGTGCAATGTCTCGTTACAAAGACTAAATGTAAACAGCCCTCTCAAGACTGCATTGAAAGGAGCGAGATTAACAGCGGAAAAAAAAAGGAGAGAAAAAAGAAAAAGAGGACGGTCTATGTGATGCGCGAGAGACTCAATTTATCAAGACCCTATTGTTGAGGGAGACTAATTAATTTGTTTGTGTGATTGCTTTTCCTGGCCAGGAAGAGGGGAAAAAAACAAAGCTGATAACCTCGTTCACCTCTGAAAGAGACTCGGAATCCAGCAGAAGAGCAAGTTTTCATTAGACTGGTGCTCACGCTTCCTCCGTCCCTTTCAGCCCCTTCGCCACCGCGGACGATTCTATTGTTTTAGGCTACGTTCACATTATCAAACCTCAAATCTGATTCCATGTGACGCGTTATCCTTTCAAATCAGGTTTGAGTCATAGTCATTTATATATCTCATTAATTCTGCTATTTTTTATTAACATACCATTTGTTTACTTTTTTACTGTTTTAATTGATCTGCTCTATCCAATCAGAAATGTTGACCAGCAATATAAGAAAGCGTGTAATAAATAATAAATAATATATACAGGGTGAGAGAAACATCTCATGACACCCTTTTATTTCAGAAACGAAAACAAAAAAATAACGTATCTGAATACCCCAGCAAGTAACAGGTGAGGGGGTCTATCTTTTAGGCTATGTCCCAAACGTGGCCAACATCTTGAAAGTCGCCATATTGGACCAAGGGCCAGTTTTTCTAATGGGAAGGTGGTCGTGTAGCAGATCAGAGAAGACCAGAACTGTCTTAGAAATCGATTATTATCAACAAACATTATCAACACTGAAAGTTGCAGCAACAACCACATTGAACAACATGTTCAGTCTGCTGTCACTGGTTCGAAACACAGATCTGAAGACTCAGTTCAGCACCAGGGACAGCAGACTGGACATGTTGTTCAATGTGGTTGTTGTTGCAAATTTCTGTGTTGATAACATTTGAAGCACAAGAGACATTACTAATCTGATTGGATCACTCGATTTCTGAGGCCACATTCCCATTGGAAACACTTGCCCATGGACATGTTTGGGACATAGTCCCCTCACTTGTTACATGCTGGGGCATTCATTTTCCTCTTCATTTCTGAAATGAAAAGAGGTCTTGAGACTTTTGACTCATGCTGTATTATAGATATATATTATATAAACTCTTTTAAATAATAAGTATGTCATAAAAGTATAAGTATAACAATGTAGTATAATAATATGTATGTAATAATAAATTATAATAGTAAATTAACACTGGAATACATATGTACACTGAAAAAGCCATGTTTCTTAACATTCAGCCAACATTTACTTACTGTAGGTTCTGTAACACTGTAACCAGTTTCAGGTAACTATTATGTAATGTGATGTATATCTTTTACATACTTTTATATACACGTTTATATTTTGCTGCCAAAGCTGTGAAAAAAACAGTTCCAGTCTAATTAGAAATGCAGTAACACTCATGTTATTACTAATTTGTTATTACTTTAGAGACAACATGCTATTACAACTATTATGATACTCTTATGTAATTATATAAAGTAGGTATTATGTCATCAGTTTAATGTTTTGCCAAAATTGTTGCCAAAATAGTAAAAACAAAAACAGTTCCATTAATTAACTTTAATAGTTACATTGTTGTTACATGTGTAATTACACAGTTATTACAGACTTAATATAAAGTGGGACCTTTATAAATTTAAAGAGCCTGATTGTATGATTGGTTTTCAAATTGAAGTCTATTGATGTACAGAGTTAAGTTAAGGCTGCACCTGGGGATTTGGAGACCCCTGTGGTGGAAATGTGTAACTGCATCCCACAACACTTCAGGCCAATTCCCCAGACACACACTGAGTCTAACGTTGATCAAAACCTGTCGAAGGATGTGTCTTCTGAGGATGGAGGTGAGTGACCTACAGGTCATCTTCATCAGTGTAATGTTGATTTGATATCTTTAGATCTAAACATCGAGCCTTCTTTATGAACCTGAGCATGAACGTATGATGCTCTCTGATAAGCTCCAGCTTAACCCGGCTCAACCCAAAACCTGGTGCGCTCCAGCAAAACCCAACTGGCTAATTTACAGGTGTCACAGACCATTTCTGACCATTCCAGCTTTAGCAAACAGCTTGCACCATGCAGCTTTAATGAGCCACAAGAAGAAATTCATATATTTCAGGCCATAAAAGTAGGAGGGAGAAAGGAAGCCCCTGATCAAGACACAAGAGGTTTGTTTGTGAGCAGAACAGCCTCCACCTCTGAACAACTCTCTGCATTAACCTCCACCTCATCACTTGTGCGACTGAACGAGGCGAAATTCATGAAAACCGCCGCAAAGCACTTGGAAGGTTTCTCAGGGTTTCGTCCTCCAGGGAACGTGTGGAGCCCACTCGTACACATAAACAAAACTGCCACGCTTGCTTGTGGCCGTCAGTCGCGCGAGAAGAAAACGGCAATAAAAAATATAGAAAGCAGAAAAAAAATCTTTGGGTGTCAAGGAATGTCACGCCGGCTGAATCGAGTCTGTCTGCGATGACAATGAGCGCGGACGTTTGGCGCCACTTAAAGCAGGACATTGTTAAACGTTCTTGTTTCTTTAGAAGCGTCCTCTGTGGCCGTGAACGAAGCGTCAGGAGGAAAAACAGCAACCACCAACCTAACCAGCTCTTTTCCAACAGCGAGACCAGGCAGTCCGGCTCTTTCTAGTCAGGCACGTTGGGCAGACGTTGGAAAACTGCTACGTTCCTAAAAGCCGGGACGATAATTGCCAAGGATGATACCTGCTTTTAGCTAATATATATATTCTATTGTTTTAGGCTACATTTACATTTATCCTTTCAAATCAGATTTGAGTTATATGCATTTATTTATCTCATTAATATTGCTCATTTTTATAAATATAAAATTTGTTTACCTTTCTATTGTTTTCATAAATCTGCTGTATCTGACCAGAAAGCTGTGTACAAGCCTGAACAGCAGGTTTTACAGAAATGTTGACCAGCAATATGAGAAAGCATGTAATAAATAATAAACAATATATACCGGGTGAGTCAAAAGTCACCAATGAACGAAAAATGGTGTATCTGAATACCCTAGTGGCCGCCATCTAGAAAGCCGCCATATTGGATCAAGGGCAAGTTTTTCCAATGGGAAGATGGTCATGTAGCAGATCAAAGAAGACCAGAACTGTCTCAGAAATCGATTATTATCAACAAACGTTTGGTGCCACTTAAAGTGGGACATTGTTAAACATTCTTGTTTCTTTAGAAGCGTCCTCTGTGGCCGTGAAAGAAGCGAAAAACAGCAACCACCAACCTAACCAGCTCTTTTCCAACAGCCAGAGGCAGCCCAGCTCTTTCTAGTCAGGCACGTTGGGCCGACCGAGCGGCTTGAAACCTGCTACGTTCCTGAAAGCCGGGACGAAAATTGGCAGGGATGACACCTGCTTTTAGCTAATATCTACCAGATCTTTCAGAACGGCTAATGCATCGCTCCTCTTTTGTTTGCGCAACAGGTATAAGGATGCCGCCTAACAGCTAACAGCTTGGCGGGGCGAAGGCAGCGGCGGGGGAAAAAAAAGAAGAAGACGAAGGGAAAAAAATTGGACAGTAAATTAGTGTTGTCCCCCACTAAAGTAATTACAGCCATTCCCTCGTTACCATTTTGATGATATTGATTGCAAATGCATGGAAGCGAGGGATCCTTTCAGAGACTACAACAAAGATATAAATCATGATTTGAGTTATTAATATCCGCCGCGCTATTAGTTCAGTGATTTATGGACCTTTACAAAGAGGCTGATTAGAGGGGCGAGGTTGGGTAATCTTCTGAGAGGGTGCTTATTAACACATTATTTTTCCATGAGAATATCAATGAATGCCGCCTTGTCATTATTGACATCCCTCTAAGAGGAGGGTGTCCAGATACAGCCGCCGGCTTTTGTCTCTCTGCGCGTGGACGTATCCCACTCCCAGGACGCACTACAGAGACTGCGGAACATGGTTTCTCTTGTTTCTGCCTTAACGTGATGTCCCAGCACACAAGCCTTCAACTCCCTGCTGGCTTCGTGCCCCGAGATGGTGCATCTGGAGGAAGAGGAACCCCCCCACCACCACGGGTCTTTGACTCCTCCAGCCTCTGACGCGCCCAGACGATCTTCAAACAACAACTGTCTGCCAGCCACGGCCTAATCCTTTGCAGGTGACCCGGACCGGCGCTCTTCAGGCAGAACCGGGGCGATAGAGGGCGAAGTGAAGAGGGTGGGGGGGGGGGGCAACCGAGGAGACGCACCACTGCATTCAGAAGCCCCTCCTCTCTCAGTCCACCAGCCTAAGCTTTTAACTCTTTACAAAGCCTGGATGTAAAAGCACAGTACGCGGTAGACAAAGACCCTAAATGTGAAAGAAAGATGACCAGTCCAGCGGCACTGGGGATGGTCAAACGGATGGCCAAAGCAAGAGCGTTGGAGAAGTGGTCTGGCAGTAAAACTAGAGCCCATTAATATAATTACAGTCACAAACATTAGCTCTTCATCTAAACCTGTTTTGTTTCCTCTCCCAAATTAGTAATGCCCACTATTTAGAACCTCCTGGATCTCACCATACTGCGAACACATGCCCTGGTGGTCTCCTGGCCAAGGATGGCATTACAGAGGTCAAAAGTTCAAACTATCTCCAGATTCTGGCGTGACTTCTCAGACCCTTAGATCTATGAATTTTAATTTTTATATAAAAGTTTACGTCAACTTTCTTCATAGATTAAAAAGCAGGATTTCTGTTATTGGTGTCTCTGATGTCGGTCAAAACCTGGTGAAGGAAGTGTTCTTTGGGGGTGCAAATGAACAATCTACTGGTCGTCTTCATTAGAGATCTGAACATCGAGCCGTCTTTGTGGTCCTGCACATGATGTTAATAGGTAAAGACATATGATGAAGTCTGATGAGCTCCAGCAAAACCCAAGCCAACCCAAAACCTGATGAGCTCCAGCAAAACCCAACCCCTTTACTTTACAGACTCTACAGACTTTACAGACCATTTCAGCATGTGTTTTTCTCCATGGTGTCACTTCAGCTTTAGCGAATACAGGTCTCTGTATTAACCTCCACACTGTTGTGCCATTGAACAAGATTAAAAGTTCAAACTATTTCCAAATACGTGGCGTGACCTCGCAGACATTTAGATGTATGAATTTGAACTATTATATAAAAGTTTATATCAACTTTCTTTATGGATTCAAAAGCAGGATTTCTGTTATTGGTGTCTCTGATGTCTCTGATGTTGGTCAAAACCTGGTGAAGGACGTGTTCTTTGGGGGAGCAGGTGAACGATCTACTGGTCATCTTCATCAGAGTATATCTGAGATCTGAACATCGAGCTGTCTTTGTGGTCCTGCACATGATGGTACTAGATAAAAACATATGACTTAGTCTAATGAGCTCCCGCAACACCCAACCCAACCCAACCCAAAACCTGATGAGCTCCAGCAAAACCCAACCCTCTACTTTACAGACTCTACAGACTTTAAAGACCATTTCAGCATGTGTTTTTCTCCATAGTGCCACTTCAGCTTTAGCGAATACAGCTCTCTGCATTAACCTCCACACTGTTGTGCTATTGAACAAGATTAAAAGTTCAAACTATCTCCAGATACTGGCGTGACCTCTCAGACACTTGTGACACTCAGATGTATGAATTTGAACTATTATATAAAAGTTTATGTCAACTTTCTTTATAGACTCAAAAGCAGGATTTCTGTTATTGGTGTCTGATGAGCTCCCACAACACCCAACACAACCCAAAACCTGATGATCTCCAGCAAAACCCAATCCACTACTTTACAGACTTTACAGACTTTACAGACCATTTCAGCATGTGTTTTTCTCCATGGTGCCACTTCAGCCTTAGCGAATACAGCTCTCTGTATTAACCTCCACACTGTTGTGTGATTGAACAAGATTCAAAGTTCAAACTATCTCCAGATACTGGCGTGACCTCTCAGACACATAGATGTATAAATTTAACCTTTTATTTAAATGTTTATCTCAGCTTTCTTTATAGACTCAAAAGGATTTCTGTTATTGGTGTCTCAGTCTGATGTTGGTCAAAACCTGGTGAAGGACGTGTTCTTTGTGGATGCAGGGGAATGATCTACTGGTCATCTTCATCAGCATAACATTACTTTAATATCTGAGATCTGAACATCTGTGAACCTGTGTATGATGTTAGTAGATAAAGACATATGACGTAGTCTGATGAGCTCCTGCAACACCCAACCCAACCCAAAACCTGATGAGCTCCAGCAAAACCCAACCCACTACTTTACAGACTTTACAGACTTTACAGACCATTTCAGCATGTGTTTTTCTCCATAGTGCCACTTCAGCCTTAGAAAACACAGCTCTCTGCATTAATCTCCACACTATTGTGCTATTGAACAAGATTAACTATCTCCAGATACGTGGCGTGACTTCTCAGACACTTGTGACGCTCAGATGTGTGAATGAACGTTGATATAAAAGTTTATATCAACTTTCTTTATAGATTCAAAAGCAGAATTTCTATTATTGGTGTCTCAGTCTGATGTCCGTCAAAACCTGGTGAAGGACATGTTCTTTGGGAGTTCAGGTGAATAATCTTCTGGTCATCTTCATCAGCATAACAAAACTTTTATATCTATACTTTTTATCTATACTCAGACACTTGTGACACTCAGATGTATGAATGAAAGTTTATATGGAATTTTAACTTTCTTTGTAGACTCAAAAGTTTAATTTCTGTTATTGGTGTCTCAGTATTGGCAGAGCATGGATGGATGCATGGATGTTGAGTAACACACAGGAGTTCTGCTGAAATAAATGTTGTTTAATAGGACGCCAGCAGAACAACAACACAATAAACACAAACACATACCTTAAACTTATGAGCACCAACTTTTTCAACAAGACCCCTTTTCTGGAGGTCATGCACTTTAAACACTGCAACAAAAATTAAATATTGGCAAAGAAAATGATGTTATATCTAGTTAATGTGCTTATATATGTGTATATTATTAAAATTATTACATTAAAATGATCTTCTATGTAATTAATCCATCTTATATTACTCATTTTAAGATTGTTGTAAGTTTATAATAAAATAATTTAACTAAGAAATTTATCTCACTGGATTGAATTACTATGCTTATTTTAAGACATATGCGTGAAATTATCTGCCAATGCAGTGACACTAAAATCACAAAAAACTAATAAAAAATACCAAAATCACTTAAAAATAAGCACAAAAAACTTGATAATCTCACAGCAATCTTAAAATATAACATAAATAAGATGTGTCAATTACATAGATCATTTTATTGATTTAGAATTCAATTAGAAATTGATATTCATGCAATTACATGAGCTGCACTGCTGTAATCCATCTGTAACAGCAGCTTCATCACTAGTAATAACATTGTTGTTGCGTGTGTTGTTCATATGTAATAGACACTGAAGTATAGTATAAAGTGGGGCTGAAAGTTTTCTTCCGATGCGCTCTTTGACCTAATATCAGAGGTATTTCTGGATTCTGACATATGAGCGAGTCTTTCCTCACTTCTGGTAGGTGTGAGAGACACCTGCGTGCCGTAATAATGAAACCAGGCCCTAATCAAGCCTTAGCCCGGCTCCATAACAGCCCGGCGCCAGTTTTACACCACACGTAGCGTGAGCGCGGTCAGCAGAGGTGTGAAAAGAATAAGAAGGGCCTGAGCGTCTGTCCTCTTTCTTTCTTTCCTTTCTCTTTCCTCTGCGCAGATCTGATCGCCAGGAAAAGGTATGTGGGGGGGGGGGGCACTTTGGTAAACTTTTAAAAGTTCCTAACAAAGCGGTAACCTTCTTTCTTCCCGGCGAGGTGACAAAGAAGTGCCTGAGGAGTACAGTAGTGCTGTTTATCCCAGCCAAACGTCTGCCAAGGTTCGAAGCTGGGGCCCATCTGATTGCTGATAACTTACAGCCTAATGGAAAACAACCAACTATCTCAGTCGGCCGGAGAAACAGAATGTGGCTGGAATCGGTTGGCCGGCGGCCACAAACAAAAAAAAAATTTAAATAAATAAAAAAATAAAATAGCAGGACAGGAGCTGTCAGATAGCCGCGGCCAAAGTGCAAGGTGGACTGAAGGCGGCGTAATTGAAAGTTGGCACGCTCCAGGGAGCGTGACACAAAATCAAGTAGCTTGAACCTTATTTTTTCCGATGGACGGATGCTGTGCGGGCGGAGAGCCGCGGAGGGCGAGAGAGCGGGAGCGCGCGCGAGAGAGAGAGACGCACCGAGAGCCAGCTTCTCCAAGCCCCATGCGCCGATGGGCAGGCAGCGGAGGGGCAGAGCACGGGGGAGCGCGAGGGGTCCGGGGACCAGAGTGTTAAATCCTGCCTGACATGGCTAATGCTTAAATCTTATTCCCCTTTTTACAACAACACAGGATCAACAAAGCCCCCGGCCAAAATCCTTTGAGGCAGTGACACAGAAAATTCCCATCCCGGAGCTTCCAAGGGAACAACAAACAGAGGCAGTAAATACAGCTGCATACATTTGGCCAGATAACGCGCCACGACCCCTCCCCAGCCGGGACCCTCTATAACCCCTCCACCACCCCAACCCACACACACACACACACACATACATACACACACACCCCCCCTCCACACAAACCCCCGCCGTTCTCTGCTCTTAGGCCCGGATCAACACTTTTCATGCTTGAGCAGGGCATAGCAACGCTTTGACTTTCACAGTCTCGCCCTGTGCCCTCCCCCTAATGCCCTCTCGCACACCCACCCACCCCCCCTCCTCTTATGTGGACGGGGTGAGGGAGGGCACGGTGGAGGAAGATGGAAGGTAGTGGCGGGTGAGGGGGGCTCTGTTGCTTTAGAAACTCCCTTTGTACTGACCCTCTCTCCCTCTATCTCTCTCTCTGTCCCTCTCCCTCTCTCTCTCTCTCCCTCTCTCTCCCTCTCTCTCTCTCTCCCTCTCTTCCTCCCTCTCTCTCTCCCTCTCTCTCTCCCTCTCTTCCTACCTCTCTCTCTCTCCCTCACTCTCTCTCTCTCTCTCTTTCCCTCTCTCTCCCCCTCCCTCTCTCTCTCTTTCCCTTTCCCTCTCTCTCTCTCTCTCTCTCTCTCTCTCTCTCTCTTTCTTTTAGCAACTCGCTTTTCCACATAAACCGCGCAGCAGCGCTTACGGTCGTGTGCCGTGAAACACATGTGGTTCACAGCTGCCAGGCTGCGGCCACAGGACGAAGAGAAGAGAAGCAGAAGGGCACCGAGGGGGGGCACGACTGCAGTGACAGAAATAGAAGAGAAGGAGGAATAAAAGAGAGCGGCCCGCTTTATATTAAGAGTCTGTAATAGCTGTGTAGTTACACAACAATGTAACTGCTACTGAGGTAGCTACTGTTACAGATTACAGCAGTGCAGCTTATGTAATTACACATGTGTAACAAACCTTTATAGCAGAGTTTTCTCAACAACAACGTATATTTTCTAGAAGTGGTTGTCTGCTTTTGCTACCATCACATTACATAATGGTTTGTTATGATATCATTACAATATCCCAGCACTAGCAAACAATAACATGCTGTTACAACAATAAAGATACCCTCATGTAGTTACATGAGGCAGAAAAACATGATACAAATGTGTAATTACATAAGCTGTATAGCTGTAATCTATTTGTACCAGTGGCTACCTCAGTAGCGGTTACATTGGTGTTTCATGTGATGTTTATGTGTATATACTAGTGATGTATCCACGGTTACAGATAGATTACAGTAATACATCTTATGTAATTATGCATGTGCATTACTGTAATCCATTTGTAACAGTGTAACATCACTAGTAATTACTATGTTATTGCAAGTGGTGTTTATGTGTAACTACACAGTTTTCACAGAAACTTGATATAAAGTGGGACCTAAATACATTGTGAGGGTTGGAAATACGGCAAAATGAATCAGATAAAACTGGAATTCCTTTTCCAATCTAATTACATATGCAGTTACACTTATGTTGTTACTAATGTGTTATTACATGATAGAGAATAACATGCTGTTACAACAATAAAGAGACACTGTTACACTGTTACAGACTGATTACAGTAATACAGCTGATGTAATTATACATGAGTGTTACTGTAACCCATCTGTAACAGTGTAACATCACTAGTTATTACACTAGTATTGCATGTGTTGTTCATGCATAACTACATAGTTATTACAGACACTTAATATAAAGTGAGACCTAAACAGTCATATCTGTGAGCAGTTAACATCGTGAGGGTTGGAGATACGGCAAGATGAATCAGATAAAACTGGATTTCCTTTTCCAGTCTAATTACATATGCAGTTACACTTATGTTGTTACTAATGTGTTATTACATGAGAGAGAATAATATGCTATTACAACAATAAATATACCCTTATGTAGTTACATGAGGCAAAAAAGAGCATGATACACATGTGTAATTATATTAGCTGTATAGCTGTAATATATCTGTAACAGTGGCTACAGCACTAGTAATTACATTGGTGTTGCATGTGTTGTTTATGTGTATATACTAGTGATGTTACACTGTTACAGATGGATTACAGTAATACAGCTGATGTAATTACACATGAGTGTTACTGTAACCCATCTGTTACAGTGTAACATCACTAGTAGTTATGTTGTTATTGCATGTGTTGTTTATAAGTAACTACTAGTGATGTTACACTGTTACAGATGGATTACAGTAATACAGCTGATGTAATTATACATGAGTATTACTGTAACCCATCTGTAACAGTGTAACATCACTAGTAGTCACATTGTTATTGCATGTGTTGTTTATAAGTAACTACTAGTGATGTTACACTGTTACAGATGGATTACAGTAATACAGCTGATGTAATTATACATGAGTATTACTGTAACCCATCTGTAACAGTGTAACATCACTAGTAGTTATGTTGTTATTGCATGTGTAGTTTATGTGTAACTACTAGTAATGTTACACTGTTACAGATTGATTACAGTAATACAGCTGATGTAATTACACATGAGTATTACTGTAACCCATCTGTAACAGTGTAACATCACTAGTAGTTATGTTGTTATTGCATGTGTAGTTTATGTGTAACTACTAGTAATGTTACACTGTTACAGATTGATTACAGTAATACAGCTGATGTAATTACACATGAGTATTACTGTAACCCATCTGTAACAGTGTAACATCACTAGTAGTTATGTTGTTATTGCATGTGTAGTTTATGTGTAACTACTAGTAATGTTACACTGTTACAGATTGATTACAGTAATACAGCTGATGTAATTACACATGAGTATTACTGTAACCTATCGGTAACAGTGTAACATCACTAGTAGTTACATTGTTATTGCATGTGTTGTTTATGTGTAACTAGTGATGTTACACTGTGGCCAAGCGATTTCAGAAATACATCTTATGTAACTGCACACGTATATTAATGTAGTCCATCTGTTACAGTAAATACATCACTAGCTCCCAAGTGACCCCGACTAGTGGGATAAAGTGGAGGATAATGGATGGATATTTATATATATAAGTGGTAAGTTATGTTATGTAATATCAAATAAGAGGTTCTAAACACTATTTAACATGTTATATATATATAAATAGACCCAAATGTTGCATAAATAGTGTGTGCTATCACACAAACTGTTTAATTTTCGCTAAAACATGCTTATGTGTTAATGTTTCATAACATATATATTATTAATGATGATTATTAAGCATGCAGATGAATGCTAATACTAATTATGCAGCATATGCATCCATTTTTTATATAACATGTTGAACAGTGTTAGGAAGCACTCATTTAATTTTATATAATATAACATAATTAACTGCAAGTTTGCATGATGCTTATCATGGTAGCTCTAAACGTAGTGCAATACCTTTAAAACAGGAACTTTACAGGAGAGCACAAAAACATTCTTTAATTTCAATGCAAGTGAATGGAACTAGAATTTTTTTGAAGCTATTTTAGAGCATTTCTATTCGTCCATTCATTGTGAAGTTTTCACATGATGTCGACGGCAGCTGTCGCATTCAAATAATAATAAAAAAAAATTGACACAAATTGAGAGATGCATGAAAGAAGATGGGAGAGGGTTTGAGAGACGGGAGGAGGTGGGATAGAGGAAAAAGGAAAGAGGAAAGAGGAAAGAGGAAAGCATCCTACGTAGAGGCCTTCACGCTGCTGTTTGATGTAATCCAGGAAGTTAATTCTGTAACTCAAGCCCTCCATCTCCTGAAGGAGTGCAGGAGAGGGGCTGAAGGAGGCCCTTGTCCGCCGGGCCGCCAGTTTTCCACATCTGTCTTCCGCATTGTGCCTGTCTCTATAAACAGCCCCCGAACTTGTTATGGCTGCGTGAGGTTTTTCAGGGAACGTTTTAACACTGATTGCATTTAAGCGTTAAATCATCCATATTAAAGTTAGCAGTGTGAGAAAACAAATTACTCCACAGTATTCTGCAGCTCCTGCACTTTCTTCTTTTTTCTTTTTTTTCTTGGCACGCCGTATTTATGCAACGCGAGTCACGCGACATTTCCGTGCCTGCTTAAGGGATAGCTGGGAGTTTTTTCCCCCCCTCTTCTCATCTGGAACCAAGTCTAACGTGCTTGGATATTTGACAGGTCGCTGCCTTTGTAAATACTCCCCACCCGGTTCAAACCGGTACCTGATACCGCGTCCCACCACCAACACCACCACCCCCCCCATCCCTCGTCTTGCTCCAGTCACCTGGCAACTCGCTGCGAGTTTCTTGCTTTCCGTGTGAAGTCCAAAACAAACAGGGATGAACATTACCAACAAAGTTCCTTTTCAATTTTGACTGGGCGGCTTCTCCTTCGGCCAGACGCGCTCCACTCTGCTCCTTATTAACGGCCAGATCTTTCATTGTGTAAGAGAGTGGGAGGCCGCAGTTCATTAGAGTTCATTCAAAGACAGTAGAGGACAAGGAGGAGAAGATATAAGTGATAAAAAGTCTAGAAATCAGTGCTTAATTAAATTAATATTCATAATATTATTGATTAATATTAAAATAATACTGATTTAATTATTTTCTAAGGGTTTAAGTTGGTGCATGTTTGTTGGTGGCGGCCCTCCCCCCAATAGGGGCTTTGGGTTAGCGAGACTCTCTTGAGTCGACTCATCATATTTCAGCCTGAGAGGAAACAATGAGGCTGTAACTCAAACCCTTCATTCCAACATGCGAGTGTTTGCCTGAAAGGTTTGCGACTGAGATACAAGATTCTTACGTTACAGCTCGCAGCAGCGTCAGATTGAGGCTTTTATTATAAGCATTGTTTACAGAAAAACTCTTTAGGACACACAAATATACTTATCTGTAGTTACACATGAGTATTACTGTAACCCCGCTGTAACAGTGTAACATCACTAGTAGTTACATTGTTATTGCATGTGTTGTTTATAAGTAACTACTAGTGATATATCCACTGTTACAGATGGATTACAGTAATACGGCTGATGTAGTTACACATGAGTATTACTGTAACCCATCTGTAACAGTGTTACATCACTTGTTGTTACATTGTTATTTCATGTGTTGTTTATGTGTAACTACGAGTGGTATAGCTGCTGTTACTGTTATACTCATGTGTAATTACATCAGTAACCTACATCTGTATTACTGTAACCCCTCTGTAACAGTGTAATATCACTAGTCGGTGCATTGTTATTGCATGTGTTTATATGTAATACTAGTGATATAGCTACTGTTACAGATGGGTTACAGTAATAATCATGTGTAATTACATCAGCTGTATTACTGTAACCCATCTGTAACATCACTAGTAGTTACATTGTTATTGCATGTGCTGTTTATAAGTAACTACTAGTGATATAGCTACTGTTACTGATGGATTACAGTAATACGGCTGATGTAGTTGCACATGAGTATTACTGTAACCCATCTGTAACAGTGTAACATCACTAGTTGTTACATTGTTATTGCATGTGTTGTTTATAAGTAACTACTAGTGATGTTACACTGTTACTGATGGATTACAGTAATACGGCTGATGTAGTTACACATGAGTATTACTGTAACCGATCTGTAACAGTGTAACATCATTAGTTGTTACATTGTTATTGCATGTGTTGTTTATGTGTAACTACTAGTGATTTAGCCACTGTTACAGATGGGTTACAGTAATACTCATGTGTAATTACATCAGCTGCATTACTGTAACCCATCTGTAACAGTGTAACATCACTAGTAGTTACATTGTTATTGCATGTGTTGTTTATATGTAACTACTAGTGATATAGCTACTGTTACAGATGATTACAGTAATACATTTAGAAAATGATTTACAGACCAAACCAATCATCAAACAAACCAACAAACAGTACCAGTGATGTGCTGATCACTTTGAATTTGTAGCATTCAGAGAGAGACAGAGAGAAAGAGAGAGAGAGAAAGAGAGAGAGTCAGAGGAGACAGTGAGTGAGAGAAAGAGAGAGAGAGAGAAAGAGAGAGAGTCAGAGGAGACAGTGAGTGAGAGAAAGAGAGAGAGAGAAAGAGTGAAAGAGAGAGAGAGAGAGAGAGAGAAAGAGAGAGAGAGAGAGAGGTACATGCGAAGGCTACAAGGCAAAAAGCACCCAAGGGAATGTTTTTTTTTGGGGGGGGGGGGGGGGTTGGGGGGTGACGTGGTGGGGGGGGCTTGGTGTGGGGGGTGTCACTATTGTACTGTTATTAATATTACATATAAAGCCTGAGCAGACGTGCAGGTTAACTGGTTCTATATAGACGGCAATAAAAATGGCTCTTTGTGTTGTTGACACTGTGACCCCTGGTTCCCATCAGCACCACTATAAAGAAGTCTGAGCCAGTATGTTCCTCTGCATTTAACCATTTCACTCCCAAACCATCTCAGGCACTGCATTAGGCAAATATAAAAACATCGGTGGACTTCCCCTTTAAGTTACTCCAGACTGAAGAAAGTACACTAAAGCACGGTCCCTTCACCCGAACGCCTGTAAATAAACAATTACCTGGATGAGGGGAAGTACAGAGGATAGGGGCCGGCCCGCTGTGTTTTCCCGCGCCCGTCACACGCTGAGATCACCTATTTAATTCAATTAAAACTTTTAAACATTTTAATTGGAAACAACTGTCCAGGAAAACAGAACTACATAAACAAGACTATTTCAACAGATTACATCTAATATTAGCCATCTGGCGCTTATTAAGGCCACAATAATAATAACAATACAGAAGGGGGCGGTGAGATTCGGGGACTATTTGGGTTAACCATCTATTCCCATTTTAATTTGGGAAAATAAACAGCGGCCTGCTCTGCGGGTGTACACCTCAGCTGCTCTGTGATTCTAAGTTAATATGGCTGAAAATGACTGGCCTGTTACAGCATCTGGATGGGGAACACATGTCCGGGAGGATGGGCACATGGTTTGATTGCAGCGTTTTCAAATGAAACCAAAGCTTTTCTCTAGTGCTGCTGCTCCAGAACTGTAAACAAGTGATTAAATATCATTTTAAATTATATGAGGTTCTTGGATTATATATATATATATATATATATAGGCCAAAGAAAAACTGTCCTTACTTTTAATGTAAGTCAATAGAACCAGAGTGATTTTGGAGCATTTCTATGATGAAAAGTGTGAAGTCTGGGTCACAGGGTAGGGCCGGAGCCAATCCCAGCATCATCGAGTCAAGGCGGGGTACAGCATGGACAGGTTGCCAGTCCATCACACACACTCACACCTACGAGCCATTTAGAATGACCAGTCAACCTAACATGTATGTGTTTGGACTGTGGGAGGAAACCGGAGTACCCGGAGGAACCCACTCAAACACAGAGAGAACATACACACTCCACACAGAACCACCCAGACCGGGAATCCCACCCAGATCATTTTACTGTGAGGAGACAGTGCTGACCACTACACCACCATACTGACCACTACACCACAATACTGACCACTAAACCACCATACTGACCACTACAACACCATACTGACCACTACACCACCATACTAACCACTACACCACCATACTAACCACTACACCACCGCACTGACCACTACACCACCATACTAACTACTACATCACCGTACTGACCACTACACCACAATACTGACCACTAAACCACCATACTGACCACTACACCACCATACTGACCACTACACCACCATACTAACCACTACACCACCGCACTGACCACTATGTATATTAAGGGTGGGCGATATTGCCCTACAATAATATCACGATATTTCATGGTATTTTTTGTGATAACGATACTCTTGGTGATATGACAAAACATAGAATTAAAAAAAATATTTCAAGAATACACTACTGGAACAAAATGAAAATTAAATTTTATTATTGCATACGAAATGATATGGCACACGCCTAACTGAGATATTAAAAAATACAAGAATTTTCATCAGATTGTAACAGAAGTCAATGATCCAGAATGTCACGATACTAAATAATGCACTCCAGATATCTCCATATATCCAGGACTGAAGTAAAGTGAATGATACTGGAGATAAAATCTGTCTCTAGTAGATATAATGGGAAATAAGAAAAGTATGATTTTTTCTTTTGCTAAAAACAGTAAAAAGTAGTACCTGATGTGATAATTAGGGATGGGTGATATGGTACGATATTATATCATTCCCCTAATATATATATATATATATGACAAATAAACAGTGAAGTTGGAGCCCATGTATATAAATATTCCTAAAACAAACATTTGACTGTATTTAAATGTAAAAATAAGAAAGTATATTTTTATAAGAGCTATAAAACCCCCAAACCTGTTTATCAGAACAAGATCTCAACATCTACATTATCTTCTTCAGTCCTGTTAGAGAAGCAGCTCATGTGGCTCCTCATGAAACTGTAGGCCAATAATTCCATACGTCTTATTCTATAGTTCTGATCTCTTCACAGTTATTCACTAATATTATTACTATTAAAATAGTACAAATAAGAAGAACCTGGGTCGAAGTGTTTTGAATGATAGTGTATGTGTAAATATGTAGTGGAGCACTGGTTACGGCCCCTGCGTTTTGGGATTAGCTCCACCCGTTCACATAGAAGTAAGCACTGGTGTTTCAGCCTGTACTGCTTTTTGAATGATGCACAATGCCGGGCCAATCAGAACAGATCAACCTCACATATCTGCCTTAACGGCGCAGTAAAAAATTGCGATTAAAATCTATTTAATCGCGAGCGCTGAAGAAATACGGGTCATAAAAAAACAGTCATAAAAAAATGGCTGGTTTGGTGAATAAAGCCGCGTCCGCGCTGAAACGCTCAGAGTGAAAACTAAAGCGCGGGGAAGAATTTCCAATTGCGGCGGCATTCACTGGCGGCGGCGCTCTCTGTGTGTTTGAAAGCACAAATTCAGCGCACTCAGAACAACATAATCACGCCTTTCTAACTCAATTTGCCTTCTGATTGATTACAGCATGAAGAGCTGCTTAAAGAAGATATCATGCGCACAACCGAAAAGCAATTAATTTCAAGGTTTGGAGGCATGCACGTTCCCCGGCTTATTGGGGGAAACAGAGGGAAACCAATTGCAGCCTCCGAGTCGCAGCTGACTTTAAATGTCATACTCAAGGTAGTGCTGGCCCGGCCGGGGCCGCCTGCGAAACTGGGGATTGCTCCTGCATGCATCATTAAGGAAACATATGAGGTGATTAGGAATGGAGATGATGTGTGTCTCGGCTCCTCTTCATTTGAAAAGAGCATCAGCCTCCGACGCTAATCCCATTGCATGGTTGCCAGGACGGCTCTCAGTCACACTGCGTGATCGCTGCTTGCTGGGAGTATGATTTTCTCATCAGCTGCTTTTTTAACCCCGGAGAGAGTGGCCGGCGATACATTCGGAGACTCTGACTTGGTCCAGTTCCCTTGGTTCAAATCTGTCCCTGGAGCAGCCGGGACGAGTGTATATCCAGTGCTGGTCATAGTGAATGTGGAGCAGCGTGTGGAACGGAAGCTTTTCTATTACTATATAAAAGCAGCACCTTGCCGCCTTTATAGCTGAATGCAGTGAACATGCATGCATATACATTTTAAATGATGACTATACTGTTATCAGAGGTGTCAAGTAATGAAGTACAAATACTTTGTTACCTTACTTAAGTAGAAATGTTGGTTGTTAATACTTTACTGGAGTAATTATTTTCTGGTTTCTAGGTTTCTGGTATGGAAACTCCACTGCTCAGGACAGAAAGGCTCTTTAGCGTGTGATCAAAACTGCACAGTCCATCTTAGGAGCAGCCTCCCCCTCACTGCAGAACATCTCCCACACCAGGGTCACCAGGGGGGCCAACAACATAATCAGGGACAGTACACACCCCCAGCACACACTCTTTATTCTTTTACCTTCAGGCAGATGTTACAGGAGTGTGAAGTCCAGGACCACAAGACTGACAAACAGTTTCTACTCACAGGCCATCGGACTTGTGAACACCTCACGCACTACCTCTCTGACCTTTCCTACCTGAACTGGTTTTAACTGGTCTGATTTTAACTGCACCTTACATTCACTGTACTGCTGTTTACATACAATACTGTTTACATTCACTGTACTGCTGTTTACATACAATACTGTTTACACTCACTGTACTGCTGTTTACATACAATACTGTTTACATTCACTGTACTGCTGTTTACATACAATACTGTTTACACTCACTGTACTGCTGTTTACATACAATACTGTTTACATTCACTGTACTGCTGTTTACATACAATACTGTTTACATTCACTGTACTGCTGTTTACATACAATACTGTTTACATTCACTGTACTGCTGTTTACATACAATACTGTTTACATACAAAACTGTTTACACTCACTGTACTGCTGTTTACATACAATACTGTTTACATTCACTGTACTGCTGTTTACATACAATACTGTTTACACTCACTGTACTGCTGTTTACATACAATACTGTTTACATACAAAACTGTTTACACTCACTGTACTGCTGTTTATATACAATACTGTTTACACTCACTGTACTGCTGTTTACATACAATACTGTTTACATTCACTGTACTGCTGTTTACATACAATACTGTTTACATACAATACTGTTTACACTCACTGTACTGCTGTTTACATACAATACTGTTTACATTCACTGTACTGCTGTTTACATACAATACTGTTTACATACAAAACTGTTTACACTCACTGTACTGCTGTTTACATACAATACTGTTTACATTCACTGTACTGCTGTTTACATACAATACTGTTTACACTCACTGTACTGCTGTTTATATACAATACTGTTTACATTCACTGTACTGCTGTTTATATACAATACTGTTTACATACAATACTGTTTACACTCACTGTACTGCTGTTTATATACAATACTGTTTACATACAATACTGTTTACATTCACTGTACTGCTGTTTATATACAATACTGTTTACATACAATACTGTTTACACTCACTGTACTGCTGTTTACATACAATACTGTTTACACTCACTGTACTGCTGTTTATATACAATACTGTTTACATTCACTGTACTGCTGTTTATATACAATACTGTTTACATACAATACTGTTTACACTCACTGTACTGCTGTTTATATACAATACTGTTTACATACAATACTGTTTACATTCACTGTACTGCTGTTTATATACAATACTGTTTACATACAATACTGTTTACACTCACTGTACTGCTGTTTATATACAATACTGTTTACATTCACTGTACTGCTGTTTATATACAATATTGTTTACACTCACTTTACTGCTGTTTATATACAATACTGTTTACATACAATACTGGTTACACCCACTGTACTGCTGTTCACATACAATACTGTTTACACTCACTGTACTGCTGTTTACATACAATACTGTTTACACTCACTGTACTGCTGTTTACATACAATACTGTTTACATTCACTGTACTGCTGTTTACATACAATACTGTTACACTCACTGTACTGCTGTTCACATACGATACTGTTTACACTCACTGTACTGCTGTTCACATACAATGCTGTTTAGATTCACTGTACTGCTGTTTACATACAATACTGTTTACATTCACTGTACTGCTGTTTACATGCAATACTGTTTACATTCACTGTACTGCTGTTCACATACAATACTGTTACACTCACTGTACTGCTGTTCACATACAATACTGTTTACATTTACTGTACTGCTGTTTACATACAATACTGTTTACACTCACTGTACTGCTGTTTACATACAATACTGTTTACATACACTGTACTGCTGTTTACATACAATACTGTTTAGACTCACTGTACTGCTGTTTACATACAATACTGTTTACATTCACTGTACTGCTGTTTACATACAATACTGTTTACATACACTGTACTACTGTTTACATACAATACTGTTTACACTCACTGTACTGCTGTTTACATACAATACTGTTTACATTCACTGTACTGCTGTTCACATACAATACTGTTTACATTCACTGTACTGCTGTTCACATACAATACTGTTTACATTCACTGTACTGCTGTTTACATACAATACTGTTTACATACACTGTACTGCTGTTTATATACAATACTGTTTACACTCACTGTACTGCTGTTTACATACAATACTGTTCACATTCACTGTACTGCTGTTTACATACAATACGGTTTACACTCACTGTACTGGTGTTTACATACAATACTGTTCACATTCACTGTACTGCTGTTTACATACAATACGGTTTACACTCACTGTACTGGTGTTTACATACAATACTGTTTACATTCACTACTCACACAAAAACACTATTGTTTACATTTGTTACTGTAACTTGCACTTTATGGCTGCTGCTCTTCATACTTGCACATAAAAGCACACGTAACTTTTATTTTTTATTCTTTAGCTATAAAAATACTTTTATTTACTTCAACTTATATTATTATACATATATTATATAGTATATTTTGTATATATTTTTTATTATTTCTTTTATTTGTTATAGTTATCTATTGGTGAATGGTGGAAAAGCAAAATAAGAATTTCATTGTACAGTGTAACTGTCTGTTCTGCTGTACACATGACAATAAAACTCTTGAATCTTGAATTTTCCAGCTGACTTTTTACTTCTACTCCTTACATAATTAGTTGAAATAATTGAAATAGTGTGAAAAATGCTATTGCTCAGGGTCACAACCAGACCTCTGGAGAACTGAGTGCTTCTGAACTCTTCCTCATAGGCAGTTATTACATGAAAAGGTATGATTATCATCACTATTCAAAATGTTTTATTTTTAATATTTTTATTTTCTGCATGAGTTTACAAGGTGCATAAATTCCATGATCATTGGACCAATAGAAATGCTTCTAAACTGCTTCCATTTAAACCTCTTTGCATTAACTTACATTGAAAGTGAAGACGGTTTTTGCTCTCTCCTGTACAGTTACCGTTCTGGATTTATTTTTTCTTTGGACAGGTCTATAGGTCTATAGATAGTGCATAGTGAATGAAGTGGGATAACACTTTACCCTGGGTTACTGTCCATAAAGACATGTGGCTGGTAATACATTCAGAAACTCTGACTTCGTCCAGTTTTCCTTCGTTCACATCTGTCTATACATTTTAAATGAGGCTTCTTGTTGTTATTGTTGTTCCTAAATGGTTCTTGGATGCAGGTCAGGCTGGGCAATATTGGGAAAAAATCTTATCACAATATTTTTTTTCATATCAGCCGATATCGATATATATCACGATATGGATCAAATCACTATTACCTTTTTACTCTAAGTGAGAAAAGAAGATATCAAAATTTTGATAAATTGTTTCTTATTTATTTTCTATCAGAAGATGTATAAATGTACTGTAGGGGCAGTATTAGTATGAACGATATCTACATATAGACACTGTGTTAATCAGGCTGTTGCTGGTCCTCTTGGTTGGTTCTAAGGAAAGGACTTATGTTCACTCATAGCAGTGAGTCGACTCTCTGTCTGCTCTAAAGAGGAGTTGTTGGTTTAGTGATTCTGTTTTTGGTAGAAAATAAAGTTTCCTACTCGGGATTTTTGGTTATAAAGTTAACTTTGTCTCAGCGTTCTCACTCGAACTCCTACAATATACATATTTATCTTTATCAATTACGAAATTACGTCGATTAGCATACTGTGCATTGGTGCATCGCAAAGATGGTCGCTCCTACTGAAAGCATGGATTTCTCCAGAGCGCGAGCTGCAGCTACAAACAATCTTTCACGTTCATCTAACGTTGTGGGAATGTTTCACACAGAAACACAACAGTGTGGTGCTCTGTCAGCTCTGCACAGTGGAGATGATCACAACAGTACACCTGCTATACACGAGACCTTGAAGATCAAACATCCCGTAGAGCTTCATCAACACAGCAGCAGGACAGCACCTGTTTACCTGTTTATCTTATCTTATAGATCATTTATAGATTATTAACAATATATAACAATTATAAATGCCTGCAGTTACCAGATTACTAGCATGTGGGTTAGGCTGCCACTACTCCTAACACCAAAGATGAAATGGCTGGAACTCTAGTTCAACCACCTGATTGGTTTGGGGCGGCGCTATTCTCATTCTCATTGGCTATTCTTGTTGCCTCTCAAAACATGAACGGAACTTAATTCTATCGACTTTCTATCGACTACGTCTTATAGTTCTATCGAAGAAACGCTATTTCGTGATAATTATCGTTATCGTTTTATCACCCAGCCCCAGATGCAGGTTCTAATAAAACCTTTAAACTGGCATTTTATCAAATTTCTGTATAATTAAATAGTTGAAATGGTTGAAATAGTGTGAAAGACTCCACTTCTGGAGAAACATACTCAGGATTGTTCAGGATCACAACCAGACATTGTAGAACTGAGTGCCTCTAAACTCTTCCTCATAGGCTGTTATTACATGAAACAGGTATGAATAAAATTAAATTTTCTGGTGATTTTTAATTGAATTAATGATTTCAGTCTGGCAGCTGTCCTATACATTGTGCTTGAATTCCATGATCATTGGACCAATAGAAAAGCTTTAAAAGTGCTTCTATTAAAACCTCTTTACATTAACTTACATTGAAAATGAAGACGGTTTTTGCTCTCTCCTGTAAAGCTACAGTTCTGGATAAATTTTTTTCAGCGACAATGTGCTGCCTGAGGTCTATAGACCCTATATTTGGTTCATGAAGCCTCACTGGTAAATAAAAAGAGGTAAGACCTTACTGTAAGGCTACATAAACGCTCACAAATGCTTATTCCAGAACACACCATGCACTACAAAGGTTACATTTATAAACATAAGTTTGCTAAAGTAGCCATTATGACAAATGATGCCTATTAGAATATGCATTTATAAACATTTATGTAGAGTTGTGTGAGTAGTCATGTAAAGCTTATGCACATTACCAGTCAAAAGTTTGGAGACACCTACCCAGGTTTTTCTTATGTGTACTATATTAATAGTAATAATATTAGTGAATAAGTGTGAAGAGATCAAAACTATAAAATAAGATGTATGGAATTATTCCTGGAGCAGAATTTTACATCTGGATGTCTCATTTATTTTATTTAAATACATTATTTAAACTCATCTTTCAACAAATTCAGATCAAATTGTCGTTATAATTAGAAACATCTGTAGTCAGTTATGTGTGTCCAAACTTTTGACTGGTAGTCTATGTGCCTTTGCAACTCTCTGGTTCCCATCACCACCACTGTGAAGCGTTTTCCCTTTAATTAGTATAGATCTTTTACTTTACACCGTCTTTTATAGGTTAAAAGGTTCCTTAAGGAATGAAAAGTGGCTCGTCTGTGGCACTGCTCCAGAAAACGCCTGCATTTTAAAGAGTGTATTTATTTTACATATCTGAGTTAATGCAACAGGTCGCAATGTGCTTTTCTGCCTCTGCGCTAAAGGCCTGAAGGACATCAAATGAAATAACTGAATAAAAGCAGCGTGGTTTAGCTCAGCCTCCACCTGTCTGAGAATATAGGCCGGGTTCTTTCTGCCAGTGCTTATAGCCAATAGCAGTAATAACGATGTGCAGAGAGCAGGCTTGTAGAACATGGCAGAGATTGACGGGCCAAATCTTTCATCTCTGCCGCACGCCTCTTCACTCTGCACCGTGTAGCCATGGTTTCAGGCCTGTGTTTCACCAGCAACCAAAAACATAGCCCCTCCCACCACCAGCACCACCGCGCCCATCACCTCCCGGCACTCATACAGTCAGAGACTGTGTCAATCATCGAGTGATCTGACTTAATCCACAGGTAAGACTGCGGCTTTAGAGCTGACAGAACAGCTGCTGATCCGAATCGACTTGTCAATTAAGCAGCAGGACGGCCCCCGTCGGTTCAGCAGCAGTTCTGTTATTAAGATTCTTGCTTGGGGGAAAGCGTTTGAGTCATTATATTCATTATGTACTATATCATATTGATAATATTTGTGTACATGGGCTTCAACTTCACTATTTACACTCGTCTCTCAACACATTCAGATCGTAACTCTTTATAATCATACACTTATATGCTAAGTTAGGTGTACCCAAACTTTTGACTAGTATGTGCCTTGTCGCTTTATGAATTATACAGAGTTGGATATATATGTATATATATATATATATATATATATATATATATATTATATTCATTCCATGTCAGTTAATGTTTCTTCGACAAATGGAATTAATTGCAACTTTACAGGAGAGACCAAAAACATACCTTACTTTCAATGTAAGCCAATGGAACCAGATTTTTTTCCAAGCTATTTTGGAGCATTTCTATTGGTCCATTAGTCATACATTTTTCACACAATGTAAACAACTATTGCCATGTTCAAATAATGTAGAAAACTCAAAATTGACAAATATATATATATATATATATATATATATATATATATATATATATATATATATATATATATATATATATATATATATCAATAGAAATGCTCCAAAATAGCTTGGAAAAATTCTGGTTCCATTGGCATACATTGAAAGTAAGGTATGTTTTTGGTCTCTCCTGTAAAGCTGCAATTCATTTCATTTATGGAAGAAACATTAATTGACATGGAATTAATATATATAGCTATACCGCTATGAGTATATAGCTATATAGCTATATACTCATTTCTAAAAGAAATTATATATATATATATATATATATATATATATATATATATATATATATATATATATATATATATATATATATATATATATTGACTGTTGTCTGTATGTGTTTGCGTGCATTACAGCAATGCAAAAATAATTGGAAACTGTCTGTACACTGACAACACATTATCACACTGAGCATAATGAAGAGGCGGGTTCAGAACTACAACATCAATAGTATGGATTATAGCTTTGCGGCTCCCTCCCAGGTTAATTCATGAGGTCCCTGACTTTGCACACATGTGTGTCTGTGCGGAGATGTGAAGCCCTGTGGCTCCCTCTCCACCGAGGGTCTTGGCGCAGCGTCTTAAGAACATGGTTTTGAATTAGAAACTGAGTGAATGAGCGTCCTTTATCTTATACAACACAATTGGATTTCTGAGGCGAGCAATTCTGACTCGAGCGAAAGCAAAGACATTAAAAAAAATCTGTCTTATCTCCTGAAAGGCGGAGGATCATAAAATGTTTTGTAATGTAAGGGTGAGTTTGGAGTGATGTCTTAAGTAAACTTTTTTTTTTTTATTCCCCTCGCCGCCACCCCCCCTCCCAAGCCCACCCCACCCCACCCCCTCAACACAGCTATTTAGGAATTCAAATCATCTTTTTTTAAACGATGGAGAACAAAAAGGATCTGTCTTCTCTTCAAGGTCAGAGCGATTGGCGGGCCGGCGGCTTGCGTCCTTGTGCCGTCCCGGGCTATGAAACGGGGCGCGCCAATAAAAATCCCGAAGAATTAAAATATGACGTGCGTCTCTTCTCGCAAACAGCAGCTGGCTGGATGTGCGTTATTTGCGGCGAACAGAAACTTGACCCCTTTGAAAGGCCTCGCTGCCACGGAAACAGTGGGCCTTTGGAAATGAGTGCAGTATTAGCTTGGATTAGCAGATAATAGGCCTTCGATGGTAAAAAAAAAAGAAAACCCTTTAACTTCTCCATCAATAAACATTCCGGTCCTGCAGGTAGGCTGACGGCGGTGCATTCCAGAACCAGTCCCAGGGGCTGTTGGTCTATAGGACTGTAGGATTCGCAGGCGTGACAGTAACCATACAATAGCCATACATCAGACGGTGTCAGGAAGCCAGTGGTTATGGACGGACGCGGTGTCGCCTTTCCGCGTACCCCGAATCGCCGCTGGGCAAACAGGGACAGACGGAGAGGCTGGAGCGCATCCCGCAGGAAGCGAGGGGCCAGATTTATATAGCGTCGGTCAAATCGCGGGTGAGTTATAGCCGGAGCCTCCCCCGCTCCTCGTCCTGCGGCACGGTGCTATATCACCTTCAGCCTGACAGGCAGAGTGCCTAATTCTCGAATCAGACATCCATTACAGAATAATAGAGCTGAATGGAGAGGTAGAGTTTCCCTATGGGGGATTAGCCCGCCGTAATTTATAATCCATAACATGCGCGTGAAGTCATTCACAGCCTTTACCCCGACAGCGCCCTTGTCAATCAATTGTAGGAAGCGATGGAGGAAAACAAATAGTGATGAATGAAGGCGGGGGGGGGGGGGGGGGGTGTTGTTCTTTTTCTTCAGAGACTCAGAGGACCCGAGCAGGACTTGGGCTCCTGAGCTTTTGATTAGAGCTGTTAAGCGCCAGAGCGGTCGCTGATCCTCATCCGAGTGCTGATACTCTAATAATATGCGCTAGTAATCGCGAAGGCTCTCAGTTCGTTTGAAGCACTGGATGTCGCCATATAGTCATTTTCAATTCAATTCAATTCTATTGAATTACAAAAAAGAAGTTTATTCAAGTGTACCATTAGTTTACTTCTTTTAGACTAAATGAAGTGAGTATACTTTCAGTTTACTTGTTAGGTACTTCTCAGTGATATACTAAACACAGTTATACTTAGTTATGCTGGGGTTATACTGACAAACATAGAACAGTCTAAGTATATTTGGCCTTTACTAGTACTTCATCTTTTGATTGAGATAGAGATAGTACAAACACATCCAGTACAATATTCATTTAAAATTTGATTTATAAAGATACAAATATGTTTCTTAATCTGAGTGTGTCTTGTTTATTTTACGTGTGTCCACTGGTGAGTAAGTAAACGTTGTTAAGTTCTATTTTAAGTAGAAAAAAACCTTAAACCTAGTCATATACTTTAAAGTACAACAATAATATAAGCAGTAAATTATAAGTATTAAGTTCACTTAAAGAAAACTTACAAGCTAGTAAACTAACAGTAAAGTTTACTTTTAGTGTAGTTGCAGTAGAAAAACTATAAACTAGTTGTATACTTGGTTTACGACTCTTACACTTAAAGTGTACTTAAAAGTATACTTTTAAAAACTAGAAAGTGGCCAATTTAGTCCCAATAACTATTAAAATAGTACATATACAAGTGTACTACTAGTACAATTACATTAGTATAGAAACTGCATAAAGTATACTAAATAAAATGAACTTTAAGTATACTTATTTTCTGTACGGGTGGAGAAAGAAACCTTGGGAGGAACCAAGAGTCACATAGGGAGACCCGTCCTCCTCTGATCAAACTGTATCTACAGTTTATTAAGTTAAATACCAAATAACAGCTGAGAGAGTCTCTGTTTGAGGTCTGGATGGCAAGTCTTTAGAAGCTGCACAGGTTGAGGCAGTCTCTGACTGAGGCAGTCTCTGACTGAGTCTTTATGTAAAGTGGGTGTAAACTGAAACAGTCCCATCCTATCTCAATGCTGGTGCATCTTGATGGTGTACAGTGATGTAACTGAGGGTGTAGCAGTAGACACAGATGGACAGGAGAGCTGGCTGGTGATGGTGAGGAGGAGGCCCTGATGGTCAGTCCTCCAACAGCATTCAACAGACAGGAGGACAGTCATTACCTCAGGAAGGAGATTGTCATTTTCAGGAGTTCTACTATTGTCATTTCCATTAAAACGAACTCTCGTTGCATGTAACGGAGCAATGCTTGCAATGCTCAACTGCTGCATCAAGTCTTCCACAGCGCACTGCGGCCACTCCAATCACATGATCAAATAATAGGCCTCATCAGTTATCATTAACATGCAATCAGCGTCGCCGCGGCTCCTCTAAGGGCGCCGCATTAGTGACAATATGTGATGCATCATGCGGCCTGCACCCTGCATATGAATACCGCTGGTGTTTGTTCAAAAGCATGACATGCGGCGAGACATGTCAAAATTAAAATTGGACCAAACACAGATGCAATTAAAATGCAAATGCGGAAGATGAGAGATTTGTACGCAGATAGGGTCCGCAGCATTGCGGCCAATCAGCTCGCATGCAGGGTGATCAAGTAAGCCCCGCGGAGCAACACCGTCAACTCTTCTGTCGGGGCAGGATACAGCGTGATTATGGCATCATAATTTGTGTCGTCCTCATTTTCACCACGCTTTCATCATTACTAGAGGTCCCGTATACAGAACAGCACCGGCTGCTGACATATACAGACCCAGTAATAATAGTAATAATATTAGTGAATAAGTGTGAGGAGATCAGAACTATAGAATAGTCGGTGTGGAATTATTCCTGGAGCAGAATTAAACATCTGGTTGAGTTTAAAGAATGTTTAGAGGGTCTTTTAGAAATGAGCTCATTTGCTCTGATGCAGGTTACATACTTTGAACATTCTGACCAGCAGCTTCATGAGGAGCCACATGAGCTGCTTCTCTAACAGGACTGAAGAAGATAGTGTAGATGCTGAGATCTTGTTCTGATAAACAGGTTTGGTGGTTTTATAGCTCTTATAAAAATATACATTCTAATTTTTACATTTAAATACACTCAAATGTTTGTTTTAGTAATATTTGTGTACATGGGCTCCAACTTTACTGTTTACACTCGTCTCTCAACACATTCAGATCTAAACCTCTTTATAAATATAAACATATATGTTCTGTAAGGTGTGTCCACACTTTTGACTGCTAGTGTATATGCTTTATTATAATTGGGGACATTTAATTATTATTATGAGTGGAATTATATGCCAGGCTGTTGTACACCCCTTGTATAATCCCAAGTACTGAATGCTGTACTGTGCAAAAAGACTATATGTCATTGATTTAATTTCCAAAACAAACCAGCCAATAAGTTATTAATTAATTAAATAATTAATTCAAGAGATAAGATAAAAGCTAATAAGTGAAATAAACATAGGCTTCTAAAAGAAAGAGAATAGGACTTCTAACAACCATGCAAGACTCCAAATTAAGGGGCAACATATCACCATATCCTCAAAAGTTTTGGTGCACAGTCCCTCCTCCACAGTTTCAGCATTATCAGCTGTTTACTCAACAGTCTAGAAGAAATGTTGCAAGCTTAGCATCAAACTTCATCCCTTTATTAGCTAAGAGCATCTCCAGTGGTGGAAACAGCATCAGTGATAACTTTTGTTCTGCTTCTATTAATATAGCTTCTTCTGTTTGCTGCTGAACGTGGTTTCTTGCCAGCCTTGCATTTACTCTGTCTTTCATAGGCTGCCTGTTTTTAAATGATTTAACCAGGAGCAGCACCTTCACCACGATTCACAACAGGTTAGAATACAGCGTCGGGGCAGCAGCTCTACTTCCTCATCCTCTCATGTTGGACTGACTCATTATCACCTCTTCAGGTACAAAGTTGTCCTACAGTGACTCACTATCACCTCTTCAGGTACAAAGTGGTACTACAGTGACTCACTATCACCTCTTCAGGTACAAAGTGGTACTACAGTGACTCACTATCACCTCTTCAGGTACAAAGTGGTCCTACAGTGACTCACTATCACCTCTTTAGGTACAAAGTGGTACTACAGTGACTCACTATCACCTCTTCAGGTACAAAGTGGTACTACAGTGACTCACTATCACCGCTTCAGGTACAAAGTGGTCCTACAGTGACTCACTATCACCTCTTTAGGTACAAAGTGGTACTACAGTGACTCACTATCACCTCTTCAGGTACAAAGTGGTACTACAGTGACTCACTATCACCGCTTCAGGTACAAAGTGGTACAAGAGTGACTCACTATCACCTCTTCAGGTACAAAGTGGTACTACAGTGACTCACTATCACCTATTCAGGTTCAAGGTAATACTACAGTGACTCATTATCACCTCTTCAGGTACAAAGTGGTACTACAGTGACTCACTATCACCTATTCAGGTTCAAGGTAATACTACAGTGACTCATTATCACCTCTTCAGGTACAAAGTGGTACTACAGTGACTCGCTATCACCTATTCAGGTTCAAGGTAATACTACAGTGACTCATTATCACCTCTTCAGGTACAAAGTGGTACTACAGTGACTCGCTATCACCTATTCAGGTTCAAGGTAATACTACAGTGACTCATTATCACCTCTTCAGGTACAAAGTGGTACTACAGTGACTCATTATCACCTCTTCAGGTACAAAGTGGTACTACAGTGACTCATTATCACCTCTTCAGGTTCATAGTGGTATTACAAGACAGGACCGGCCAGAGCTAACCAGTTGGCATGCTAACGTCAGTAGATATCTCTCCAACATAAAGATAAGCCATCAAACCAACCATAAAAATGTTCTTTCATTACATTCTGTTAATAATTTTAGTTAATTTGTAAAGTTTAGTCATGAATTTAGTTTTCACCTCTGTTCTGAGAACATCCACAGGTAATTCTGTCCATCCTTGCCCTGTAAGACATGAATTTATTTTAACTTTTTCATGCACAAGCTAGGCAAACCTCTTCTTCTATGGGTCAAACTTGACCCGCATTAATTTCCTATGTTACTCTATGTATTGCTGAGTGTCTCTTTGGTAAATGAATTAAAATCAGTTTATTTCATTATTTAATGTTCCAAGTGTTCATAAAAAATCTTGTTTCTGATCTTAAATCATTATTTTAATTCTTATTTATTTACTTCATGAACAAAAACAGTGTTTCTAAATATGTTCCTGACTACAAATGATCACAAATGTCTACAGTTCCTGACAAACTCCATAGTGAACACACACAGGTTAATACTGAGCCATGTTGTGTGTCAGAAGGGCAGTGACATAATATTATTTTTATTAAAAATCAGGATTTGTGATGACCAAACATAAGTAAATGGAGGAATTGATGGAAGCTTGAATGATGAAATTAATTTATTGCAAATATACAGAGAATAAAATCTCAGTGGGGTCACTTTTGTGGATCAAAAGGTTAAAATGGTCTCAGTCTCTGCCTCATGGTAGTGATAATTGCCAGCTATGGATTAAGGACTGGCATCCTTAGTAAGTAGTGGACCAAGAGACGTATCTTTGCTCTTGGACTTTGACAGCCATGTTGTATTTTTCCACTAAACGGGGCTAAAAAAAAAGGGGGGCTGGGGCTGTTTTCTGTATAAGTGGGTCGGACTGTTGGACTCTAAGGAGTCTGCTGGACTACTCTCCATTATTAGCCCTCAGTCTTGGCGGCTGTGGATATGGGGAGAGCAACAGTTCTCCAGGCACCGAGAAACATTAAAAACCGCTCACCAGGGGAAACGGCCACTGCTTCTTTATGTTCCAATGAGATTACGATGTGAGGAAAATGGGTTTTATATATATATATATATATATATATATATATATATATATATACAGAGAACCAATCTAATACTTCTAAAGCAACAAATAGGACGAAAAGTAAAAAAATATATATATATATATATTACACAGGGCTCTGTACAGGTGACTCATAATGAGAGTGATGGTTGGCGTGGAGCGCCTTTCAACAAGGTTAAACTCTGAGGCAAAGGACACGGGGCATTGAACATGTAGTGCAGGGGAGCGCTTGACCAGACCATTACAGAGCATGTCTCCTGTCCTTTCACTGATTTACTGATGGCAGCTACATTAAAGACCAGCATTTCTACATTAATGTTTCTCGCTCTAAAAGGCCTTTGAGCAGACCGGTAATGACAGAAAACAGCTTTTTAAAAAGAAGCCGTGATAAAAGTAATAACTTTCAGCTTTGATTGGGCTCCTACATATAAGAAGCTATTGTTTCAGCTCACCCTCTCATGATGAATCGCTTTTGCATTGAACTGAAACTCGTTACGCTAGCGCAGGGCTACGAGGACATAATCACCTTATAGCCCCTTCATAGCCGTGCGCCGGGAGTGCGCGCTGCCGGGAGTTAGATTCCCATCTCCAATCCCCAAATGGACTATACAATCATGGGTGCCAGGCAGGCTAAAGGGAGAAAGACTCCATCAGAGCAAATATCAAAGCGTCAATCTGGAGTGTGTGGCGTGGAAGGAAAGTTGACGCCACGCGAAAGTGAAGGACGTTAATCTCCGGATATGTCGGCTAAAATGTCATTAGAGAAAGCCGGAGTGTCTCTTATTACACGGCGGTGGTTAAAAGGGAGCAGCGCTAAATGCTTCAGCTGAGGATGATCCCATCGTACCTGCAGGCTATGGAAGCTAAACCAGGTCTAATCAAGACAAGTCTCCTCTATGGATCTACGGGAATAGGGCTCTCTATGCAGGGGCATTAGGGGGAGCTGCTCTGTGGCTGCACTACATGCTGGATCGGGGCTTATTTTATGGATGCATGCGCTTCTGGGGCGTTTGTTCTCATCTCATCTCATCTTTTCCTGTGAGGTTGTGTTGTTGAATTGGCTTTCAGTGCATGTCTGATTTGCGAGGCCTTCAGAAAGATAGGGATTTCTTGCTCCATGCAGGTGGACCTGGTCATGATAACAAGTAAAAGTGGTGGGATATTAAGGGGCCTGTCCTGACCTTTAGGAAACAGTATGTTACAGTGGCTATGTTTACATCGGGTCCGATAATCTGTTAATAATCAGACTAATAGCTCAATCGGAATAGAATACGTCCATGTATACACCTCAATCCAAATGGACTAGTCCGATTGAGGTAATTTCGATTACAATTTCTATTTGATTGAAGGAGGTGGGTAATCCCGTAAATAATCCATTTAATAGAAGAATAATCGTCGTGTAAACGCCTGTATCCGATTACATTCCCAATCGGAAAGTTTAAGTATGCTCTGCACATGTGCAGTTGCATCATGGAGGAAGTTTCCACATGGCGGGAGGTAGACACTGGTCTTCAGAAGATACAAAGTTCATGCTTCAAACCTTAAAAGATTTAAAAATCTTTTTTCTTTAAAGGATGGACGGCCGTAAAGCTCGCAATAACGAGCTGTTCAGACGAGTATATGAGCAAATGAGCGACGGTGGGTTTACACGAACTATAGAGCAAATTAAAAACTGGAAGTTTCTCAGATCGGAGTATTACAAAGATAAAAACCAGAAAGCCGCTCCGATCCACTGCCCCGTTTTACATGGTTACATGAGCACATGCACATGTGGTGAATAGGTTCTTTACCAGGGAGACAGACTTGATTTGTCAACAAGCTGGAACAGCTCCCACAGTTTCCTGGAACCATATCGTTTTTGTGACGAATCCAGGTTCTGTTTGGGATCCGACGATGATCAGGTTCGATTATGGAGGCCTTGTGTTGACACTTCAATCCTGCTTTGCTGTGGAGCGACACACTAACTCACCCACCTGCTGGTGTGATGATCTGGGGAGCATCACGTACGAGAGTTGGTCACCGCTAGTAGTGATACGAGGGTCACTAACAGCTCAGGCGTATGTGCAGAACATCTACATGTGTTTCATCTCATGGCAGAACTTCCAACTGGCATTGCTCAGCAGGTTTATGTTCCACACACAGCGATGGTCTCCCAGGAGCGTCTATCCCAGATCCTAACACTTCCTTGTTCTGCCCACTCACCAGATTTATCACCATTCCAGCATTTATGGAAGCAGCTGAGACTTCAGCTTCAGCACCCATGAGTCTTCAGGATCTACAGGACCAGCTGCAACATCTGCAGGATGCTGTACGGAGCCTCTATGTCACCAACCGGATCTCATCCTGTATCCAGGCTAGAGGACCCCAACAGAGAACTACAGCCTCCTTTCAGTTGGACAGTTGTCCCCAATAAATTTCTCTTTTCACTCTAATATTGTATCACTAACATATAATCATCATTACATTCACACATATAAAGTTCTATTCAATTCCAACAACACTTTCTTGTTGCAGTTTTTAGTAAAAATAATAATATATCGAACATAACAAACTATATATTCCAGTTAAGTCATGTAATAATAAAAAATAACTAACCTGTTTGTTTATTATACTTATTTAGATTCGCATTTTAGGCAAAAGCTCACCATCATGCTTTGTGTTGAATGTAATTACTATGGCTGGACCCGAATATTCAATTGGATATTAGATACAAAATGTTGTCAATCAAAGGCAAACTGTTAAATCAGTGTTTGGAGTCATCATGAGAAACTTAGATAAGGTTACAGCCCAATTTATTTTTAATTAGCTGAAAACAGGCAATCGCAGTACAATGAGCCTCTCCAACTCTACTACACAAAATCCACCACTCCACCCGTATCCAGGCTCTTCATCATACAAGTCCTTGTACATATAAATCTAAAACAGCCCAACATAAACATTTCTCCTCCCCGACCTACTAAAAATGCATACAGTTTGTCAGCACATTCTTGTACTATATACATCTAAGAGATTTTCACTATCCCGTCCTATGAATCCTATACGTTTTTTGCAGCTCTTTCCAGTCGCAACAGTTTTTCTCCTGAAGTATCTGAGATCATGTCTGATTGGGCCATAATGCACTTGAGCAGATATCTATTGTGATGAGCAGGTGACTGAACTCGGGCAGAGATTTGAGCAGGTCTCAACTGATTGGAACATCTGACTCCAGTTATCATGTTTATACATACGGCTATTATGAGAAAAGTTCACATACTTTATCCATTAATGGCTTTAACTGTCTGAACCATGTGTCATTAGTATTAAACGAAGATGAATGAGGACTTTTAAAGAATGTATTTTGTAGTCAGTCACAATCCTAAACTTCTGCACATCTTCCAAAAAGTGGGTCTGAGGACCTAAAGTTAATGGACGTTAACAACTTCCCTCCTCTGCACATCTTGTGATGGTCTATTTTCCATATTTATGCTCTCCAGATTGGTCCCTCCTGCAAATAGCACACTGGTCTCTTTCCAAATCCCCCTGAACACTGCCGAGGTACCAGCGGACCACTGCTGACAATACGGGTCCAGTTCCCTCAGGTCCAGCGCTGTGACTTTCAGCACATCGTCAGCCGCTTCTAAGAAATGAAGAGTGTTTTAAACGTCAGTCAATTAGGTTAGAACTCTAAGTTTCTCTAAACTCTAAGTTTAAACAGAGCTTGTAGCTTAAACTGGAAGCACTAAAAGCAGAGGTGCACTGGATGCTTGGCCAAGTGGCTTAGACGTTTGGGCTCGGACTGCATTCAGATGCCAAATTAAAGGAAAACTTGAAGAAACTATCAGTGTAGAGGCTTCCAGAGGCGTGTCCTGCATTATACAACCAAGTTATTCACGCCTTGCAATGTTTTATGGCATGAGAACCCAAGACCCCATTCACACCTGGTCACTTCATGTGTCCAGTATCTGGATTGTATCCTTATAAGATACATAAGATACATGGTAGTCACATGCATCTCTGGTTAGTTGGACTAAAATTCGATTACTATTTGGGATGGAACAGTGTCTTCAAGAGACAGATGCATTTACACTGCTGTAACTCAAATGCAACTCAGATGCAACTCAGATGCAACTCAGCCAACTTTCTAATGTGGTTTGAGCATCTGATTTATGTCTGTATTAAATTAGTCTTGAGTGTGTTTACACTCTCATTTTGTTCATGTGGCTTTTCTTCGTGGCTGTAATTTATGAATATGTTTATTATATGACCCATTGTTTGTTCCCGGTGCTCCAACATTGGAAATTTGGTGGATATGCCAAAATTGGGCCAAAATGGGGCTAAATTCATGAATTCTGATCCCGGCTTTACCAATAATACCACTTTCTAAACAAACTGCACTGCTTGTCAGAGTGATTGTTTATTGTGACTCTTAATAATTTATATGTATTTTATCATATCATTGATCACGGCATGCATGTTGTCATTTCATAATAGCAATAAACCGTTTAAGGCCATGCTTATATCTTGGCTATGGGAGTTTTAGGTACTCTGCTTGGCGTTGTGCCTAATAAAACCCTTAGCTGTAATAAAATAACTGTAACGCGCAGCTTATAATAAAATACTCTCAGTTTAGCACTGTCAATATAATTATGACAGCATTTAAACTAGTAATATACTGCAAATAATAAATATAATGACCTGTAATATGATAGGCTTCCCCCAAACTAGCATTTCAAAGGTTGTGTCTTTTATAGCCAGGGGTTTTCGGTGAGATCCAGTACGTCAATGTATGATTTACAATCATTATGTATTTCTGACAACCATGTGGAAAATTATAGCTTGGCTCCAGGGAGGGGGCTGAAAGTTGAAAGAGTTGAGAGTGAAGTTTATCTGTGTGCAGAGGGCCCAGGCCCCAGCGGAGAAACAGGAGGAGGGGAGGTGCGTCTTCTACGAAAGCATTCGACACTAAAATCTTCACATATTAAACCTGATCCCTGCCATCTCTGCGTATCAGTGAACTCCTCTCTCAGACATGCCATAAACCTGGGCACATGAATCGCTTAATAGACACACACAGAGACATACACACACATACCTTGTTACAATGTGGGGTCATACATTTGTCCCTGTGTGTTATATGCATATATAAACCATATATCCTATGTGTAATAAGAACATGTTCTATATGTATTATATAAAAACAAACTGACAAAGTTATAACAGTATATAAGTTATAATGTAAGAACAGAGAACCACTGATCACCTAATTAATTCTATTATTTATTAGTTGCTGAAATAGTTTTTGTTGGTAAAACTGTTGGTCTGCTGCTGCTCAAACTGTTTGAACAAGTAATCTCAGGAATATATATATACACTAGCGCTAAAAAATTTGGGATCACAGTGAAATGTTCTTGTTTTAATTCAGTATCTTCTTCCTTAACACAACAATGGACTGACGGGTCTCTAAAGAAAGTTGTTTCTTTCTGGTCATTGTGAGTCGGTCAGCAAGCCATCAACTGCTGATCTTCAGATACTAAACTAACCTAGAATGTTGTTCCCTTTTATACTCACTTATTAGTAGAATGTTTTTCAGCTGTGCATCACAATTGATCAAGAGTGTCCTAACAACCAATTAGTCCAATAACATCCTTAACTTGGATTGGTGGTCGTACCAGGAGATTTAGACAGAGGACTGAGAATTGCTGATAATAGAACTATATGTAAAATAAGCCTCTATACAAAAATAGACTTTAATACAAACATTTTTATTCTTTAAAAACCATCTGATACACTTAAAAAATTGTGAAATTGCATGAAATGAAATTCTAAAGTGATCCTGAACTTTTGAGCAGTAGTGTATATATATATATATATATATATATATATATATATATATATATATATATATATATATATATATATATATATATATACTTTATCCAGATAGTCGGGGACACGGGAGGTCTGGAGCCCATCCCAGTGTCATAGGGCGAAGGTGTGGTACACTATGAACAGGTCGCCAGTCCATTGCATGGCCAACACACACTCACGTACACACTCACACCTACGGACAATTTAGTTCCTGATAAATCTGGTTCCATTTACTTGTATATATATATATATATATATAAACAAAAGCCTTCTTTAGTTTGAATGTCAATCAATGGAACCAGAAATGAGTCCAAGTAATTTTGGAGCATTTTTATTGGTCCATTTATCATATAAACTTTCATATAAATGTAAACAGCAATGCATTCTCTCTCTCTCTCTCTCTCTCTCTATATATATATATATATATATATATATATATATATATATATATATATATATATATATATATATATATATATTATGTATCTCCTTTTCTTTGTGAGGAGCTCCTTGAACAGCTGCACATCCTTTCAGGCCCACAGTGTTCAGGTGTCTTCTCACAGTGGAAGGATGGACAGAAACACCTGTGGATATTCTCAGATCTGAAGGTGGAGCTTGATGTTCTTCTCTCTCTCTCTCTCTCTCTCTCTCAAGATCAAAGTGCTTTTAAATGCTCTTTATCTGATGGTGGCAGTTTTGGTCATTAAGAGTCTAGTTTTTTGATCTAAAAACCTCTAAAAAGTTTTTTTTTTTTACTTATTCTCCTTTAATTATTTCCTACATTACACACCCGGATTATCTCATATCTAGTCTCCTCAAACAATTAATAATTTATAGTTAATTATAAATAAATGAATAAATTATAAATAACTAAATTATATAATTAAAGGGTCCCTTACTTTTGCACAGTATTGTATATATACATATATGTACACAGTGAGTATAGCTTACTGTACTGTATATGTATAAAATTGCATGTACATAAAATTTTATATTACACATTTATATTATTTAAATATTACAATGAACACATATATAACACACACATATAGTATATTATATATTATTATTACTATAAGTACTTACACATATATGCATTTATTGTAATAAATATAAAAATAAATCTTCTGTGTCTATTACATATATGTCAGTGTCTATCTGTGATAAGGATTTTCTAGGACTGACCCTAAAGCTGACCTTAATCTTCACCTCCGTAGCCACAAATTGTTGTTCTTCTTTCTTCACTGTATTGAAAACGTTCCTCTGTTGCGCCTGTTTTATCTATTTTTCCAGGTTTTTATCCAGAAAATACCCCCCCATCCTACGCCCCCACAACTCACACACACACATACAGACACATACACACATACAGACAGACACACACACATACAGACACACACACACATACAGACAGTCATACACAACTCAGAACGCTTGAGGAAAGAAAGCAGATGCAGCACTGAGAGAGACTTTGACCTTTGTCATCTCCTTTTGTTGTGTCTTCTTTTCCTTCTTTCCTCTTTTTTCCACTCCGGTTCCCACATAAACAAACAGAGAGCTCCATTGTGTCGGGCTGTTGTAGCACGAGAGCATCTGGGCTCTGACATCAGTTTGTCAAACTCGCCGCAGTAGAACCAGAATGAAGATCTCCTCCTCTTTTCTCTCCGTCTCACTCCTCTTTTTCTCCCACACTCCCTCTGTCTTTCTCCTCTCTCTCTCTTAGTATTTCTTCTCTCTCACTTTCTCTCACCATCAGCCTCTCTCAGTCTCTGTCCTTTCTCTCTCACTGTCAATCTTTCTTTTTCTTTTTCTCTTATCACTTTTCTCTCTCTCAGTCTCTCTCTTTTCTGTCTCTTTCAGTCTCTCTTTTTTCTCTCTCTCCGTTTTCTCTCTCAGTCTCTGTCCTTTCTCTCTCACTGTCAATCTTTCTTTTTCTTTTTCTCTTATCACTTTTCTCTCTCTCAGTCTCTCTCTTTTCTGTCTCTTTCAGTCTCTCTTTTTTCTCTCTCTCCGTTTTCTCTCTCAGTCTATGTCCTTTCTCTCTCACTGTCAATCTTTCTTTTTCTTTTTCTCTTATCACTTTTCTCTCTCTGTCTCTCTCTTTTCTGTCTCTTTCAGTCTCTCTTTTTTCTCTCTCTCCGTTTTCTCTCTCAGTCTATGTCCTTTCTCTCTCACTGTCAATCTTTCTTCTTTCTCTATTTCTCTCTCACTGTCAATCTTTCTTTCTTAGTCTCTCCCCCTTTTTATTTTTCTCTTATCACTTTTCTCTCTCTGTCTCTCTCTTTTCTGTCTCTTTCAGTCTCTCTTTTTTCTCTCTCCCCGCTTTCTCTCTCAGTCTCTCTTTTTTCTCTCTCTCCGTTTTCTCTCTCAGTCTATGTCCTTTCTCTCTCACTGTCAATCTTCCTTCTTTCTCTATTTCTCTCTCACTGTCAATCTTTCTTTCTTAGTCTCTCCCCCTTTTTATTTTTCTCTTATCACTTTTCTCTCTCTGTCTCTCTCTTTTCTGTCTCTTTCAGTCTCTCTTTTCTCTCTCTCCCCGCTTTCTCTCTCAGTCTCTCTTTTTTCTCTCTCTCCGTTTTCTCTCTCACTCTCTGTCTTTTTTGTTTCTCTCATTTCTCTCTGTTTCTCTCTGTATCTCTGCTTTTTCTCTCTTTCCTCTCTCCCAGTCTCCCTTGTTTCCCTCTTTTCTCTCTCTCAGTTTCTCTTCTTTGTCTCTCTATAGTCTCTCTCCTTTTTCTCTGGTTTACTCCTTTCCCTCTCTTTTCTTTCTCTCAGTCTCTTTCCTTTCGCTGTCTCATTTCTCTGTTTCTCTGCTTTCTCTCGCTCTTTTCTCACTCCTAGTCTTTCTCGTTTTCCTCTTTCTTTTCTCTCTCTCAGTCTCTCATTGTCTCTCTATAGTCTCTCTCCTTTTTCTCTGTTTCTCTCCTTTCCCTCTCTTTTCTCTCTGCCAGTCTCTCTCCTTTCTCTTTCAGTCTCTGTCTTTCCTCTCTCCTCTTTCTCTCTCTGTCTGTCTCTTCTGTCTCTCTTTAGTCTCTCTCCTTTTTCTGTCCCTCTCTTTTCTCCCCCTCTTTTCTCTCTCCCAGACTCTCTCCTTCCTTTCAGTCTCTCTCTTCTGTCTCTCTTTAGTCTCTCTCCTTTATCTCTGTTTCTCTCCATACCCTCTATTTTATCTTTCTCAGTCTCTCTCATCTTTCTCTCTCAGTCTCTCTCCTTTCTCTTTCAGTCTCTCTCTTTCCTCTCTCCTCTTTCTCTCTTAGTCTCTCTCCTTTCTCAGTCTCTCTCTTCTGTCTCTCTTTAGTCTCTCTCCTTTTTCTGTTTCTCTCCTTACCCTCTCTTTTCTCTTTCTCAGTCTCTCTCCTCTTTCTCTCTCGGTCTCTCTCCTCTTTCTCTCTTACTCTCTCCTTTCTCTTTCAGTCTCTCTCTTTCCTCTCTCCTCTTTCTCTCTTAGTCTCTCTCCTTTTTTCTCTCAGTCTGTCTTTTTTGTCTCTCTTTAGTCTCTCTCCCATTTCTGTTCCTCTCCTTTCCCTTTCTCTTTTCTAGCTCCCTTTGTGTCTCTTTCTGTCTGTCCTTTCTCTCTAAGTCTCTCTACTCACTTCTCTCTCTCTCCCCCCTTTATTTCCCTGATCTCTTTCTGTCTTGTTTTCTCTTTTTCCTTATCTGCTTTCCCTCTCTCTCTCTCTCTCTCTCTCTCTCTCTCTCTCTCTCTCTCTCTCTCTCTCTCTCTCTCTCTCTCATATCCCCGTGCACTCTCCAGTTCTCCCCCTGGCTTGTCAGCTGCCAGGGGCTGACATCTCCTTTCATGTTCGGTGCCCAGCGAGGGCTTTGAACATTCGTTTGATTCTTTTAAGATAATAGCTGGTTAGCTGTCAGGGAGAGGATGATCAGTTAAAACCTTAATCACTGCCTGTCGACTCACATGACAGTTATTTTATTTTTTTTCTCTCTGCCTCTAAAATTAATCCCGCGAGCAGAGCAACAGCAAACACAAGCGCGCCGTTTGTTGGTAAGAAACGTAGAGACCAGAGGGACGAGGTCAGAGGAGGTCGACCGCGTGGATGCACGTCGCCCGGGGTGACCGTCGGCCCGGTGTTGGTTTAGCTCAAACCCGTTCGGAGTCCGAGTCGCGAGAGAAGAAAAGACCTAGACTAGTTTCCTTCTCCCCCCGTAACCTGTCAACGTTCACCTGCCAACTTTTAGGATAAAAAAAAAAGAATCGCCCCGATTTCGCCCACCTGTCAGCCCATCACGCTCAGGTGACACGGCCTGGCAGGTACAGGAGAGGTACTTGTAGGCCGCCAGAGAGAAGGCCTTGATCAATCAGGCCTGAGAGCTGTGAATTGTCGTCCTCTGACGTTCAAAAGCTTCATGCCAAAACTTCATCCAGGAAGATGTGACGCTCAAAGTGGAACTCTGGGAGAAAAGAAATGTTCAGTTCTTTCAGACGGACTCCTTCTTTAACCCTTTCAGGCCGATGCAGAAAAGTGACTATTTCTTTAGTCTTATCTACTGTTTTCCGCTCGCAGGGCACTTTCTGAACGCTTTTATCGTCTTTATATGATATATAAACAGTTTCAGGTACTAAAGGTGCTAAATTGGAGTTTCGGGAACCGGCCTTGTGATCAGAGTGTTGCTGGTTCCATCCCCTGAACCTACAGGACACAAGTTAAGTTCCCTAAGTAAGACACTTAACCCCCAACTGCGTCCCAGGTGCTGTGGATAGGGATGCAAGTGCACTCACTGCCCCCTAGTGTGTGTGTTCACTAGTTTGTGTGTGTGTATGTGGGTGTTATACTGCCCCCTAGTGTGTGTGTTCACTAGTGTGTGTGTATGTGGGTGTTTCACTGCCCCCTAGTGTGTGTGTTCACTAGTTTGTGTGTGTGTATGTGGGTGTTATACTGCCCCCTAGTGTGTGTGTTCACTAGTGTGTGTGTGTGCATGTGGGTGTTATACTGTCCTCTAGTGTGTGTGCTTTAACCAGTGTGTGTATGTGAGTGTTTCACTGCCCCTAATTTGTGTGTGTAAACCAGTGTGTGTGTGTGTGTGTGTGTGTGTGTGTGTGTATGTAGGTGTTTCACTGACCCTAGTGTGTGTGTTCACTAGCATGTGTGTACTTGAGTGTTTCACTGCCCCCTAGTGTGTGTGTTTACTAGTGTGTGTATGTGGGTGTTTCACTGCCCCCTAGTGTGTGTATTCACTAGCATGTGTGTGTATATGTGGGTGTTTCACTGCCCCCTAGCGTGTGTGTTCACTAGTGTGTGTGTGTGTGTGTGTGGGTGTTTCCCTGCCCCCTAGTGTGTGTTCACTAGTGTGTGTGTATGTGGGTGTTTCACTGCCCCTAGTGTGTGTGTTCACTAGTGTGTGTGTATGTGGGTGTTTCACTGCCCCTAGTGTGTGTGTTCACTAGTGTGTGTGTATGTGGGTGTTTCACTGCCCCTAGTGTGTGTGTTCACTAGCATGTGTGTGTATATGTGAGTGTTTCACTGCCCCCTAGTGTGTGTGTTCACTAGTGTGTGTGTACATGTGAGTGTTATACTGTCCTCTAGTGTGTGTGCTTTAACCAGTGTGTGTATGTGAATGTTTCACTGCCCCTAATGTGTGTGCGTACACCTGTGTGTGTGTGTGTGTATGTGTGTAGGTGTTTTACTGCCCCTAGTGTGTGTGTTCATTAGCATATGTGTGTGTGTGTTTCACTGCCCCCTAGTGTGCGTGTGTACACCAGTGTGTGTGTGTGTATGTGGGTGTTTCACTGCCCCCTAGTGTTTGTGCTGTGAGCAAGCCAGAGGCAACAGTGGTGAGGAAAACTCTCTCAGACTGGAGGAAGAAGCCTTTGGAGGAACCAAGACTCACAAGGGGAGACCCATCCTCCTCTGGTCAAACAGTATTTACAGTTTAAAAACTAAACATCAAAGAAAAGTTTGAAATCTGGATAGCAAAGCTTTAGAAGCTGCACAGGTAGAGGCAGTCTCTGACTGAGGCAGTCTTTGACTGAGACAGTATCTGACTGAGGCTTTATGTAAAGTGGGCGTGAGCTGAAACAGTCCCATCCTATCTCAATGCTGGTACATCTGGATAGCACAGTGATGTAACTGAGGGTGTAGCAGTTGGAACAAATGGACAGGAGAGCTGGCTGGTGATGGACGAGGAGGAGGCCCTGATGGTCAGTCTTGCATTAGTGTGTGTGTCATTAGAACAGATATAAATAATCATACATACAATACAAAGTAATATGAATATGTTATTGTGAGAGAAGTAGATCAGATCTTAAGCTCCAGTTTGAAGAACAAAGTTAGCTTCCAGATTTCTCCTGGACGCCCCAGACATTGTATGAATGTGTTCAGTTCCTTCAGCAGCAAATCTTGATTTATCTTAATGAAGTACTGAGCAGTCAAAGCAGGTATTAGATGAGAACTGATAATAATACTGGGTTGTTTAGGAGAAGCTTGGAAAGGGTTAAATAAACACACTGATGTATGGAAAAGCACTACTTACTGTATTAATACTGTTTAATATTTAATATTAGTGTTTATATTCTATTTTATTATATAGGTATATTATAGAGGAGGTGGGTGTGAGGCCTCAGGATATCCCTGAATGCTCTGGTATGTCCCTGAGAGCAACTGCAGTCTGTATTTGGAACTATGGGAGAAGTGCGTGAAGCTGTTCTCAGACCTGTTCCCGACAGTCCGTTGTGGTGTTTCAGCACTGAAGCGGCGGCGTCATTATCTCTGTTATAGCCCACGCGGGCGAGGAGCCCACAGGTGCGCGCGGGCCTTTTCTGCAGGCCGGGAATCGCTGCATTGTTGCAGTCACTCCATCTCGCCTCGTGCTCTGACCTCCTGATTCATTCCGCCGCCACTTCGCTTCCGAGCATCCCGGCTAATGGAAGCGGTGAACAGGAAGGAGTCAGTTTGTACCGCGTACGGAATTCCAGAGAGCCAACAGCGGGAGGTCGGAGGTCGGCCCCAATCGCAGCGAGGACAGAATAAGGAGGCAGAATGTGATTACAGCTCGAATTATTGACGCTCGCTCTCCTGCAAATAATCTCTGCCCTGTACCTTTACAGTATTTATCTATTTTAGAGATGGCTGATCACCTCTCAGCACGAGCGGCCGATAGCCGATACCGATCAAGGGCGGGGCTATATGCCACAGCAGGGCTACGTGTAGTTATTAGCGCAAGCAAGTCATGAAAAATGATCTAAACTGGTTTATTACCATTTTTAAGGAGCTCATATGAAACAGCATAATAGTTTTAACTAAATAAACAGTAAATAAACAAAGTAAATCAAACAGATATCTCTAATACTGCAATCATTACATTTAGACCCTTAATTTCAAACGAAAAAAGATAATTAAATAAATACAGTAACTGCAGTCATTAAACGCAGACTCTGTTATTTTAAACTAAATCTGTAATCATTAAATGTAGAATATTGAGTTTCTGCTGCTGTTCTGTTTGTACCGGTCAGATCTGGTCTGTACTGGTTTCTGGGTTATTAGTTTTGTGCTAGCTGTGCGTGCTAGCTCTGTAGTTTACTGATACTCACTGTATTCAGCTGAGTGGTGTTCTCTACAAACTGTATCAGATTAGTGTGTTAAATATCTTTGTCTTGGTTCCACAACGAGAAATGGTTAATTTTACAGATTTTAAAAACGTCCTGGATGAGTCTGTGTCACATACGGCAACAAGCTGCCAGACGGTCTGTGGAAAATAAAAGGGTATGTGTTTCCACCTAGTGGTTCAGATAGGAATTGCAGGGAGCTGGCCAGAGGGGGGTTCAACGAAACACTAGCTGGAAATACAGAAATTAGGCTCATTTGTTTAACGCCATCGATCGGCTCTCAGGATCGGCTAAACTGGAAAAATATCGGCTGATCACCGATACATAGCTGATCGATCCTTCCATCTCTAATTTACTTATTTATTTATTTACTTTTGCCGCCTTTTACACCCCCGGGGGGACACCGAGAGTAAAAGCGGCAAAGCAACACAAAAGAGGATTTATATGCATCATTTTTGTCAGCGCAACAAGTGCAGCCGCCAGAGAGAGAGAGAGAGAGAGAGAGAGAGAGAGAGAGAGAGACAGAGAGCCTAAGCTGCCAGATCCAGTGAACGCTTCAGCCGGCGATCTATGGAGGGATGGTGAAAGTCCTGGAAGCCGGCTAAGTTAACTGACGACAGGCGGCGGCTGCATGTGTCTCCTCCTCATCCCTCTCTTTCATCAGCCCCTGACTTAGAAGTGACAGTGCTGCGCCCCAACAAAGGGATTTGTAATAACACCAGGAGACTCCGCTTCAGTCCCTATTACTGCACATTATTCCCACTAATGAATCTTAAAACAAGATACGCCGCCTAAACCGCCCCGGCTGGCCCTCGCGGCAAGCGTATCCCCAGAACGCATGTACAAACACGGCGTCCGCCGACAACGGCGCGACGGCACACGCAAACAAAACAGCGTGCCCCGGCCGTTAGCCCCGCCACTGTTCGCAGGTTCCAGGGTCGGCGGAGTGCCAAAATAAAGGGAAAGCGAAAACAGGATAAATTGGGGTTTACGGCACAAAAGCTGGCTAATCCTTGCATTTGGATATTTGAAACAGAAGCTCCGCGGAGAAAGCATCAAAGACGGCTCCAAATTAGCCTGTGAACAAAAAAAAAATCAGAGAGAGAGAAAGAGAGAGAGAGAGAGAGAGAGAGAGAGAGAGAATGAAGGGAAGCCTGCCGATTTCCACCAGTGTGAAAAGACAAGGGAGCTGCAATCTCCTAGGGGCCCAGATTAGAAACATATACTCATTATTCTCTCTCAGTGGGTGTCTAAACCCCCAAAAATCCCGCTTCCAGGGAGCGCGCCGAGACACGTTAACCCCAGCGCTGCTCTGCCTTTGTAGCCGCGCATCGTTAGCCGCTCCGCAGACGCATCTCGGAGGGGAGAAACTGACGAAAGCTGGCAATTAGAACTCGCCCGGTTTACTCGTTCGCCGGCACGAGCGCCGCGGCCCCGGAAAAACACATTACGGAGGGAAAGTTAAACAAGGAAGCGGGGCGCGCTTGTCCGTACCAGCTAATCATGCTGTGGTTTTTTTAACTTTCATTAAAAGATTATATTATTCTTCTCGCAGGAGGCGCTTGGCTTGCCTGTGAACAGAACCCCCCCACCTCCCCCACCCCCGCCTACCCTCCCAGCCCCTCGGTCCTGTGTGTTAAGAATAGCAGCACTCGAGATTGTTAAGATGAGCGCGAGCAAGCGCGAGTTAGCGCCATCGCTGCGGGTCATCGGGCGCCGGCTTCATGACTCGCGCCGGCCCCGGGCCGCACTTATCGGAAAATAAATAAAGGCACGGAAAACACATTTTCCCGCCTCCTTCTTCTTCCTTCACTTTGTTTTTGGTCTCCTCTGCGCGGGAGCGTCTCCATGACCCGGCGCGGAGATAAGAGCGAGGCACGCTGAGGAGCGGTGTGTTCGCACTGAAGCCTGGATGTGAGTAAGGAGTCGGTGTGTTGAGATAAAATAGAGGAAGGGCCCCTCATTAACCCTCGTGACCCGGCAGCGCAGTTCAGCCTCAGACATGGGGGCTGAAGGAAAAGAGGGCACCTTGAGACACAAGACAGGGTGGGGTGGGGTGGGATGTTACTGTTAGCAGGCCTTGACTGATCTGAGACGTTCAGCTCTAATGAAATGTGCTGCTGGGCCGAACTGGCCCCGAGGGCTAATTATGTGATACTGAGCTAGTTAAGCTGACCAGCGGCGGCATTATATTCCGGAATCTCGGCAAGTGTGAGGAGCTACGGAATACGATACAACGTCATATTCATGGGCTGCATTTCATTTTTGATACCTTGTTAGTTAGTTAGCTGGCTGTTTGTTCAATACAACATGATAAACAGGGCAGAGATGGAGTCCAGCCACTCAAGTTCTGAGTCAGTAGAGTCACAAGTCCGGAACCAAGTCGTTAAAGACAATTCTCCAGTTTAATCCAGAGTCATTAAAGGAAAGAATTAAATCAAGTCTTGTGTCAGTGCAGGCTACTGTCAAACTGAGTTCTGAGTCAGCACAAGCAAGTATGAAGTCAAGTCTTGAGTCAGCACAGGCAAGTATGAAGTCAAGTCTTGAGTCAGCACAGGCAAGTCTGAAGTCAAGTCTTGAGTCAGCACAGGCAAGTATGAAGTCATATCTTGAGTCAGCACAAGCAAGTATAAAGTCAAGTCTTGAGTCAGCACAAGCAAGTATGAAGTCATATCTTGAGTCAGCACAGGCAAGTATGAAGTCAAGTCTTGAGTCAGCACAGGCAAGTCTGAAGTCAAGTCTTGAGTCAGCACAGGCAAGTCTGAAGTCAAGTCTTGAGCCAGTACAGGCAAGTCTCAAGATGAGTCTTGTGTCAGTACAGGCTACTGTCAAGCTGAGTTCTGAGTCAGCACAGACAAGTATGAAGTCAAGTCTTGAGTCAGCACAGGCAAGTATGAAGTCAAGTCTTGAGTCAGCACAGGCAAGTCTGAAGTCAAGTCTTGAGTCAGCACAGGCAAGTCTGAAGTCAAGTCTTGAGTCAGCACAAGCAAGTATGAAGTCATATCTTGAGTCAGCACAGGCAAGTATGAAGTCAAGTCTTGAGTCAGCACAGGCAAGTCTGAAGTCAAGTCTTGAGTCAGCACAGGCAAGTATGAAGTCATATCTTGAGTCAACACAGGCAAGTATAAAGTCAAGTCTTGAGTCAGCACAGGCAAGAATGAAGTCAGGTCTTGAGCCAGTACAGGCTTGTGTCAGTACAGGCTACTGTCAAGCTGAGTTCTGAGTCAGCACAGACAAGTCTGAAGTCAAGTCTTGAGTCAGTACAAGCACGTTTCAAGATGAGTCCTGAGTTAGCACAGGCAAGTCTCAAGCTTAGTCCTGAGTCAGTACAGGCAAGTCTCAAGATGAGTCCTGAGTTAGTACAGGCAAGTCTCAAGCTTAGTCCTGAGTCAGTACAGGCAAGTCTCAAGATGAGTCCTAAGTCAGTACAGGCAAGTTTCAAGCTGTGTTCTGAGTCAGCACAGGCAAGTCGGAAGTCAAGTCTTGAGTCAGTACAGGCAAGTCTTAAGCTGAGTTCTGAATTAGCACAGGTAAGTTTCACATAAATTTCCAATTTGAGAAAGACAAGTCTCAAGTCTTGAGTCAGCATAGGCAAGTCTCAAGTCAAGCCTTGAGTCAGTAAAAGCAAGTCTGAAGTCAGGTCTTGAGTCAGTACAGGCAGGTCTCAAGCTGAGTCCTGAGTCAGTACAGGCAAGTCTCACATGATTTACCAACTTAGCACAGGCAAGTCTCAAGTCAAGTCCTAAGTCAGTACAGGCAAGTCTTAAGCTGAGTCCTAAGGTAGTACAGGCAAGTCTCAAATAATTTTCCAACTTAGCACAGGCAAGTCTTTAGTCAAGTCCTGAGTCAGTCCAGACAATCTCTAGTCAAGTCCTGAGTCAGTACAGGCAAGTTTAAAGCTGTGTTCTGAATCAGCACAGGCAAGTCGGAAGTCAAGTCTTGAGTCAGTACAGGCAAGTTTTTAGCTGCTTGAGTCACAATGCTTAAGTTCAAGTCAGTCCAACTTACTTGTTGGTGCAAATTAAAGCTGAGTCCTAAATCTCTTTTGATTTTATCCAGTCATTAAATGTCCAAACCTCTAGAACACTGCATGTTAAGTCTGCATGTTCATCGTATTTGGCCACACCCACTTTCAAGCGTGTGTTTCTTCCGTCTTTGTGTTAGAACTTCCACTCAGCTAACCAAAATGAATACAGTTCCATGGGAGGAGACCAGAGAGACAGTAAGAAGTTCTAATGGGACAACACTGTCTCCTCCGAGGTTAATAACACAGTGGGTGGCTGATATGAGAAGATGGTCTGAGGTTAATAACTCAGTGGGTAGGTGATATGAGAAGGTGGTCTGAGGTTAATAACTCAGTGGGTAGGTGATATGAGAAGGTGGTCTGAGGTTGCTTATGGAGACATGTTTAATTACTCTGTACTCTCGGAAGGTGTAGACGGTTCAGTAATGAAAAACTATAAAAGTACTGAAGCGTATCAGTACCTGCACAGTGGGAAGGTGGGCGTGTCCTCCTACACACAGACGGTGAGTTTATATTTCTGAAAGCCGGTTAAACCCAAGTCCAGCCAGCTGCCCGAGCCACTCTGCGTGGGTGTTAGTTACAGTCCAGATAGCCTAGCGCGGTGGACACTGATCAGAGAACAGTTACTGAACTGATAGACTCACCAGCACCCGACACGTCTGCTTCCTCGGAGCTTCATAAGCGAGACATTTCTCTGGATAAGGAAGCTCTGGTGCTGGTTCTCCTCCACAGAATGGTAAGAGCAGACATACGGAGGTTTGGGTGGAGGTTTTAAATTTAGAGCCTTCAGCCATAGACGCAGGTCCTCTTCTCTGGAAGGCGGCCCCCCAACACTCTGATCTTTATGTGCTGTGTTCGTAACTCTGTTGTTCAAACCAAGTTTTCCTCTTCTTCCAATTACTGACTCCCTCTAACTGAACATGTTATTCTAGTCATTTTATATGTTTGTTGTCATTTTGCTTGTAATTAGTATCAATGACTGAAAGTTCTAATACAAAGTAAACAAAGATGGGCCCCCCAGTGTTGTCATGGATAATAGCATGAATAGATCTCCAATAACTTTGGTAATGGGCTGTACAGATGGGTGTAAATGAGACGTTATGAGAAGGTCATGCATATTAAATATATGAAAAATTGACAATGCCATTTGCTTGTTTACGCAAAGTTGACGCCCTCTAGTGGCAACTACTGATAACCTAAATGTTAGACTACCCGTGTAAAAGGTTAAAATGATACATTATACAACTACATCATGATGCAGTACATCATTGTGATCCATGTGTTATAAATAAGATATCATAGAGGACACAGCTGCCAGGCCTCTGTTTGTGTAGCTGTTTGTGCTGTTTAGAAGTCAGGTCTTTCTTTGAGCCTTGGGTGTATGATTGTGTATTATCTATTTAAAGGGCCCTGCTGTGCGATGGGGCTCAGTGCAATTGTGTCAATGTGCCCCCCAGCAGTCTCACCAATGGATATATCCCAGCCTGTCAATGGGTCTTCAGTCTTTTAGAGGCAGTTCTACACTTCCCTAACGTTCCAAAACCCGCATGAATAATGTACTCGTGTCAGACATCAGTACCCGCCAAAATAACAATGGCAGCAAATCCTGGTACCGTTAACTCAAATAACGTGCCTTTTAATATTGTTCCGCGGATTAATCGTGTTTCGTAGACAGGAACAGTAAATATTTAAGATTCTGCAATTTTGTTCGGATTGAATTAGTGTTTATCTCATTAGAGGCTCGTCTGGAATGACGAGGCAGCCACGCCATGTGATTTCAGAAGTTTAGTAAACACTCTGTCCCTTTGGCTTTGAAGTCTAATGACCTAGAATGACTAATAATGTTTACTAGCCAAGAGAAGTAATGAGAGTTCCACTCAGGGTGGTGCGTCTTAGCAAACGCTAGAGAAACGAGCATGCTGCGCAGGAGAGGAGCCAGGCAGTTCATCAGCTCTAATGCTGGGGTTCTAATCACGGCCATTATTACAGCCACGACAGCCAGAGAATTGATAGAGGGACCAACCAGAAACGACAGGGTTGGGTTTTCTTTTGGCTTCCTCTCTCAAAATGATTCATTTTGCTGTTTGCAATCAAGACTCAGGCCTGCGAAGGCCAGAGAACACCAAGCCCACGTTCTAGTGTCAGCATTTGAACAAATATGTCTTTAATAATAATAAAAATGTGTCAAATCCGGTTGTTAAGTTTGAGGTAAATCACCATTCCTGGCACCAAACGTGCTGCAGACCCCCAAACCAAATAACAATCACAGACCATGTAGCCCTTTTTCACAGCTATTGTGTGTTCAGATACCACTGTGGGTTAAAAAGGGTCCAAATTCTTTCAGCTCTACTTGTTAACACGTCCGGGTCTCTACTGAGTCTCTACTGAATCTCCACTGAGCTGCTGAGGTTCTGTCTTTTCAGCAGCGGTCATTCTGTGTACCTGAAAAACTACTCAGTTCTGATTCTAGAGCTTTCCTGGTGATGAGGAAGAGAAGAGGAAACAGCTGCAGTTGGTGATATGATTAGAATTCTTACACCAATGGAGAACAATGAAGTTTGGTGCCAGTGGGCTCTAATGTTGGACAGATAATCTAACTAACGTTGGCTCCACAAGTAAAAGCCAAGTGGTTATTTGTGGATCTTCTTAATAAACTATGGGGTGTTATAGGGTGTTTCTTCTTATGAACCCAGTGAATTTTAAATTTTTGGGGTAAAATCTTTTCTCTAAAAGTTTAAATAAAATAAAGATTTCATGCTGGTGTTCTAATCGCGGCCATTATTACAACCACAACAGCTGTTAGAACTGATAGAGTGACCAACCTGAAAATAGAGGGTTGGGTTTTCTTTTGACTTCTTCTCTCAAAATGATTCATGTCGTTCTGTGTATCTGAAAAACTACTGAGTTCTGATTGTAGAGCTTTCCTGGTGATGAGGAAGAGAAGACGGCTGCAGTTGGTGAGATGGTTATAATTCTTACACCAATGTAGAACAACAAAGCTTGGTTCTCCATTGGTATAAGAGTGGGTTCTAATGTTGGACAGCTAAGGCCCCACAAGTAAAAGCCAAAGTGATTCTTTGTAGATCTTCTTGATAAACGATGGGTTGTTACTAAATGGGTTGTTGTGCTTAACTAAGGTTTAGTTTGTTTCTTCATCTGCACATTAAACATGTGAACGTTTCATATAAAATAATACTAATAATAATACTTATAATAATACTAATAATAATTTTGACTTGATAGTGAAATTAGTTGTGAAAGTGCCAGACTCATGTTTTAAAAAGTAAATCACTTTATCTCTTGAACCTTAACCGTTTATTAATATATTATTTGTATTTTTAGCTGCACTGCTTCAGATTGGAGTTTATAATTTAACATGGTCTCATCTGTGTAGTTTGTTGTAGTGTATACAGCAATGCTACGGTACAGGGTGGATGATGATGCTTGTATTTCCAGGCTGTTACAGTGTTCCAGGAAAGCAAGTTCTGCCTTGGCATTGTAGCCTGACTAACCCCCACAAGTTCCTTCAGTAATGACTTGATAGAGTATGAAGCAGCTTTAAGGCTGCTAAAAACTCATGTGTGAAAACAGCAGATTTATTTATTTTTTTTGTAAAAGTGATTTAGCTGTAATAAATACTGAATACAATTGTTCTGTCTTTGTTTCAGCAGTTTAAAATGAACTCAGTTCAGTTTACTAGCGTATCGCTGTTGCCTTGTACAACAAACATTTGTGAGTTAGTCCAATTAAAATGTTTTAGTAGCTAATTTCAAAGAAATCTTTAGTTGGCAAGACAGGCATAACATTTTGAGTAACCTTTACCTAATATATCTAGTTCTGTCAACTGAAAGTTGAAGTGACTTAGTAATATAAGTTTAGCTAACATTTAAGACTTGATAGGGAAACATAAATGTGTAATTGTAGGGAATAAATCAGTCCCAAAGTTAAAAAAGTTCATCAGTTACTTAATGATTTTAAGTTGGAGTCACTTAAATTTTTTTACAGTGCACAAGTAAAATCCAATGTGGTTCTTTGTGGATCTTCCTGATGAACGATGGGGTGTTATAGGGTGTTTGTTCTTATTAACCAAATGAAATTCCATTTTTGGGGTAAAATCTTTTCTCTAAAGGTCCAAATGAAGTAAAGATTTCATGATGGGGTTTTAATCAAGGCCATTATTACAACCACAATAGCCAAAGAACTGATAGAGGGACCAACCTGAAAAGAGAGTTAGGTTTTCTTTTGGCTTCTTCTCTCAAAATGAATCATTTGGCTGTAGTGTCAGCAGTAGTTGTTTTAGAGCGTTTGAAAAAATGACAAAGTATGAACCCATGAGAAATGGGGGGAACATTCCAGAACCTTCCACAGGTACGGTACACCAAGCTAAACACTGGGGTTTGTTGGATTGGTTCGAAGACTCTTTCCATTTTCTGAGCATGCTTGAGTTGCGTCCAAGGTCCTGAGCACGGTAACGACCCTCTTTCTTCGCTCCCGGCCCAGAACAAAGCTGAGGAACCATGTTGCGCTTCCTCCCAGACAAAGCCTAGAATTAAGGTCAACAAGTGGGCAGGGACGGTCAGCAGGTCAGTGAGGAAGGACGGATAGCATTGTTGGGGACAAGAGAAAATGGGGCTTAAGGAGTACTGCTGCCACTCCACTCGAGTCCCCACCCCCAGCACCATTATCTATACAAAGCCTGCCACCACCACCAACCTCCCTATTTAAGTTCTTCCATACATCCCACCCACCCCCACCCAATCTCTCCTCACCTCCTGGGCTTTTTCCACACTCGGGCCGGGTGGCAACGGAGCAGCACGCTGTCATGCCTTGGTAACAGGCTGATCAGAGAGCGTCCAGCTACCTCGTACAGACAGTAGCAATTATCGCAATCAACAGCTCGGCCCAATTATAACTTCCTGCTCATTATGCCCCAGGGGCCCCGCGGTCCGACTTACAAGAAAATTAAGCGGCCGCCGCGCTTTGCATAACTTAATTTGAAATGACAGGGTGTGACACGGAGGGCTTCTGACCCTGCCAGCAACTGGCCCCATGTGTGGCAACAATTTACACTGCCAAATTGCTCCCAGGCTACCCTCGGCCGAGAACGGCAAGGATGAGCCCCCTAAAAGTTGCCGCGCGCGAGCCTGGTCCCCCGCCACGGCGCTGGAACCTCCCATTGCCTGTTCCGCTTCGGCTTGACGACCTCTAGACGGCCAGCACACGAGAAGTGGATCATCAGAGCTAGGGAGTCATCCATGCATGAGGAGTGGTCACAGAGTAAAGCCCAAGATTTAACCCTCCGTGGATGTGTTGACAGGTCCATCCATATACATGACTTCCATATTCATTTCATAGGACTTACTGTATACATTAAGGATGCCAGAGATTAAAAACTGAATAATGAGCTTTAACAGAAGATGCAAGAACTAAGGATACATTGTTTAGATGAGATAAATATGATTCTGGACACATCAATCATTTTTAGACTTCAGTCTCAATAACGGTTATAATATAAGAGTCATATCTGATTGATAAGTTTGAGGTAAGCCACCGTTTCTGGGACCGCAGACCACCAAAAACAAATAACAACCACACCACTGGACAAGTGTTGGGTAGGAGATCTAACTAACACAGCAAATAAAAGCCAAACTGGTTCTTTGTGGATCTTCTTGATTAAACTATGGGGTTTTATAAGTTGTTTCTTCTTATTACTTTATGGATTTAATTTTTTAAACAAACGTGTAAACAGATTTTCGCATTTTTTGGGGGTAAATCTTTTCTCTAAAAGACTTCAAAAGAAAGATTTCATGATGGGGTTCTAATCACAGCCTTTATTAAAGCCACGACAGCCAAAGAACTGACAGAGGGACCAACCAGAAAAGACAATGTTGGGTTTTCTTTTGGCTTCCTCTCTTAAAATGATTCATTTCGCTTCTTGGAATTGAGACTCGGGCCTGCAAAGGCCAGAGCACACCGAGCCAACAGTCTAGTTTCAGTATTTGAACAAATATGTCTTTAATAATAATAAAAAAGTGTCTAATCTGATTGTTAAGTCAAGCCATCCCCACTGGCTGATCAACTGTCCCTTCTGTCCGACCTGACCTTCTGTCCGGAATGACCAACATAGAGCCACCAACATCAGGCACTGTCTCTCATTCAAACTCTACATCGCCACCTCCTGAACTAGAACATTCATGAAACATGTTCAAGCCGAGCTTCTTGTTGTATCTTGTCATATAATCTCATTAGCTTTGTCTCCATCTGTATCCAGGGTCAACCAGAGGAAGATGGGTTCCTCCCTTGAGCCTGGGTTCGCCTCTGGCTTGCAATCAAAAACTGCAAATATTTTATCCCCAATATTTTCATATAAAATGTTTAAATTGGATGGAAATGTAAGTTTTTTTTTTTTCAAATTTGAGCTTCTTTCACTGACAGTGTTGCTCAAAATCATCAATGATGTGTTTGTACCTTCTTCAGAAGAGCGGTTAACACAGACAGGAGGACCAACGTTTCCTACTGAGGCCTATTCAACCATCCTCCTCCTCCCCGTAACAACCACATCTTCCAACTTATCGCTTGGTTTTGGCACAACAAAACAATAAGACGCAACAAAAGCTCATCGGCCATTGTGGCAGGGATTCAATTAACGGCGAGCATTGTGCATTATCTCCGACTTCCAGGTGAGGCAACAGGAAACACTGAGAAACGGCTCCTTTAAAGCGCCGAGACGTGCGCTTGTTTTATTTTATTTTTCGCACTGAATGGAAGTTTGTGAAGGTAACACAGACGCCTGATTAGAACAAAGCTGGGAGAAGAAAAATAGCAATATCTCACAACTCTGGCTGTCTCTCTGTCAGACTCCTCACTGCTGGGTTTCTTCACTTATTATTTTTGCATAGTTCAAAAAAAAAAAGGAAGGAAAAGAAGAAAACTGGAGGAGAAAGGACTTTTTCCCGGCGAGTATCTTGCCGCAGCCTGTTTCATTAATGTGCAGCTGATAAATTGTAGCTGGGCGTAATTAAAGTTAACTGATGAGGACATATGTAGAAATGTTTTGTTAGCAGGCTGAGAGACGGATGAAGGCGGTGAGTAATTGCTTTGGATTAATTATTTGGATATGGGGCGCTTGTGAGTCCGCCGCTCCTGAGGGGGTTCTGGGATAGCGGAAGGAGGGCGGAAGAAAGAGATGGAGGGACGGATGAGAACGTGTCCGACGCTCCCGTCTCACTCGGCGCGCCGATAGCGGGACAGCAGGCTCTCGAACCGGGCTAAGCTATTTAAAAGCACGCTCCCAAAACTCTGATAATCGCCCGCAAAGCAGGAGTTGACCAGTAAGGGTCAGCCTCGACTCAATTAGAGAGGTTAATCAACTCGGGACGGGGGGGCTTCCTTAAAAATAATAACGGCCCACGCCTCGAGATACTGGAGTTATTGAAAAAACAAAGACGCTCAAACTATCCTTTCACCCCGCTTGCCGGCAGCTCGGAGAACTTGTTGGGAAAACTATTGAGTCGGTAGAACTTGCTCCCGTATGGATCCTATATGTCGCCGCCGCCCAAAGAAAAATCATTCTTGTGAATTTTTCGTTTTCGTCACTGGTTCAGAGCAGCCGTTTACATTGTGTGAGAATGTTGTGATGAATGGACCAATAGGAATGCTCCAACAATAACTTGGTTCCAGTCTGGTTTCATTGACTTACACTAAAAGTGTTTCAAGTGTTGAAGTTCCCATCTCCATAATGATAACTCTACAGCAGAGGACAAAACAATGTTTGCTCCCTACTTTCAATGTAAGTTAATGTAACAATCTCATTATCATATATCATATCATATCATATCGGGTGTGTCTCAAACCCTAGTGAGTGTCTAAGTAGGCTGTCTAGGTAGCAGCTGTGTAAGTAGCAGTGTTCTCTCCTCATCTCTCCTCATAAAACAGATTACTGAGACGCTCTAGTTAGAGACAGACTGCGTCACGGCTTGTTCCCGCCCACTGCAGCACGCCACCGGTGGTTTAGCTGGTTGCTAAGCTACCAGCCAGCATCCAAAACAATAGCCCGAGGTTTAAAAATCCGCTAGCATAAATGCTAATGTCTGGAGTATAAAAGTGTAAATGGTGAAGGACTCGTTACAGAGTTGATAATAAAATACTGTTTTGTGTGATTATATGACCAGAAACACATTAAAACTCCAGAGAGAATCAAAATAACTCACATTTTAAAACCACTTCACTGCTCCTAGATTAGCCTGCGTTGCATCATGGGATTGTCTTAGCGGCTGAGGAAGAGTTCGATGCTTCTTTAAAATCAGGTCTAAATAAGGTTCCTCAGTAGACAGCATGTTTAAGGTATGTAAGAATTGGGTATTGAGACACACCAATCATATCATATCATATATATTGTCATATATTGTGTAATATGTAATATATGCTGCTGTTCACATTGTGTAAAAATGTCATGATGAATGGACCAATAGAAATGCTCCAGAAATAGCTTGAAAAAATGTCACATTACATTTAAAGTGTTTTTGGCCTCTCCTGTAAAGTTCCCCTTTTCTTTAAAAAATAAATATCTTTATAATGATAACTCTACAGCAGAGGACAAAACAGTCCCTACTTTCAATGTAAATTAATGTAACATGCTTTTTCTTTTCTGCTCATTATTAGGAAAAAGAAAACAGAAGCAATATTTTCAGTCGGTCCTCATAGGAGCTTCTTTAAATTGGATGGAAATGTTTTTTTTTTTTGTTTTCTTTTTATTTGAGCATCTTTTACTGACAGTGTTGCTCAAAATCATAGTTATAATCATATATCATATCATAATTTATTAGCATATATCATATCACATTATATAATATATATTTTATTATATATCGTATTATATCATCACTTGTAATCATATATAATATCATATCATCATACTCATACTCATAATCATATCATAAATATTTTATTATATATTGTATCATACCATACCATACCATACCACTTATAGTCATATATAATATCATATCATACTCATAATCATATATCATATCATATATATTTTATTATATATCAGATCATATTATATCACACTTATAATCATTTATAATATCATATCATCATACTCATAATCATATATCATATTAAATCATATATATTTTATTAAATATCGTACCATATCATACTTATAATCTTACATCATATTATATCATCATACTTATAATCATATATCATATTATATCATATATATATATATATATATATATATATATATATATATATATATATATATATATATATATATATATATATATATTATATCGTATCATATTATATCATACTTAATCATATACAATATCATATCATCATACTCATACTCATATATCATATCATATCATGTATATTTTATTATTGTACCATATCAAACTTATAATCATTTATAATATCATATCATCATACTTATAAACATATATCAAAGTATATAATATATATTTTATTATATATGGTATCATATTATATCTTACTTATAATCATATATCACATCATAATTTATTATGAAAAACTGTCTTCACTTTCAATGTAAGTCAATAGAACCAGAATTTTTTCCAAGCTATTTTGAAGCATTTCTATTGGTCTACTGGAAATTTTCCCACAATGTAAAGGGCATTTGCTGCATTCAATTGATGTAGAAAAATATAAAAGAATTTCAGTTCACGGTTATACTAACAACAGGTCACTGTTGACCTTCTTATTAATAATCATTCATAATCCTTCATAAGCGTAGTCTTATTCTAAAGAGGCACACGTCAGTCTGAAGGACACCAACACAACAAGGTCCCCAAACCTGCACACACTGCTGTCAGTGCTCCTGTGTGTGCAGCCACAACTAAATATTAAAAGGTGAAAAAACCTCTTCACCCCCCCCCCACCCCCCTTCAAACTTCCCCAGCTATGGTATTACTCTCCCAAGCATCCAACCGTAACCTCTACCTCTCACCCACAAAAAAGAAAAGCTGAGTGAGAAAGAGAGAGAGGAGGAGGAGGAGGCGTGGGGGGGGGGGGGGGTGAAAAGGGACTCCCGGAGCAGGTAGAGAGCCATCTGTGCAAAATATCCAAGCCAGATGTCAGAGAATCAGGCAGCAGCCGGGGATCACCTTACATAAGTAGTTTACCACGTGAAGAAATAATTTTTGCCATATTAATTGACGGTAAACTTTCCCAAGAATTCCAAGCCCCCCCACCCGCCGCCGCGCAGGTGGCTTCTTTCACTCACAGGAACAAAGTGGGGGTAACCGGACTCTGATCAAAAGAGAGATTGACATAAATAAAGAGCCTTCAGGAATGCATTGTGCAAACAAAATATGAACAGGGCCTCCAAACATTCCCCCGTGAGTGCTAGGGAAGGGGGGGTAGGGGGCAGGGGAGAGGAGGTGAAGCCCGGAGAGCAAGGGGGCACAGAGAAGAGGGGTGGGAGGGGCCGGAGAGAGTGAAAAAAAAAAAGAGGAACCATTTTCTGTCCTTTACCTCTTTTTATCCAGCGTCGGACTGTGATGTGTTCCAGAGCCGGCACTCGCCTCACAGGCAGTCGTTCATACTGTACACCACAGTATCAGTACTAACACGACACACTGTGAGCAATATAGTCTCATTATCTGCACAAGCTTTCTAGTGCGTCAGTGCTCGGACCCCTACAATTATATATATATGTGATCCTAAACTTTTGAGCGGTAGTGTGTGTATATATATACCGCTCAAAAGTTTAGGATCACTTTAGAATTTCATTTCATGCAATTTTCATGCAATTCACAAACAATACTGTCCATTTCACAATTAATGTAAGTGTATCAGATGATTTTTAAAGAATAAAAATGTTTGTATTAAAGTCTATTTTTGTATAGAGGCTTATTTTGCATATAGTTCTATTATCAGTAATTCTCAGTCCTCTGTCTAAATCTCCTGGTAAGGCCGCCAATCCAAGTTAAGGATGTTATTGGACTAATTGGTTGTTAGGACACTCTTGATCAATTGTGATCACAGCTGAAAAACATCTACTAATAGAGTGAGTATAAAAGGGGAGAACAACATTCTAGTTAAGTTTAGTATCTGAAGATCAGCAGTTGATGGCTTGCTGACCGACTCACAATGACCAGAAAGAAACAACTTTCTTTAGAGACCCGTCAGTCCATTGTTGTGTTAAGGAAGAAGATACTCCATTGAACACAAGAACATTTCACTGTGATCCCAAACTTTGGAGCAGTAGTGTATATATTTATAATTATAAGGATCTGAATGTGTTGAGAGTAAATAGTGAAGTTCCTTATTAAAGCTCACTAATGCTGCAATACGTAGCGTGTCATCAATTTAAATCAATCATCGGAGTCGGAGCATCATGAATTAAAGATGGCTCCGGAGGTAGGACACGTCGGCCCGGCTGGCCCGGGCTCAGTACGAAAGCATTCGGCACGCTCACTGACCATAGTTCATTTCTTCCTGCAGGGTGTTGGTACCTCGTCGTGTTGTCGTTACCGTCCCGCAGAGCTGGGGTCCCTAAAGTGAGACACTGTGTTTAAGGTTTGAGGGTGTGAATTGCAGATTACAGTATTTTTCCATATACACTACCAGTCAAAAGCTTGGGCACACCTAACTATATATATGTATAGTTATAAGATTGTTTAGATCTGAATGTGTTGAGAGACGAGTGTAAACAGTAAAGTTGGAGCCCATGTACACAAATATTACTAAAACAAATATTTGAGTGTATTTAAATGTAAAAATGAGAATGTATATTTTTATAAGAGCTATAAAACCACCAAACCTGTTTATCAGAACAAGATCTCAGCATCTACACTATCTTCTTCAGTCCTGTTAGAGAAGCAGCTCATGTGGCTCCTCATGAAGCTGCTGGTCAGAATGTTCAAAGTATGTAAACCTGCATCAGAGCAAATGAGCTCATTTCTAAAAGACCCTCTAAACATTCTTTAAACACAAGCAGATGTTTTATTCCATACCTCTTATTCTATAGTTCTGATCTCTTCACAATTTTTTACTAATATTATTGCTATTGATATAGTACACATAATAGCCTGGGAAGGCGTGCCCAAACTTTTGATTGATAGTTTATATGGTGGATCTCCATCATAGACAAAAACTTATTCTTTAACTTTCAATGTATGGTAATGTAAAAATATGTTTTATTGCAAGGGATTTTGGAGCATTTCTATTGGTCCATGAATTTTGAACAGTAAAGTATTCACTAATATTATTACTATTAAAATAATACTAATAAGAGAATCCTGGGTGGGTGTGCCCAAACTTTTGGGAAGTGAAAGTGGGAAGAGATAGATGGTGAGACAGACTAGAGAGAGAGCTAGAGAGAGAGAAAGAGAGAGGAGGACCCCGAGTGCCCACCTCCGCCAGCCGACGACGAGCGCACTTTGAAGCGCAAAGATATAAACTGTGCGTCGGAGCGCGTCGTCTTAGGTTTCCCGCTTCTGTCGCGCGTAGTTTCTCATTTCTAAACATGGACATGCGGCGTTCAAATGAGCAGCGACATCCAATCCAAAACATCCAGGCCTTTGATATGGAAGCCCCAGCCGCGGGTCCACGACACCCCCCCACCCCCTCTCGGGTTTACTCTCCGCGAAGAAAATAGCGCAAAAAAAGAAAGTGGCCCTGAGATACACCGCGCCTCCATGTAAGGAATGAGGCCTACGAAAGAAAACAAAGTGCCACTGCCTGCATATACAATACCATAAGAGGAGTTTACGGGTGACGGGGTTAGGTCATTCCGCCCCCCCCCCCCACCCTGACGGGGCCTCTGTGTTCAGATAAAACAAAAAAAATCCAAAACTCAGAAACCCAAAACAAAGAAAACTGCAGCCACAGTATACACACACATATATATATATATATATATATATATATATATAATATATATATATATATATATTATATATATATATATATATCTATATAAGTGTGTGTTTGTAAATGAGGGCCGCTTTGGAGGTTTAGGGCGCTGTGAAATCATCCGCAGGCCCTTAAGGGTGAGGAAACTTCTGAAAAGAGAGTTTTCAAGGTGGCCCGTTTAAAAAAAAAAAAAATGTTGCTACAAAGTCGTATACGCGCTTCTCAGAAGGCACTTTGCGCTGCTCAGCGCGGCAGTCGAGGGAGTTGCACGCTTGTGTGTGTGTGTGTGTGTGTGTGTGTGCGTGTGCGTGCGTGCATGGGGGAGCCGGGAAACTGATGAAAGGCAACACAACAATTGAGATCATAAAATTTCCCTTGACAGTCAAGTCAGTTCAGAGATGCCGAGGAGCCCTTTTCAAACCCAGTCGGAGGGGTCTTTCATACGGGGTTCCCCCCTGGTGATGAAGCGCTCGACCCGGTGGCCCCCGAGGAGAGGTGCATCACAACCCCCCGGAAAAGGGTGACAGCCCCCTCAGGTGGGCCGGGGGAGGGGTGCCGCTGCCTGTTGGCAACGCTGGGGGAAGCTGGCGGGTGCCCGCGTCGGCTGGGCCACACTGGGGCAAATCAAACCACGCTGAGGTGCCTGTGCCATCCCCTGGTGGTACGCCGTACCCACTTGATGCTTTAAGTGAACCGTGTGGGTGTAAATATATATATATCTGTGTGTGTGTGAGTGTGAGAGTGTGTGTGTGTGTTAATGAAAGAGCTCCCTGAGGTTCTGAGACGTGGGACTCCAACCAAACATGTCAACATCTCCTTCCTTAGACTTAAATTTCCTGCATTGAAAGTTCTGAGGCTCAGTTTTGCTCTTTGTATTCAGACTATTTTTTTAAGTGTCTACATCCTTTTTGCTACGCAGCGTGATAACAGCAACTCAGCAACTTCATCTCAACTCTCAGGAAAAAAAAGAAGAAGAATAAGAAGAAGAAGAGTAGCAGCATCCCCACCCCCCACCCCCCACCCCGCCTGACGCTCAAGGATTGCGATTGTCGCTCCGATCCGAGAAGTCCTCTTGAATTCCCCGCGCGGCCTCCGTGCATACAGTACTTTGCTTTGCTCTGAAAAACGTGGCCCTATTTTTTTTCAGGAACAAAAAAAAAACGAAGGAATAGTGAGGGAGGGGGATGAAAAAGAAAAACAAGGAAGGTAAAATCTAATTAGGGTGAGAGCGATGGCAACAGCAGAGTTTACGTTAAAACAATAAACAGTGCGCTGCTCCAGCGTCCCCAGATTGGAGAGTCGATATTGCGAGGCGGGGTAAGTCGATATTTTGTTTGTTTGCGCTGAGATTTTTCTCAGAGGCCCCTCTGAAACTGAGAAATTCCTGTGCAGATGAAATGGAGGAGCGGGGCCCTCGCCGGGTGTGTCTAATCAAAGCCACACACGTATACACACGGACCTGCCTGAGACCTACACAGGTTAGGCCTTCATTGTTTCATATAATAGCCTGATCTCTGTTGGCTGGCTTGGGAGCAGAGCTAAACCGGCCTGACTTAAACTTTCTGAGTGGCTTGTGTGGATGTGTGTGTTCCTTATACACAGTCGAGTCACATTATTGGCGGCAGCGCGTAGGTAGGTCAACTAATTTGGGTCTGAATCCATCTTTGCAGATCACATACACCGTACATGCTGATTGTCTTCTCTGGGGCGAATGGGATCTTCCAGCAAGACAGTAAGACACATCACACAATTAGAAATGTCCCACATGGGTTGGAAGAGCTGACCAAGACTTCCAAGTACTACCCTGGACCTCTTATTCCCCAGACTTGAACCCAAGTTGGACGTCTGTGGGACCACCTGGATGGTGGTGTTGGCTCTATGAATCCTCCTCCTTGCTCCCTCCAGCAGCTGTGGGATGCACTGCAGTCAGCATGATACCTCCAGATACCTGTGACCACCTGCCAGGACCTTACTGAGTCTCCCAGTCCGTCTAGCTGCTGTCCTTGCTGCACACAGCGGTCCCTAAGAAAATAGGCTGCTACTTAGGGACCTGTGGCCATTGGGGGGGCCTCCTAACAACTATGTCTAAGACACTGGAGTAGGTAGAACTGCAACCGGTTAAACCAGGGCTGCCAACTTTCCCGAATTGGTTAGAAGACTTCGGCATTTCAATCCAATCTCCTCCGAAACTAGTAGTTCCTTCCACAATTCAATTCAAGAACATTGAGCTCATTGCTGGATCCGAGTATCCCATAATATTGATACTGGATCTATATTGGCAGCAATACTGGCCCTTAAACTAAAATCTGTAGGCTAAATCTGTAACGGCGGCATTTGGTGGGAAAAAAACCTGCTAACGGGAGTCGCTTCTTTCAGGAATCACTCATCTGCTGCTGTGTAGGTCTGAGTTAATGTTAGTCCAGATTGTTATTGAAGGAGCAGAAGGAACTGTAAGACTCTCTATGTAGGTTTAAGCCTTGATTTAACCTTTAGCTAGCATAGCAGCCCACTACCCAGGCTGGTGTGTCCACTAGCACTGCCTGCAGCCTGCTTCAGTTCATCAGCTTTATCACTCAGCAGCCTTCTGCTTCAAACAGGCTGGAAAGAAACACTGACAGCTGCTGCTTCTGACAGTGATATTTACTAAACTCTCTGAGATGTAACACAAACAACTTGAGAAATTTGGATGTGAAACAACTTGAAGCTCTGTTTTTTACCGAGCCAGGGAAGCTTCTGGGTTCTTACATGTACACACTGGTTTATTTATATAGGGTTTAGTTCTGTTTTAAATTATTTTGCACAATAAAGGTTTTTAAACATGATTATAAGATATTAAATACCATGTACAGTATAACTATACACCTGTTTACCATCTAAAACACCTGAACTATATAAACTGTCTGTTTGTTATTTTCTTTGCAAAGTATTGCCAACCTTGTCTTACTGAGTGGTCATCTGCATCATTTTCTGATTTTGTTTCTGACCCCTTGCTCTGCCTGTTTGGATTAACTGTTTGGATGAATCTCCTTCATTCTGATCGCCTTTCCAGTGTTCGTCCCTTACATGTTGTTTGGTTTCTCTGTTGTCTGTCGCTCTCTGCTTTGTTGATCATGAACTTTTTAATGATTTTGTCTCTGGAACAGCTTTGACTCTCCTAGTTTGTAATAAACCAACATGTTGTTTTACATATGCGAGCATCTGGTTTGTTTTGTGCCATTGCATCGTGATTTTCGTGAGTATATAACCCAACAAGTAAATGCCGTTCAGTCAAAGATTTGACATAGAAATGTAATCATATAAATATCAGGACCTGTAGGTTAGTTAGGTTAGATAGAGTTACTATTGATATTCCTATTCTGTATTGGCCTAGATTGTAGAATCAGGTATTAGATAGGAAAATCTGTTATCAATGCATCTCTAGCAAATAAGGAGAGTCGTATGTTTGAAACAAGAGGACGAGTCATAAGCAAAGGAGATGAAGTCTTGCCATTCACTCACAACACACAATACACAGTTTAGGCAGCTTCTGGTAGTCGTTCTTATTAGTTAGCACATCATTTTACAGTACTGGCAAGGTGGAGGGTCCCCAGTAGAATTTTGCCTAGGGACCCAAAACTCTAGAGCCAGCCATGAAAACATTAATGATCATGATTAAAATAGATATTTTTTTTTTTTTATAATGCAAGTGTTTTTAGATATTTTCCTTAGTTTGGTATCAGTATTTGATTTTTAACTGAACTAAGTGGTGATGCATGTCTTTTACTTTCTAGACAGTGAAGACGATAAAGATCTTATAAAAATATGCATTCTCATTTTTATTAGTAATAGTAATATTTGTGTACATGGGCTCCAACTTTACTATTTACACTCGTCTTTCAACACATTCAGATCAAAACATATTTATACACATATATACATATATATAGTTAGTTGTGCATAAACTTTTGTCTGGTAGTGTATATGAAAAATTACTGTAATCTGCAATTTACACCCTCAAACTTTAAATACAGTGTCTCACTTTAGGGACCCCAGCTCTTTGTTTCAAGTTTCAAGTTTATTTGTCATTTGCACATCATGTAGGACATAACATGCATTGAAATGCTTGGGTTGAGGCTCAGATAAAAACACTACAGCAGGGCAGCATTATAAATGTAAAACAGTGCAAACATACAATAAATAGACAATATTAAAGTAAAAATAAGCTAAAAAGGAACAGTAACGACAACACAACGAGGTACCAACACCCCGCAGGAAGGAAAGATCAAATGAACTATGGTCAGTGAGCGTGCCGAATGCTTTCGTACCGAGCCCGGGCCAGCCGGGCCGACGTGTCCTACCTCCGGAGCCATCTTTAATTCATGATGCTCCGACTCCGATGATTGATTTTAATTGATGACACGCTACGTATCGCAGCATTAGTGAGCTTTAATAAGGAACATGACTTAATGCTTGGCCCCACTGTACCATGTACATATTAATAGCTTTGAAATGTGACATTTTCTCCTTGCCCTTTTTCACTTTGCTGTAACTTTGCGAAAGTGATGCCTCATCGCGTGCCAACTCCACTCACTCCTGTGAGCGTTGCTCAGTCTGCGTTTGTGCTGGGGCTACGACAGGCGACGTGAGGTGTTATGATCGTCTCAAAGAACATCTGACGTGCCTGCGTAAAGGGGAACGATCACTTTCTGCCAAAGTACAAGAATCAGATACTTACAATACGGCACTGTGCTTGAGCTTTCCCACTCCGTCCTGCGTTTATGTCATCAATACCTGTATATATATATGTAACTGTTTACCTCTGTATATGCAACAATACCTGTATATATATATGTAACTGTTGACCTCTGTATATGCAACAATACCTGTATATATATTTAACTGTGGACCTGTAACTGTATATATATGTAACTGTTGACCTCTGTATATGCAACAATACCTGTATATATATATATATATATATATATATGTAACTGATGACCTCTGTATATGCAACAATACCTGTATATATATGTAACTGTTGACCTCTGTATATACAACAATACCTGTATATATATGTAACTGTTGACCTGTAACTGTATATATATGTAACTGTTGACCTCTGTATATGCAACAATACCTGTATATATATATATATATATATATATGTAACTGATGACCTCTGTATATGCAACAATACCTGTATATATATATGTAACTGATGACCTCTGTATATACAACAATACCTGTATATATATATATATATATATATATATATGTAACTGATGACCTCTGTATATGCAACAATACCTGTATATATATGTAACTGTTGACCTGTAACTGTATATATATGTAACTGTTGACCTCTGTATATGCAACAATACCTGTATATATATATATATATGTAACTGCTGACCTCTGTATATACAACAATACCTGTATATATATATGTAACTGATGACCTCTGTATATGCAACAATACCTGTATATATATGTAACTGTTGACCTGTAACTGTATATATATGTAACTGTTGACCTCTGTATATGCAACAATACCTGTATATATATATATATATGTAACTGCTGACCTCTGTATATGCAACAATACCTGTATATATATATGTAACTGATGACCTCTGTATATGCAACAATACCTGTATATATATGTAACTGTTGACCTGTAACTGTATATATATGTAACTGTTGACCTCTGTATATGCAACAATACCTGTATATATATATATGTAACTGCTGACCTCTGTATATGCAACAATACCTGTATATATATATATGTAACTGATGACCTCTGTATATGCAACAATACCTGTATATATATATGTAACTGATGACCTCTGTATATGCAACAATACCTGTATATATATATGTAACTGATGACCTCTGTATATGCAACAATACCTGTAACTGTTGACCTCGTGCTCGCTGTAGTGCATTCATGTCTCTCAGGCGTCCATCCTTCAGAGTCTGTATGTGTATCTTACGCAGAGGGTCCATCTTCTTGCGCACCCTGAGAGTGTTGATGGTGTGCAGCGTTGGCAAACTAACCTAAACACGGCCGAGTGGGGCTTTTTAACGTGCTCTGAGTAAAAACAAGCCCATCTCGTGGACCTTTGTGGACGTGAAGGGGAAAAAAAAGAAGGAGAAGAAAGGCAAGAAACAGACACACCACTCTTTTAAAGGGCACTTTTACAAGAGATCTCAAGTGGATGAATCACAGGAAGGTGACGGGTGAACAGACTGTCCTGACACTGTCAGTGCCTCATCGCCGGAACGAGAGATAGAGCGAGCGCGCGAGAGAGAGAAATAGAAAGGGAGAGGAAGGCAGATGCCATGGCATTAGCGAATATTTGCAAAGGATCGAGAGAATGCCCATAAAAGGGCAAAAAGCATCCCCCTGCAAATGCTGCTTACTATAAACACAGCGCTGCGAAAGTGAGCGCGGGCCCTCGCGTGGTCATGCTCCACACGGCTGCAGATGCCACTTTCAATCCCACCTATCCGTGAGCACTCCACATCTCTCCCTCTCTCTCTCTCTCTCTCTCTCTCGCTCTCTCTCTCCCTTTTTCCCCAAAACAGACATTTATTTCCTCGGCCCAGTCCGGCCCGGTCAGCTCGCATAAACCTCTTCACAAACGAGCCCTGAGTGGTGGAAACGACAGGTGCAGGGATGAGGGATGACTCTTCCCCCGAATGATAGAAGGAGAAATAACACTGGAGAGGATGCAGAAAGGACGCCTTGGCTAGCTTTGCTAAGGTGGGCCTGCGCTTCCTGCAGGGGCATCAGCCGCCTTCTCGGGTTACTGGCACAACAGAGCGCGGCGCAAAGAGCATGGCTGCGCCGAGGAGACAGTCGTTTGTTTTTCATCGGCCGTGGTCGCCGGAGGAGAGAGAAAACGCAGCCCGATGCTAATTCGCGAAGCGTTCCTCGGCCCTCGCTCGCTGGTCAGAGAGCAAGAGCGCCAGAGACCCGGCGCACACCGCGTGAGACTTCCTGAACCCCACAATGAAATACCGCCGGCCTCTGCAGAGGGGACGAGAGCGGAGGAAAGCAGCCAGAGCTGGGGGAAAGTAAATAACCAAAGGTCAAGGCTCAGCTAGTGGGGAGGAGAAGGGGCTGGTCAGGGGAACATGTGGCCTGGAGTTCCTAGACTTGCTCCAGTTCAAGCCCTCCAGCACCAACACACCCAAGACTCTATCAGGGAGGGGACTTGTTTGGAGACACAGTATTGTCTTCAATAGCAAATAACTGTGATAACTATAAAGAGGTTTAGTTACTAAACCTAACAAACATTTAAGTGTATTTAAATGTAAAAATGAGAATGTATATTTTTATAAGAGCTATAAAACCCCCAAACCTGTTTATCAGAACAAGATCTCAGCAGCTACACTATCTTCTTCAGTCCTGTTAGAGAAGCAGCTCATGTGGCTCCTCATGAAGCTGCTGGTCAGAATGTTCAAAGTATGTAAACCTGCATCAGAGCAAATGAGCTCATTTCTAACTACTTATCTGCTCAAATATGCCAGACTTAGAAACTACTTATTCATCTTTACATGACGTTAAAGGTGCCACAGAACTGGCTTTACGTTGTTGTAGTGTAATAGTGAGAGTTCAGTACTCAGACCTGTACATACCCTGAACCTCAAACACTGTTCTTCAGATACAAATCCTGTTATACAGAAGAGGGAGGATAAACGGGCCGAGCTCCAAATCTTACACTGTTACGTAACAGGTTAATATTTACACCCCCAACATTTACACACAACCACAACACCAACCAGCAACCAGAACATTTACACACAACCACAACACCAACCAGCAACCAGAACATTTACACACAACCACAACACCAACCAGCAACCAGAACATTTACACACAACCACAACACCAACCAGCCATCAGAACATTTACACACAACCACAACACCAACCAGCAACCAGAACATTTACACACAACCACAACAACAACCAGCAACCAGAACATTTACACACAACCACAACACCAAACAGCAACCAGAACATTTACACACAACCACAACACCAACCAGCAACCAGAACATTTACACACAACCACAACACCAACCAGAACATTTACACACAACCACAACACCAACCAGCAACCAGAACATTTACACACAACCACAACAACAACCAGCAACCAGAACATTTACACACAACCACAACACTAACCAGCAACCAGAACATTTACACACAACAACAACCAGCAACCAGAACATTTACACACAACCACAACACCAACCAGCAACCAGAACATTTACACACAACCACAACATCCAGCAACCAGAACATTTACACACAACCACAACAACACCAACCAGCAACCAGAACATTTACACACAACCACAACACCAACCAGCAACCAGAACATTTACACACAACCACAACAACAACCAGCAACCAGAACATTTACACACAACCACAACATCCAGCAACCAGAACATTTACACACAACCACAACACCAACCAGCAACCAGAACATTTACACACAACCACAACACCAACCAGCAACCAGAACATTTACACACAACCACAACAACAACCAGCAACCAGAACATTTACTAACAACCACAACCACAAACAAGAAACCAGAACATGTACACACAACCACAACACCAACCAGAACATTTACACACAACCACAACACCAACCAGCAACCAGAACATTTACACACAACCACAACAACAACCGGCAACCAGAACATTTACACACAACCACAACAACAACCAGAACATTTACACACAACCACAACACCAACCAGCAACCAGAACATTTATACACAACCACAACACCAACCAGCAACCAGAACATTTACACACAACCACAAACAAGAAACCAGAACATGTACACACAACCACAACACCAACCAGCAACCAGAACATTTACACACAACCACAACACCAACCAGCAACCAGAACATTTACACACAACCACAACACCAACCAGCAACCAGAACATTTACACACAACCACAACACCAACCAGCAACCAGAACATTTACACACAACCACAACACCAACCAGCCATCAGAACATTTACACACAACCACAACACCAACCAGCAACCAGAACATGTACACACAACCACAACACCAACCAGACTCACAGGCTTCCACTTAACCCCTCACACTCCAACACAGAGTGAATAAACACGTGTGAATAATTTATTTGCCTATATTTTTGTAATTGTTTAGATGTCGATTGTCAAACTGTAAGTAGTTAAAATAAAATTATATATATATATATATATATATGTGTGTGTGTGTGTGTGTGTGTGTGTGTGTGTGTGTGTGTGTGTGTGTGTGTGTGTGTGTGTGTTTAGAATATTTTAGGCCCTCTGAGAGGGAGTAGAGGCCCAGGACGGTTCCCCACTGATACAGATATACCCTTGGATGTACCATTGATAGTATGTATAAGTGTTATCCATGAGCTTAGACACAATCTAGCTTTGGTTTCCACCTATCTCCTAAGTGTTTTATGGTGCAGTGCCTTAGAAGAACCATTTTCGGTTCCATAAGGAACCCTTTTAAATGGATGTTTTATTAAAGGAAGCCGCTCCCGAAGGTTCTCCATAGAACTGAACCTAACTTTCTCTGGTATCACTCCAGCGAACCCTTTCTGACACCTTTATTTCTTCCGAACGTCTAGAACAAAGAGCTCGCCCAAGCACCAGCTCCAGGACACCACCTGTCCCCCAGGTTGTTTTAATCACATCTGTAACTACCATAGTAGGACGTGTTAATGACAAACATGTGTGCTGTAAAGAAGCTGGGCAATCAGAGGTTTCTCCTTTCCCCTGGTCAGGCGTGCTATTACACAGGACCCCCGATGGTCCAGGCCCCCGGCTTTGATACGTTGTGCGGCGTGCAGCTCTTTGGCTGACCTTCGCAAAGGCCAGTAAAGTGAATTCCACATACGGATTTGCAGTTGAGGACAAAAAAGCGATCCGTACTGCTATTAAAACGGCCGGGCGAGGTGGGTTGTGGGGGTGGGGGGTCCGCTCCTAGGCCCTCGTTCCAGTGGAGCTGCACTCTGTTTTGAGGTTTTCAGCCTGTCATGGTGAAATAAAATTCACCTTGGTTGAGCACATTAAATGTCGAGGGGATAATTGCTTTTAGGGCCTGATTTTGACTGCGGCCCGCGCGGAAAGAATGAGCACAAATGCCGTAACCATGCAAAGTAAAGAACATCAGCAAGCGGCAAAGCATGAAAAGATCTCCGGCGGGGCATTGGCAAATGAATAGAGTAAACCGCAGTAAATTAAGAGATGCATCAAGGTAGAGGCCGCCCGGTGGAAACGGAGAGTGGCTGATTTGCGTAATCTCCTCAATGAAATTGACTTTTAAATACAATATTCAATTTGCCAGCGACTTGAAACAGGAGCCTCCGCTTTTTTTTGCCTCGATAATAACAAAATAATATGCCCGGGACATAAAAGCAAACATCAAAATGACAAGAGCCCGGCTTAAAGGGTGGAACACAATTCCATGGAGCTTTTCCAAGGTACAAACACTCAGTCTGAAGGCCTTCGCTAACAAGGGCATATCGAATTAGTTCTGCGCTGGCCTTTCAGCTTTTACAACAATAACAAGGCAAAGCTTTGAATCTCAACAAGATGGCAAAGATTTTTATTTTTTATTTTTTATTTTTTGGAGCCATGCAAGTACATACAGTGCTAAAAACAAGCGGGGACCTTCGTAAAATAGCTGAGTCATAAAACGCCCTACACTCTCTACTGTGAGTGTGAACACTGGGGTTGTCCTGTGAGACGGATTTGGCGGTTTGGGAATGTCCTAACGTATAGACCAGGCCTATGAATGTTATTCGACCTGTGGTTCCACAACAATTAAAAAAAATTCACACCTTAATAATATTATAATAATATTGTTGTATTATAATATATTATAGATCTTAGATAGTTTTATGGTAATATATACAGTATCATAGTTCACAGGGTATTTTCTATTGGTGACTGTCCCAAACCTGAACCTCTAAAATGTGACTGAAAATTGTGTAATGAATTTAATACAAATAAATAAATTTGTGTGGGACAGTGTAACAGTGTCCTATAACTGTAACCTAGCTGGGCTTGGTAGCTTGGTAGCCTAACTTGGGCCCAAACATGTAAACCAATTTGGCCCACAAACTGACCCAACTGAGACCCTTGACTGTAGCCCAGCTGGTGACCAAACTTATAACCCAACTGTGGTCCAAAGTTCTGACCCAACTGGGGCCTAAAGTTACAACACAACTGGGGCCTAAAAGTATAATCCAACTGGGGCTTAAAGTTATAACACAACTGGGACTCAAAGCCATAACTCAAGTGGGGCTGAAAGTTATAACCCAACTGGGGCCCAATCTTATAAGCCAACTGGTGCCTGAACTTTATAACCCAACTAGGGCACAAATTTATAACCCAACTGTGGCCCAAAATCCTAACCCTACTGGGGGCCAAATGTTTTAAGCCAACTGGGGTCTAAAGTTATAACCCAACTGGGGCCCAATCTTTACAACCCAACTAGGGCACAAACTTATAACCCAACTGGGGCCCAAAGTCCTAACTCAACTGAGGTCCAAATGTTGTAAGCCAACTGGGGTCTAAAGTTATAACCCAACTGGGGCCCAATCTTATAACCCAACTGGGGCCTAAACTTTATGACCCAACTGAGGCCCAAATTTATAACCTGATTAGGGCCCAATCTTATAACCGAACTGGGCTCCAAAGCCATAACCCAAATGGGGCCCAAATTTATAACCCAACTGGGGCTCAAATTTATAACCCAACTGGGGCCCAAACTTTATAAACCAACTGATGCCCAAACTTTATAGCCCAACTGGGGCACAAACTTATAACCCAACTGTGGCCCAAAGTCCTAACCCAACTGAGGCCCAAATGTTGTAAGCCAACTGGGGCCAAAAGTTATAACCCAACTGGGGCCCAATCTTATAACCCAACTAGGGCCCAATCTTATAACCGAACTGGGCTCCAAAGCCATAACCCAAATGGGGCCCAAATTTATAACCCAACTGGGGCTCAAATTTATAACCCAACTGGGGCCCAAACTTTACAAACCAACTGATGCCCAAACTTTATAGCCCAACTGGGGCACAAACTTATAACCCAACTGTGGCCCAAAGTCCTAACCCAACTGAGGCCCAAATGTTGTAAGCCAACTGGGGCCAAAAGTTATAACCCAACTGGGGCCCAATCTTATAACCCAACTAGGGCCCAATCTTATAACCGAACTGGGCTCCAAAGCCATAACCCAAATGGGGCCCAAATTTATAACCCAATTGGGGCCCAAAGCCATAACCCAACTGCGGGACAAACTTATAACTCTGCCGGAGCCCAAAATTAGAACCCAACTGGGGCCCAAAGTTATTACCTAACTAGGACCTAAAGTTATAACCAAACTGGGGCCCAATCTTATACCCCAACTGGGCTCCAAAGCCATAACCCAAATGGGGCCCAAATTTATAACCCAACTAGGACCTAAAGTTATAACCAAACTGGGGCCCAAATTTATAACCCAACTGGGGCCTAACCTTTATAACTCAACTGGGGTCCATGTATCACCAATCAAGAAGCTGCTACAAGCCCACGTAAAAACCCATACAGCCAAGATAAAATCCACAAGGGGCCCACATGGACATATTGGCAAGGCATGAACTCCCATAATTAAAAAAATGCATTTAAACAAAAACATGAAATGTTTGAAAATCCAGCTCGCTGCTAGTTTTGCAAGTCATACACGTTTCCATCCAAATATATTTCATCCAGAAGGAAAGTGCACAGTGTGAAATGTGACGGCCCTTCAAAGCGGACTGGTATTGTATTTTACAGCCGCTGAGAAAAGCAGTTAATCGATATTATAGTCCACCTTCAAGCCACATGTGACTACAGACTTACACTCATTATATTCCACGGGCAATTCATTCGTGACCACCTAACAGCAGCAGCGAGTTCAAGAAAGAGAGAGACGCCAGGGCTCGGCCACTGATCGAAAAGGTAATCACGAGCCTTCATACCTCCGCAGCAAGAACCAGCCAGGCCTCATTAGGCCTAATAGATGTCCTCCTCGGTGATGACAGACCAGTTGCTATGCCGTTACCAATGAAACACAGGTGCGGCGAGGCAAAAGCACAGCAACACCGGCTCAGGCCGTAATCAGAGTGTTTACACCAACTGTCGGCAAAGAACCGACACGTTCACCGAGCAAGAGAGGCCGCACACACACACACAGGAGAGAGAGAGAGAGAGAGAGAGAGAGAGAGAGAGAGAGAGAGAGAGAGAGAGAGACGCAGCGCAGGTCTAAAATCACTCTCGTTCCTTCTATCAAACAAAGACAAAGAATTATACAAAAGAGCGAGACAGCCTAGTCAAACAGAAAGAGAGACAAATGAAAGGGGAGGAAGCGTGGTCATAAAATCCAGGAAGGCTGTGACAGATATTAAAACAGCGCGGCCGTCCTGGAAGGTAATATGGAGAGATTAGTGGGAGAGGAGGAAAAGAGAGGTGCAACAAAAAAGCACTGTGTTCCTGCAGAAACCCAACACTCCTCACTCTCTGTGGTAGCTCCAGAAAGATACCAATCTCTCTCTCTCTCTCTTTCTCTGTTTTTCTCTCTCTCTTTCTCTCTCTGTCTCTCTCTCTATCGGTATCCCTCTGTATCTCTCTCTCTTTCTCTTTGTTTCTCTCTCTTTCTCTCTCTGTCTCTCTCTATCTGTATCTCTCTCTCTTTCTCTTTTTCTGTATCTCTCCCTCACTCTTTCTATCTCTCTCCCTATTTCTCTCTATGTATATATCTCTCTTCTTCCTCTCTCTCTTTCTGTATCTCTCTCACTCTCTCTCTGTTTCTCTCTTTCACTCTTTCTATTTATCTCCCTATCTCTCTCTGTATATCTCTCTCTCTGTATCTCTCTCTTCTTTCTCTCTCACTATATATCTCTCTCTCTGTATCTCTCTCTATGTATTAAGTTCAAATAGCTTTATTGGCATGAATTGTTATTATTAACTGTTGCCAAAGCAATAGTAGAATTATTAATAGTAGTGATACACAATTATGGATACAAGCAAAGAAAATAAGTGGATGAAATAAATAAATAAATAAATAAATAAATAGGAACATATGTGGTACATATACAGTGCTGTGTTGGGTGTGTTCAGGTGTTCACTGCAGTGTGGGACGTGACAGCTGTGGATGTATTTAGCTGATAACTGAACACATTCTGGGATTTCTTTCTCTCTCTCTCTCTCTCTCTCTCTCTCTGTATCTCTCTCTCTTTCTGTATCTCTCTCTGTATCTCTCTCTCTCTGTATCTCTCTCTGTATCTCTCGGTATCTATCTCTCTCTCTGTATCTCTCTCTGTATCTCTCTAGGTATCTTTCTCTCTGTATCTCTCTCTCTTTGTATCTCTCTCTGTATCTATCTCTCTCTCTGTATCTTTCTCTCTGTATCTCTCTCTCTTTCTCACTCTATATCTCTCTCTGTATCTCTCTCTCTCTCTTTCTCTCTTTCTGTATCTCTCTCTGTATCTCTCTCTCTCTGTATCTCTCTCTGTATCTCTCTCTGTATCTATCTCTCTCTCTGTATCTCTCTCTCTTTGTATCTCTCTCTGTATCTATCTCTCTCTCTGTATCTCTCTCTGTATCTCTCTCTGTATCTTTCTCTCTGTATCTCTCTCTCTTTCTCACTCTATATCTCTCTCTGTATCTCTCTCTCTCTCTCTTTCTCACTCTATATCTCTCTCTGTATCTCTCTCTCTCTCTCTCTTTCTCTCTCTGTATCTCTCTCTGTATCTCTCTCTGTATCTCTCTCTGTATCTCTCTCTCTCTTTCTCTCTCTATATCTCTCTCTGTATCTCTCTCTCTTTCTCTCTCTATATCTCTCTCTGTATCTCTCTCTCTCTTTCTCTCTCTGTATCTCTCTCTCTGTATCTTTCTCTCTCTCTTTCTCTCTGTATATCTCTCTCTGTATCTCTCTCTCTCTTTCTCTCTCTATATCTCTCTCTGTATCTTTCTCTCTCTCTTTCTCTGTATCTCTCTCTCTGTATCTCTCTCTCTTTCTCTCTCTGTATATCTCTCTCTGTATCTTTCTCTCTGTATCTCTCTCTTTCTCTCTCTCTCTGTATCTCTCTCTCTCTCTCTCTCTCTCTCTCTCTCTCTCTCTCTCTCTGTATCTCTCTCTCTCTTTCTCACTCTGTATATATCTCTCTCTGTATCTCTCTCTCTCTCTCTTTCTCTCTCTGTATCTCTCTCTCTCTCTCTCACTCTGTATATATCTCTCTCTGTATCTCTCTCTCTCTCTCTCTTTCTCTCTCTGTATCTCTCTCTCTCTCTCTCTCTCTCTTTCTCTCTCTGTATCTCTCTCTCTTTCTCACTCTGTATATATCTCTCTCTGTATCTCTCTCTCTCTCTCTTTCTCTCTCTGTATCTCTCTCTCTCTTTCTCACTCTGTATATATCTCTCTCTGTATCTCTCTCTCTCTCTCTTTCTCTCTCTGTATCTCTCTCTCTCTTTCTCACTCTGTATATATCTCTCTCTGTATCTCTCTCTCTCTCTCTTTCTCTCTCTGTATCTCTCTCTCTCTCTCTCTGTTTCCCAAAAAGGGTTCTTTGGAGTAAGTGCTGTAGAAGATGCTCCTCTCCAGAACCCTCTAATGGAGGGAACTCTCTCCAGAGCTGTGGGAAAATGTTTTAAGTTGGAAGTGCTGAGATTTAAGGAGGTATATACTGTATATGCGACGTGAATGAAAGTGATTTGCTCTTATTTAAATTTATTGGTGATTGATATGAGGTGATTGATGTGTGGCAGGGTCACTATTGTGTCACACTAAAACAGAAAAAATCCTATCAAATCGCTAAACATTACATTTTTTAAGGGGGGAGGCTGTTGTGGACTGGAGATACAGGACCCAGACCCTGAGGAGGAGTCTTCATAGGACAGTCCTACCCTCCTGTAGTGAGTGTTCGGGGACCCGGCCTACCTCAGCTGCAGCTTGGGACTTGGGAACACAGCTCACAGCTCATATGGTAGTTGTTTGTAGTCTGGATGTGATAAGTAAGTGTGTTGTTTGGTTAAGCTGATCTATGTTTTGATTATTATGTTTATGGTATGTATAGTAATCATGTATATTCTGTTCCTGCTGTCTGCTGTAGCTAAAACCAGCCGTCCACCTTGTTTATCCTCTCCTCCCTCCCGTCTGGTGCAAGCCTCTCATCTTCTTATCCATATGACTGATAGTCTGTGCTACTGAATCAACAACTCTGTGCAACTTTTAATCAGACACAAAAGCAACGATCCTTACATCCTGGCACCAACGACAATCTGCTGTTTGTTAACACCATTACTTTCGGCAGTTGTTGCTGTTAACTAACCCTGAAGTCTAAGGGGGACACCTTCAGCAAGCGTTTTCAGTTTTGTTTTAAAAGAATTCTGCTTTTCAGAATTCAGATTTTCTCCTTCCTTTAGTGTGTTGTAGCTTTTTGTGCATGTACACGTTTTGCAAAGCCCAAAGTACACGACTCTCTTCCACAGAACCACATTTCTCAGCTGCCTCGTTGGAATTCCAGCCCTTTTCTCTATTATGTGATGACATCATCTTGTAACACAATCCTTATAGTCTGCCTATCAGCAAGCTGGCACAACCTAAACAACAAGGTTTACATTATTTCATTATTATTAATGTAGTATCTTCATGTTTATAATTGCATTACAGGATATTAATTAAGTCAGCACTTTATCTCTTTTTAGCCTATTTCTCTGTTACAAAGTGACATCATCTTGTAACACAGTCCACATACTCTGCCAACCGGAAAGCTGGCACACCTTTACACAACAAGGGTTACATTAGTTAACTACTATTAATGCAGTACCTCTGTTGATGTCCATGTTAATAAATGCATTACTTGATATAAAATCAGTGTTAATTAATGCAGCTGTTTACATAACATTAGTTAAACATTGTTAATGTATTACCTCATTTCACCACACCTAAAACAGAGAAACATTAATTTTGAAGTGTATCTCAACAAAAACAACCGACAGCATTTCACACGGTTAGTTTCCTGAAACTGCAGAACAGCTGCAACATGACAAAACTGGAGCTTAAAAGATGAAAGAGTTTTATATGCGTACCTGTTTTATATTAACAGAATGTTTTCTAATAAACCGAGGAGCATTTAGAACCCACTCTGTTTTAGGAGCATATAACCTGCACACACACACACACTCACACAATCACACACACACACACACACACACTGACACACACACACCTATACACACACACACACACACACACACATGTACACACACACACATATACACAGACACACATACAAAAAGACACACACCTATCCAGCTACACACACGCACACATACACACATACACACACACACCTACACTCACACACATACACATACGTACACACACCTGCATACACACACATACACACACAGATACATATACACACATACTCGCACAATCACACACACACACTCACACAATAATACACATACAGTCACACAATCACAGACACATACACACACACCTACACACACACTCACACACCTGCACACAGACACACACCTACATACACACACACATATACACACACCTATACCCACACACACAGACATACACACACAAAGTTACACAATCATACACACACACACCTATACCTACACACACACACACTGACACACACACACCTATACACATGCACACTCCCAAACACATACATGTACACACACATTCACACAGACACACACCTATCCACCTACACACACACAGACATACACACACAAACTTAGACAATCATACACACACACACTGAGACACACACACACCTACACAAACACACACACACATATACATACATACATACATACACACATACACATACACACCTACACACACACACATACACCTATACACACATACACATACATACACACACACCTACATATAGACACAAACACTCACACACACATACCTGAACACAGACACACACACCTGCACACACACACTCAAAAACGCACACTCACACACAGACACACACATACACATACACACCTACACACACACACACATACACACACCCACATACAGACACTCGCAAACACATACATGTACACACACATTCACACAGACACACAACTATCCACCTACACTCATACACACCAACACACACATACACATATGTACACACACACCTACACATAGACACAAACACTCACACACACATACCTGAACACAGACACACACATCTGCACACACACACACTCAAAAACACACACTCACACACAGACATACACACCTGCACACACACACCTATACACACACACACTCTCGCACACACATACACCTACCTACACACACACCTGCACACACACACACTTACACACACACACACATACACACGAGTGATATCTTCCCTGGGAAGCGAATATTGGAGGTAATTTAGTGCTGCACTGTTGGTTCTGTACTTTATGGCTCTCTTGAATGGATAAAGCATCGAGACGCTGGATTTCAGGCTTGTTTAAGGTTCAGCTCTGTGTGTGTGTGTGTGTGTGTGTGTGTGTGTGTCTGTGTGTGTATGTATGTATGTATGGTCAGTATCTGCTCTGGACATGTAACTTCTTTTCCGCTATCCATCTTCAGGTCCCTCGAACAAAAGAGGGGGCATTTAACGTCAGATCCGAGCGAGCCCCCGGCGGACGAGCGATGGGGAAGAAGCAGGCCGGATAATATTTCATCAGCTGGAGATTTATGCGTGGAGCCTCGGCTCTTCAGCCGGTTTTATGCCGGGGAGTGATTGAAATGAACAAACTGTTCTCCGTCGACGCGGCCGTGAACGTTTAAGACAGAAATGGCTCCATTATTTCTGCCACTGCGACAAATCAATCGGTTCACCTTTGTCCCTCTCGAGAGCCGAGCGTGAACGCGCGTGTGTGTGTGTGTGTGTGTGTGTGTGTGCTCTCAGGTGCAGAAAAAGAGGCTTTGTTAGATAAATAAATAAAACTTTCTGTTCAGCAAACAGACTTTATACACCACCATATCATTATAAACTACATGCAGAGTCAACAAAGTCATAGCCAACTTCTTAGAACTCTACACAGTCACATAGTTATTACATATAGTTATGCCAAAGATTATAAACACCTGATTAATTTATGTTTTGTGGATTAATATTTGTGAACACATTCTCTACATTGAATATACAGCATTTCTCAGCAAAGTTTAACTAATTTCATTCAACCTAGAAATGTTCTTTGAATGATTGATTTTTTTAATCAAAGTCATGTTTTTTGAGTTCCGTAAAACTAGTTTCATTGCTTAAGTATTGATATAAGAATGAATATTACTAATTATTAATATAACAGAACTTTGTACAGTGTACAATCACAACTGTTATACTGTTTTAAAGTAATTTTGCAAATAAGTAGTTAATTACCTAGTGATTCATAGTTGTAATAGTAAAAGTTTGTAAACAACTGGTTAAATTACAGTTTGTTGATTTTCTAATGGAAAATGGATGAACAAATTCTCTACAAACATTCTCTTGTTTTATACATTTTACTCTATTAAAGTACTTTCTGTATTAACAAACAATTAAACTAATTTCATTCATTCAACTTCTTCAATTCCTTCAGTCATTTTTTGAGTTAAACTAGTTTCATTGCTTAAGTATTAATTAAAAAAAATCTATGTTGTAACAACAAAGCATATATATATATATATATATATATATATATATATATATATATATATATATATATATATATATATATATATATAACAGCTTGGTTAAAATTCTGGGACCATTGACTTACATTAAAAGTAAAATAGTCTCTCCTGTGAAGTTGACATTTCGGAGCTACATGTTTTTCTTTGGACAGCGACGATATAAAAAAAACTTTCTGTTCAGCAAATAGACTTTATAAACCAAAATATGATAATAAACAACAAGCAGAGTCAACAAAGTCATAGCGAACTTCTAAGAAGTTTAATTTTAATACTGTTTCAACATAACTATGCAGTTATATAGTTAATTACAAAGTTATTTACAGTTATGCCAAAGACTATAAACACCTGATTCATTAATTTACAAATTTACATTTGTGAACACATTCTCTATATAGAATACACATCATTTCTTAGCAAAGTTTAACTAATTTCATTCAACCCAGAAATATTGTTTAAATAACTGATTCCTTCAAAGTCATGTTTTAGTTGAGTAAAACTAGTTTCATAGCTTATTTAAGTATTAATTTAAGATGTTTTTTTCTGTGTTGTAACAACAAAGCACTTTTTACAGTGTTGATGTCACAACTGTTATACTGTTTCAAGTAATTTTGCAAATACATAGTTAATTACATAGTTGTAATTATTACATTCGCAGTTGTAATAGAAAAAGTTTGTAAACACCTGGTTAAATTACAGTTTGTTGATTTTCCAATAGAACACCGATGAACACATTCTCTACAAACAACAGTTATTTTATAAATTTTACTCTGAGAAATTATTTCCTATATTAACAAACAACTTTGATTAAACTTAGAAAATGTTGCTGTTGTCACAATCAAACCTTGAATCTCCTGTTATTCAGAATATATGAGAATACATTGACAAATATCAAATATATATATATATATATATATATATATATATATATATATATATATATATATATATATATATATATTCAATTATATATTCTATTCAAACTATTCAAACTAAATATGTGTGTGTGTTTTTCTATGTGCACATTGAGATCAGATGGATGGAGATCACTCACGCCTAATTTAAATATAATGGAGACGCACTGTTGGATGAAGGAAGCTTAATTACAGCCTTCCCAAGTGTTCAGGCATTCCATTGACAAGTTTAATGTGCGGCTACTCTCAGGAGCAATCTTCCCTGTCCGCGGCCGCCGCTCCCCTCCAATCACCCTACGCTACAATTTGACTGTCTCAGTGCGCATCCTCTCACATCTGAGGAGATATGAAGGGACCGCTCACCCTTCTGCTGCGCCGAGCCATCTCGCTCTCACTGATGAAATATCTAATTGTTGCAGCAGTAATGGGATGTTGCATCGCGGCTTTGAACATCGTTACGTTTTTTTTTTCCTTTTATGTTGAAAACGTGGGCAAATTGATTGAAGGTGTCATTGAATGAATTATTATTCACTGCGTATGATAAATATTATACACTCACTAGCTTGTTAGAAACTCCTGCCTTGTAGGTCGACTTTGCAACAGGCAAGTATCTGACCACAGAGCCTCTCTTGCATATGGACCACTCTTGACCCAGCAGTGAGTTTGGGTGTCAGTTGTTCAATAATATTCAATAAGGTTTCAATATTTCAATTTTTAACAATAGAATTGCTCCAAAATTGCTTAAACATTTCAATATTTCAATAACATTTTGAATGTTGGATTTTCTGCTTCTCACAATCTGAGTAATTCGAATTTTCCAAATGATGATCAGTTCACTGTTCTGAGAACTTTGGCTTCTGTGGTTGATGTGTCTGTATCTCCTTTGTTCAGTGAGGAGCTACTTGAACATCTACCTTTTAGGCCCATGGTGTTAGTGTGTCTTCTCACAGTGCAAGGATGGACAGAAACACCTACAGATGTTCTCAGATCTGGAGCTTGATGTTCTCCTCACTTTCAGTATGAAACACTGTTACCTGATGGTGGTAGCTTTGGTGCTGTACCAGGTCTTGCACAGCAGTTAGTCCCATTTATAACTTTAAACAAATTTTAAAAAAGATATACAAGCAGATTATCTTATATTGTTTCTGACTGTTTTCTTTATATTTATATTGTATACAAATTTCATGACGAATGAACCAATAGAAATGCTCCAAAATCACGGAATATTCCATTTGAATATTTCCATTAACTCACATTAAAAATAAGTAATGTTTTGGCCTCTCCTAGAAAGTTACTGGTTACTAGTTTAGAGATGAATGTTTTTCTTTGCACAGTGAACAAAAGTGTTTTGGAAGTCGTTAGTAAAACCAGTAAAACATTAATTGGGGTCTGTGGTCAAAGAAATGATCAGTGATTCTAAAAAAGATTAACAGAGCATGACATCACATGAGCTACAGTTATTAATCATATAATCGTACAATCGTATGTTGATTTTTAATAACGTTTTGGAGATTTTCTAAGTGAAAAAGTACATTTTGTACATCTAATTTGGCACATTGGGGAAAAAATTAAATAAAATGTAAAGTTATTGTATATTTTATATACAATTATATTAAAATATTATAATATTGTATGATCACTGTCTGAAGAAACTTACATTTGGGCAGAACTTACAGCCCAAAATGTTCAGTACCACTTTAGGCAAGACAAGATTATTTGTACAGCACCTTTCAGACACAATAGCAACTCAGAGTGCTTTACATGAAGAAAACTAAAAGCATTCAAACTTTCTGAGATCCTCAGACAGAATTCTATCAAATGTGGTTTCAATTTAAAGACCAATAAATTTAAACCAAAAGTTAAAGTGCTTTAAAAAATAATAGAAACTTTTAAATAGTAAGAACCAAAAGTAAGTATACAGTGGACTTAGCTTGCAAAGTGAGTGCAATAAGATTTGATGCAATATAAAAAAATTAAAATAAGGTTAGATAAAGGTAAAATTAACTTATAAAGCTAAAGTGCAATACAAATAAAGTGCAAAATCCAGAGCTCAATTATAAGCAGAAGAAAAGAGAAAAGTCTTTAACCTGGATTTAAACATTTCAACAATTGAGGCCCACCTAAGATTAGAATAAAGAGCTATAAATGAATTTAAATGATTAATTTTATTAATTATTGGTTATTACTTAGACATTATACACCTTATATTCATTAATAAGCAGTTAGAACACATAACTAAGAAGAGAAACAGTGACCTGGTGATTTTACTTGGTCTGGTCTATCAAACAGCATTGAACCTGTTAGCCTTAATACGAATTCATATTCATCTAATACAAAAGCTAAATTTTTCTTTTTTTAATGTGTATTAACTGCTTATTAAAACTTTGTAAGGTGATTTTGAGGCTAGCCTTTTTGAAGTGGTACAAAATGTTCTTTACTTTCCATTTATGTCAAGATTTTTAAGCAATAATAAAGCATTTCTATTGGTCCGTTCATCAAATAGTTTAGAAACGTAAACAATGATACAAGATTTTATGTATTGTTTTGTAAAAAATCAACAAAATGTATCATTTTACATGGATTTTCCATAAAATAGCCAGTGAGTGCAATTACAAGGTGTTTCCAATAAAGTGGACAGTGAGGGTAAACGTATTTATATAGTGTTTCTGAGCTGCAGTGGTGAAAAAACAACTAAATGTGTGTTTTCTACTCACTAAACTCAGCAAGATTCAGTGTAATGATTTGTACAGACAGCTCAGCGAGTGGAATTTAGACACCAGGTTCGTTGGGAAAACAGTGCTTCACGCCAGACAAGTGTGGGATATATGGTGTGAGAAACGAGCGCCATTACTTCCAGTGAGTATAACGTTCAACAGCGTGGTCAGTTTTTTTTTAGCCCTGCCATCAGTTACCACTTACGATCCATCTCGTAGCTGCAGGGATGATAAATCTGACTACTTGCTTTTCTTTACTCCACCAACACAAGTGTTTAGGCTAGCCGCGCTCTTATTAATGTGGAACCGCGGCTGCCGTCCCAAAAACATTCTTCTACACGGCAAAAGCCGAAACCTGATTTTCTCCCGAGCAGCCGGTGAAATGTTTGAAGTGATAGCGGACAGGACGGTGGTGGGGGGAAAATGCATTGCCATAAATTCATTACGGGGGCCCGGCAGTATTTATAAACACGGCGAGATGTTGTTTAAAATATCTGACTTAACAGATTACAGATATAAACTTTTTACTGGGGGGAGAGGGGCGGCGAAATATGCCGTGTTTACATGGGGGGAGGAAAGGTACACATGCGCCTCCTTGGAGCCTTGAGTGGCATGTTAAAAAATGAAATAAACATTGGGTAAAATAAACACGGGCCGCTAGTGTACGGCCGGGCGACAAAGGGGCTTTACCTTGTGGGCTGGGGGAAGGGGGCGGGGGGGTGCTTCGTCTCCTTTACGGCGGGTTAGGTACCTCCTCCGACTCCTCTCTATCAGGTGTTGTTGGAGGAACTGGTCCTGGATGTGTTTCAAAGTTGTTTTTCTAGAGGAGAGACAGACCGACAGAGAGAGCGAGGGAGAGAGAGAGAGGGAGGGAGAGAGAGAGCTATGATGTTACAACGCTAATAAGAAATGCCTCAAGGGCACTGAAGGGCCTTTTGGCCCTGGTACTAAAGCGTGCATACAAAAGCACTTCTGCCGAGGGAGGGAGGGAGGGAGGGAGGGAGGGGGGAGAAGAAGGGAGGAGAGGAGGAATAAAAAAAATCACATTCAACTGAGGAGGAGATGCAGTGAAGACAGAGAAGCAGGCAGGGACAGACGCAGCTCGCACACACATACGGTTTTCATTGCAAACTAGAACTTCAACCAGCTTAAGCAGTGCAAGGAACGAGGGATGAATAAACAACAAGTAGAGGAGTGGGGGTCAGTGTATATTGGGACCTGCTCTGAGTGAGTACAGGCGGTTTGGTGGCTGTAGGTTAAACGAAACCATGATGTTTGGTTGTGCTTGAAAATGAATGGGACTCTATGGGGAAAAAAGAGGGATGAAAAAAATGACAAACAGACGAGTGCAGGTCAAACCAACACTGCAGTCGTGGTTGGGGGTCTGCTCTGAGTTAGTGTGTGCGAAATGGTATCTATCGGTCGAGCAGTAGACTGGCGTGCACTTTTTTAGCCTATTCATTCTCTATGGGGGAAAAAATCCAGAAAAAATCTGGAAAAAATTCCGGAATCCGTATAGAAAAATTCCGGAATCAGATCCAAAAGCTGTATGCAAGCCCGAATCACACAATCAGACCAGACAATCTGGAGTTGGAACAGAGTTAATATTTTGAAATCTGTGGGGCGAAGTTCTGGCAGAAAGCAAAAACCAGTCACAACCGAAATAACTCTCCAACCCACATCCCGTGGCACCTTTTTCCGGAATATTCAGCTAATTAAAAAGCCATTCCAGAGCTAAAGTGGGAGAAACACCATGTTTGGTTCCCTCCCAACAGCGGTATTCCATCCTTCTATATGAGAAGAATGTGAAGAACCTTTTTAATGGAAAACCTTTTTAATGGAGGTTAAACTGCCTCCCACCTCCACATAGTCTACCTCCACACAGTCTACCTCCACATGGTCTACCTCCACATAGTCTACCTCCACATAGTCTATCTCCACATAGTCTATCTCCACATAGTCTACCTCCACATGGTCTACCTCCACATGGTCTACATCCACATAGTCTACCTCCACATAGTCTACCTCCGCATAGTCTACCTCCGCATAGTCTATCTCCACATAGTCTATCTCCACATAGTCTACCTCTACATAGTCTACCTCTACATAGTCTACCTCCACATGGTCTACCTCCACATGGTCTACCTCTACATAGTCTACTTCCACATAGTCTATCTCCACATAGTCTACCTCCACATAGTCTACCTCTACATAGTCTATCTCCACATAGTCTATCTCCACATAGTCTATCTCCACATAGTCTATCTCCACATAGTCTACCTCCACATGGTCTACCTCTACATAGTCTACCTCTACATAGTCTACCTCCACATGGTCTACCTCCACATGGTCTACCTCTACATAGTCTACTTCCACATAGTCTACCTCCACATGGTCTACCTCCACATAGTCTACCTCCACATGGTCTACCTCCACATGGTCTACCTCTACATAGTCTACATCCACATAGTCTACTTCCACATGGTCTACCTCCACATAGTCTACCTCCACATGGTCTACCTCCACATGGTCTACCTCCACATGGTCTACCTCCACATGGCCTACCTCCACATGGTCTACCTCCACATGGTCTACCTCCACATGGTCTACCTCCACATAGTCTGCCTCCACATGGTCTACCTCCACATAGTCTACCTCCACATAGTCTATCTCCACATAGTCTACCTCCACATGGTCTACCTTCACATAGTCTATCTCCACATAGTCTACCTCCACATAGTCTACCTCCACATGGTCTACCTCCACATAGTCTACCTCCACATAGTCTACCTCCACATGGTCTACCTCCACATGGTCTACCTCTACATAGTCTACCTCTACATAGTCTACATCCACATAGTCTACCTCCACATGGTCTACCTCTACATAGTCTACCTCTACATAGTCTATCTCCACATAGTCTACCTCCACATAGTCTACCTCCACATGGTCTACCTCTACATAGTCTACATCCACATGGTCTACCTCTACATAGTCTACATCCACATAGTCTACTTCCACATGGTCTACCTCCACATAGTCTACCTCCACATAGTCTACCTCCACATAGTCTACTTCCACATGGTCTACCTCCACATAGTCTACCTCCACATGGTCTACCTCTACATGGTCTACTTCCACATAGTCTACCTCTACATAGTCTACTTCCACATGGCCTACGTCCACATAGTCTACCTCCACATAGTCTACCTCCACATAGTCTACCTCCACATAGTCTACCACCCACAAGGTTCTAGCCCCCAGGTTTCTGCAGCCAGGAATCATTTAAGAACAAACATATTTTGGAACATAAAACCAGGGAAATGTTTAAAGTTGCAGGACCAGAACCGAGATGTATTGGTTTCTGGTATCTGGTCCCTGGAGGCTCCGCTGTTGGCAGAGGAATCCCCTACACCACATTTCCTGGCATAATGGCTGCTTCTCTATCCTAACACAGCATGCCCGTGCCAGGACCACCCTCCGGGCATCAGCATGCGGGCCACCGTCTAATGCCAGCGATTATCACAGCTCTTAATCACACTGAACCAATCTCAACTGCTCGCAGCGTAAATAGACATCACTCCAAGAACACGGTGAGCAAGTCTGCAATAAATATGAAAAACTGCTGGATATTCAGGAACAGCACGCACGCCAAACTCACTGGACTGACCACGAGGGGCTCGCCGTCTTTTAGCTTTCAGAAGAGGATACTGTGGCTAGAAGCTTCTATCTCACCTAGCTACATGAGCCATTAACCACTCGCATACAACAGGACAGAAGAACATCAGTCATTTTCAAATTCAGAGAAGGCCTAATGGTTTCTAGGAATCTGAAACAAAATCCTTTTATAGTTTTTACCCACTTTTAATTAACAGAATTACAAACCTCTGATTTTAGTATTAATGGACATACAGCCAGGTGAGCTCTTCAACTGGTTTGGTCTTTAGGAGCTGGACAGAAGCCCTCAGACGTCAACAGCTGTCATCATCTATACAACTAAGGTAATATATATATATATATATATATATATTAGAGATGGACCGAACAACGTTTTTAAGTCTGATTCCAATCGCCAATCACCTTTCAGAGTGATTGGATGATATCCAATACCGATCGAGAGCGGGGCTATATGCCACGGCAGGGCTACATGTAGTTATTAGCGCAGGCAAGTCATGAAGCATGATCTAAACTGATTATAACCATTTATAACGAGCTCATGTGAAACAGCATCATATTTCTAACTAAATTAACAGTAAATAAACAAAGTAAATCAAACAAATATCTCCAATACTGCAATCATTACATTTAGACCCTTAACTTAAAACTAAAAAAGCGAATTAAATAAATGTAGTAAAAACTGCAGTCATTAAACTCAGACTTTTAGAATGAAATTTAAACGAAAATCTTGAAGATCTTGAATTGTAGCTGCTGTTCTGTTTGTACCGGTCAGATCTGGTCTGTATGGTGTTCTGGGTTATTAGTTTTGTGTTAGCTGTGCGTGCTAGCTCTGCTGTTTACTGATACTCACTGTATACAGCTACTTTTCTCGGGAGGCCGCTGCTTTAGTCAGTCTGTGGAAAATTAATTGGTATGTATTTCCACCTAGTGGTTCAGATAGGAATTGCAGGGAGCTGGCCAAAGGGGGTTTAAACGAAATGCTAGCTGGAAATACAGAAATTAGGCTTATTTGGTTTAACGCCATCGATCGGCTCTCGGGATCGGCTAAATTGGAGAAATATCGGCCGATCCCATATTTAGATTAAAAATCGGCCGATACCAATACATAGCCGAACGATCCTTCCATCTGTAATATATATATATATATTGGTTCCTCCCACAGTCCAAACACATGTATGTTAGGTTGATCCTCACTCTAACCTGCCTGTAGGTGTGAGTGTGTTCGTGTGTGTGTTGGCCATGTGATGGACTGGCGACCTGTCCATGGTGTATCCCACCTTCACCGGATGACGCTGGGGCTTGGCTCCAGTGAACCCCTGATCCTGACTAGCGGAATAAAGCAGAAGATAATAGGTGTACTTTGTAGTTCGTCTGATTCTCTGTATACTTTGTCACTCTGTTCTTTAATGATCAGGACCCCCACAGGACCACCACAGAGCAGATACTATTTGTGTAGTGGGTCATTCTCAGTGTGTTGTGCTGCTGTGAGTGGATCAGACACAGCAGTGCTGCTGCTGCTGGAGTGTTTAAACACCTCAGTGTCACTGCTGGACTGAGAATCGTCCACCGACCAAAACTATCCAGACAACAGTGTCCTGTGGGCGGCGTCCTGTGACCAATGATGAAGGACTAGAGAACACATGAGCTATCATCTCAGACCTGTCTCAAGACCGAGTGAGCTGCCTAAGTAGTGCACTGACTCTGGATCAGCTGTGTGAGTAGCAGCGTTCTTTCCTCATAAGGTCACTGAGACGCTCTAGTTAGAGAGAGGCGGGGTTAACTAGGGTTAGGCACGGCTTGTTCCCGCCCACTGCATGTGAGCAGTGTTTACTGACCTCAGCTGCAGCTTCTCCTCAGAGTTTCAGCTCCATGGGTTCTCCTCTCGTGGGTTTTACTGCAGTGTTGATGGTTTTTGCTCGGGAGGAGGGAAGTGATCACTTACATCTGAACATGACGTCTCCCCTCGAAGCTCTACTTGTGCTGGAAAAGTTTAGCTTGTGTTGCATCATGGGATTGTCTTAGCGGCTGAGGAACCGTTTGATGCTTCTTTACAGTTCAGCTAAAGGAAGGAGCCTAGAGTAGTCAGTGTATTTAAAGGATGTAGGAACTGGGACAGTCTGTGTGTTGGGAGATCTACATTCAGAAGAGTGTGCAGTGTGAAGCTGAGGACCAGTCGGGGAAGTGAGCGAGAGAGGCTTGAGTGTTGGTGTGAGATGCGGAGGCCACAGAGAAGACACACAGAAACAAAGGAGCGAGTCGAGGCTGGCAAAGAAAGAAAGAGTCAGCAGCACAACCAGCCTTTCACTGTTTAATGTCTCCCTGACATTTCCACAGCGGTCCCAATCCCCTCTCTCTCTCTCTCTCTCTCTCTCTCTCTGTCTCTCACACTCTCTCTCTCTCTCACTCGCTCTCTCTCTCTGTCTCTCTCTCTCTCTCTCTCTCTCGTTCTCTCTCTCCCTCTCTGTCTCTCACACTCTTTTTTTCTCTCTATCTCTCTCTCTCTTACTCCCTCGCTTTCTTTCTCTCTCTCTCTTCCTCTCTCTCCCTCTCTCTTTCTTTCTCTCTTGCTTTCTCTCTCTCTCTCTATCTCACACTCTCTCTTCCTCTTTCTCTCTCCCTCTCTCTCTTTCTCTCTCTCTCTTGCTCTCTCTCTCTTCCTTTCTGTTCCTCTCTGTTCCTCTCTCTCCCTCTCTCTCACTCTCTCTCTTCCTTTCTCTCTCTCTCTCTCACTCTCTCTCTTGCTCTCTTTCTCT
>CM038714.1:24163407-24388407 GCA_021613375.1 Megaleporinus macrocephalus
GTAACGCACGCAAGGTTGGCTGACCCAGACAAGGCCAAAGGTCAGGGTTCAGCAGAGGGGCAGCAAATTTGGCAGCTGCAGCTAAGGCTGTCTCCAATTTCAGCGGAGCCTCGGCTTTTCTCTTTCATTCTCTGAAGGTTACAGTCGGCTGTTTGTGAAAGCACCTCCGAGAGCCTTGATCCTCGCGCGCGACTTTTCACAGAAACACCCGGAGAGACATTGTATAATACACCAGGTAAAGACACAGCTCCAGCTCCAGGCTCCCTGAGGCCGCTTCGTATATTACTGCACGCATCCACACAGCGTAACACAGACCTGCTGCCTCAGAACGTAGAGTCAGTGGAACATGTAGTATTGAGTCAACACAACATGGATATGAATCTCACAGTCTGTTTATTTGGAGTCTGAAATGTAGCTGTTAGTACTTGAATGATAAACGTAAATATTTATTAATATATTTACTGTCGGGTTGAAAATTCGAGTGCACTTATTTTAGTGAGTGGAGCTCAAACTCATATAGACAAGCAATATGAGTATACAGTGCAGGTATTACCCAGAATAATTATTTCTGTTATGTAGTCATATTTAGATTTAGTTATTTCTGATTATTTCAGTGTAAATTCTGAACTTTTAACTAATTATAAGTACGTTTTTAAATATTTTATTGTGGCTTAAATTTAATAAGAAGGAATAGGTTGCATATATTTTTTTTAAAAATTAAATACTTCCTTTACATTCTGGACACATAGTTATTAATTATACAATTATCTTTAAATAGCACATCAACATGGTATTAATAACTTTAATCCATTTAATGACTTGTGTATTAGTGATTAGTGTAGATGGGGTTAAATTCCCACCTTGGTAACTACCTTACACTATACTATAAAAGTCCTTCACCTACCTGTGTACAGGTAAACTGTAACACTACCTTTACCTACCTGTGTACAGGTAAACTGTTACACTCCCTTCACCTACCTGTGTACAGGTAAACTGTAACACTACCTTCACCTACCTGTGTACAGGTAAACTATAACACTACCTTCACCTACCTGTGTACAGGTAAACTGTAACACTACCTTCACCTACCTGTGTACAGGTAAACTATAACACTACCTTCACCTACCTGTGTACAGGTAAACTGTAACACTACCTTCACCTACCTGTGTGCAGGTAAACTGTAGCACTACCTTTACCTACCTGTGTACAGGTAAACTGTAACACTACCTTCACCTACCTATGTACAGGTAAACTGTAACACTACCTACACCTACCTGTGTACAGGTAAACTGTAAGTCTACCAAATGCCATGAATGTAAATGTGCTGCTAAAGGCAAATCCTTATGAATATGGGACACAGCTAATCAGTCCTCTTGGTTTTTGCCATGCCAACACCGGAGACAACTGTGATTGGTGAATCTGTGTGTGCATGTTGAAGATAATGGATGAATGGATGGATGGATGGATCTTTCTGAGAAGCTGCAAGACTGCGCATGTCAGCAGAAGTGCAGACATGAACCTGTGGATGCAGAACGTCCATTGCATGTATGTGTAATTCCATCTGAACAGCAAAGCAACACTAATAACAGCACATGTATTAATAGTGATCGCACTAATAGCACTAATAGGCTGCTAATGTGAACCTTTCTCACAACAGCTCTGGCATTGTGTCTCCGTTCCCCGTCACAGCGTCCAGGTGTTAAGAGCTTACGGCTTGCATAAGAAAATGAAGCTTCGCGCTGGCTGGTTTTGGGAAGCATCCCAAGCTAAACAGCCCCGTGTTTAAAATCTGCCTGCTCGACTTTATTTTCACAGCATGTGTCTCCCTCCTCCCGAGCTGTTTACACAGCTCCGTCACCGGCCCTACCTGCCGCTGCCAGCATCCACACACACCTATGCTGACTCTCCCGCACGCACATACTAAGATGAACGCTCCCAGCCCTTGTTGCCCCACCAAACCCTTCGCCCCCCTCTCCCAGACCTCCTCAGGACTGCAAACATTTTAAATAACTCGATCAACGCTAAAACAAATAGAGGTGGAATTGCTACCCCGCGACACATCTGTGTTCTGTTACTGGTGACAGGAAAACGAAGGGGGGGGGGGGATTTGGGCGGGGGGGGGCGTCTACATTTGAAAAGCTGCCACTTTACAGAGGCTCTCTCAAAAACGCCATTGACCAGCCGCGCAATTATAGCCAATGTCCAATCCAGGCAATGACATTTTCCTCATAAATAAAGAAACGTTTTGATTGGGCTCTCATGGAGCAATTTGTTTTTTTTACTCGGGGCTGTTGTGAACGTTACACGGACCCTTCCAGTTTTCAAACGGAAGCTAAGAGCATTTACAAAGACGCTAAATCAATATGGCCTGAGCGGGAAGTAGTTTGAGAAGATGCCATACTTCATATCCAGGTTTTAGTCCCAACTCCTCAAAAATAGCTTTTTTTTTGAGTTTTCATTCTTCAGAACAACGTTGTGAAAGGAATTTGGAGGACAATCATGACTGTTGAGACATACTTTATATACTTTGAAACATAGAAAAAGTTCTTTAACACCAAACAATGACCTCTCTGTAGCAGCAGTGACACTACACACACACACAGCCGACTCTACACTAACCTCTGTAACAGCAGTAACACTACACACACACAGCTGACTCTACACTAACCTCTGTAGCAGCAGTAACACTACAAACACACAGCTGACTCTCCACTAACCTCTGTAGCAGTAACACTACACACACACAGCCGACTCTACACTAACCTCTGTAACAGCAGTAACACTACACACACACAGCCGACTCTCCACTAACCTCTGTAACAGCAGTAACACTACACACACACAGCCGACTCTACACTAACCTCTGTAACAGCAGTAACACTACACACACACAGCCGACTCTACACTAACCTCTGTAGCAGTAACACTACACACACACAGCCGACTCTACACTAACCTCTGTAGCAGCAGTAACACTACACACACAGCCCACTCTACACTAACCTCTGTAACAGCAGTAACACTACACACACACAGCCGACTCTACACTAACCTCTGTAGCAGCAGTAACACTACACACACACAGCCCACTCTACACTAACCTCTGTAACAGCAGTAACACTACACACACACAGCCGACTCTACACTAACCTCTGTAACAGCAGTAACACTACACACACACAGCCGACTCTACACTAACCTCTGTAGCAGTAACACTACACACACACAGCCGACTCTACACTAACCTCTGTAGCAGTAACACTACACACACACAGCCGACTCTACACTAACCTCTGTAGCAGCAGTAACACTACACACACACACAGCCGACTCTACACTAACCTCTGTAGCAGCAGTGACACTACACACACACAGCCGACTCTACACTAACCTCTGTAGCAGTAACACTACACACACACACAGCCGACTCTACACTAACCTCTGTAGCAGCAGTGACACTACACACACACACAGCAGACTCTACACTAACCTCTGTAGCAGCAGTGACACTACACACACACAGCCGACTCTACACTAACCTCTGTAGCAGTAACACTACACACACACACAGCCGACTCTACACTAACCTCTGTAGCAGCAGTGACACTACACACACACACAGCCGACTCTACACTAACCTCTGTAGCAGCACTAACACTACACACACACAGCCGACTCTACACTAACCTCTGTAGCAGCACTAACACTACACACACACAGCCGACTCTACACTAACCTCTGTAGCAGCAGTAACACTACACACACACAGCCGACTCTACACTAACCTCTGTAGCAGTAACACTACACACACACAGCCGACTCTACACTAACCTCTGTAGCAGCAGTAACACTACACACACACAGCCGACTCTCCACTAACCTCTGTAACAGCAGTAACACTACACACACACAGCCGACTCTCCACTAACCTCTGTAGCAGCAGTAACACTACACACACACAGCCGACTCTACACTAACCTCTGTAGCAGTAACACTACACACACACAGCCGACTCTACACTAACCTCTGTAGCAGCAGTAACACTACACACACACAGCCGACTCTACACTAACCTCTGTAGCAGTAACACTACACACACACAGCCGACTCTACACTAACCTGTGTAGCAGCAGTAACACTACACACACACAGCCGACTCACACTAACCTCTGTAGCAGTAACACTACACATACACAGCCGACTCTACACTAACCTCTGTAGCAGCAGTAACACTACACACACAGCCGACTCTACACTAACCTCTGTAGCAGCAGTAACACTACACACACACAGCCGACTCTCCACTAACCTCTGTAGCAGCAGTAACACTACACACACACAGCCGACTCTACACTAACCTCTGTAGCAGCAGTAACACTACAGTCAGGGCTAATATTTGATGTTAGCTGACTTACTGGCAAGGTTTACTGACTTTCCCCAATAATATTTTATATTTCAAGTTATTCAGAGACAGGCACCTACCGATTTATAAATTAATTAATTAGAAGGGTAGAAATGATTGGATTGATTGGAACTATAAGTCCAAATAGCTTACTATAAGTATAGAAAGCTTGCAGTTTAATGCATGTTTTATGATAGAAATCAATTTGAGATCAGCTTTTGGCCTAATTGTTATTACTATTTCACCCTCACCAACACTACATATCATCACTGCCATCACTATCCAAAGAAAAACATTTCTCTAATTTTGTTTTGATTTTTTTTCTATATTATTCAAACACGACAGTTGCCGTTTACATCGTGTGAATGTTTTATGATGAACCAATAGAAACCAATAGAAATGCTCCAAAATAGCTTGAAAAGAATTCTCGTTCCATAAATTCACATTAAATGTTTTTTATAGTTAGTCTGGAAATAGTTTTCTCCTCTTCTATAAAGTGTTTGGCCTAATTGTCTTTTTAATAAATACATTCAGGCTACATTCATAGTGTTTTAAGGTACAACCCCAAAGAAATGTCATTATTATTTCAGAATTATTATCATATTTATTTACCCTCATCAACACTACATATCTTCAAAGTGTCTCCATTTTTTTCTACAGAATTTGAACAGTTGCTGTTTGGGTATAGAATTCATGGTTAATAAACCAATAGAAATGCTCCAAAATAGCTTGGAGAAAATTCTGGTTCCATTGACTTACATTAAAAGTAAGATATGTTTTCTACTCTCCTGTAAAGATGCCATTTTTGAGATATGTGTGGGGGGGGGTTTGGACGGTGATGGTATGTAGACACATGTTCACTGGTGGGTTTGGATAGCAAATAAAATGGCTATGTTTGTGTTGTAGACATCACCACCTCTGGTTCATATCACCATCAGTTCCCTACAATGTGCCTCGTCTTAGATTCTTTACATCTCAAGCACTCAATTATGGAGAAAGTTTCAAAATTTTTATTTTCTTCTGACAGTTGCAGTAGATATGTGTGCAAACAGTGAAAATACTTCACCATCTTTGTTTAAAAAATATGTCATATGAATAATAAGTAGCGATTTTTCATTGGTGTCCATGTCAGTTCCTACGCTTTTTATTATGGTACCACTTTAGAATAAGACTTTGCTTATAAAGAGGAACGTATAACGTGTTATAGATTATAAACCCTATAAAAATGATGTTATAAACACCTTTTAAATTATTTTTTAATTATTAAGCAGTTATAAAAGTGACCTATTGTTTTCTTAGCAGTGAAACCACATTCACCTTATACTGTCACCTTACATTGTCTTCTAGATCAGTCACCATTAAACCTGTCTGCTTCATCACAGGTTCATATTCATCTTTTCATTAATGTGCTATAACTGCTTATTAACAATTTTTAAAAATGTTTATAACCCAATTACATAGTGTTTATAATCTATAACTCATTTGAAGTCATTAATGGACCTTTCATAAATGAAGTCTTATTTTAAAGTGGTACCATAACAATAATAAAAACAGAGGAACTGACATGAACACCAATGAAATGTCAAACAAACAGTTTTGTTTGTTTTCTGGAACATCAAAATGCACCTAAGCTCATCGTTTAAAAGCCTTTATCTGATCAATAAGTGCATTTTCACCACCAGATCTGATTAGAACAGATAAATAATCATACATACAATACTAAGCAACATGAATATGTTATTGTGAGAGAAGTAGATCAGATCTTGATCCAGTTTGAAGAACAAAGTTAGGTCTAGGACGCCCCAGACATTATATGAATGTGTTCAGTTCCTTCAGCAGTAAATCTTGATTTAGCTTAATGAAGTACTGAGCAGTCAAAGCAGGTATTAGATGAGAAATGTAAATAATACTGGGTTCCACAAGGAGAAGCTTGGAAAGGGTTAAATAAACACTTTGAGGTACACTATAAAGAACTGCTGTAAATTTGCTGTGGGTATACAACAGTATCTCTATCTGTTTTTTAAATAATAATTGTAAAATACTGTCAATGTAAATGTAATCAGTCGCCCAATAACAGCAAATAACTGTAATTTATCCGCATATACAGTATTTTCTGTTAACCTTTTAAAATATGCACCATCATCCCTTTACAGTCCAGTCACTATCCATCAAACTCGTACTGGTGATTACAGACTAATGTTTCTTTTTAATGATAACCCTTTTTTATTAAACTGATTAAACTGCTTCTATTCATTTAAGTGATAAAATATATGCAGTGGGCGGAGCCAGCCTATTGGGCTCAACTGGCTCTTTCAGCTCATTCAGTCAGTACAGGAAGTGCCAGGCAGCTTGTATTGTGTTCATTAGTAAAATAAATAAAGATAATCTAAATCAGTTCTTAGACGAGGAGACGCGAGCTGACACATTTACAACTGACCCGTTTGGACCGCAGCTGCGGGGGTCCACGGGGGTCAAGAAAAAGTTAGCGCTTAACGTTGCATCTCCTAATGTTTGCAGTGATATGGTTTGGTCTGTATATATTTAATAAACTTTTAAGATATGAGATGCTGTTAGTTAAGTCTGTTTCATTTAGAGACTAAATTTAACAAAGAAACTGTAGCTTAAACGGTGTTAGCTAGTTAGCTGGCTAGGGTTTTTACAGTGTAGCTAACTAGCTAAAACCGTTCAAGCTACAGTTTCTTTGTTAAATTTAGTCACTAACTGAAACAGACCTGACTAACAACATCTTATATCTTAAAAGTTTATTAATTATACTGACAAAACCATATCACTGCAAACATTAGGAGACTACAGCTTCCTTTTTCTTGAGTTTCTCGAGGACCACCACAGCTCGTGTCTCCTTGTCTAGGAACTGATTTAGATTATCTTTTTCTTTTTTTTTTTTACAAATGAACACAATACAAGCTGCCCGGCACTTCCTGTACTGACTGGCCCCTCCCATTGTATATATTTTAACACTTAAACGAGTAGAAAATAATTTACAGTAGATGCACTGTAAAATAACAGTAAAGTACTGGCGTTTCTGCTTCCGGTATTTTACTGTTAATTTACAGTAATTTTCTTTACAGTGTATGGAAAAGCACTACTTTCTCTATTAATACAGTTTAATATTTAAATAATAAAGTAGTTAAAAATAGCTTTTTAAATATAATAACGTCCCCCAAGTGTCCTAAACCTTACCAAACCAAACAGAATATAGGGCCACCCCACTAAAATAAAAAATTAAGAAGAGTTCTTTCTTTTTTTTTTAACAAATGAACACAATACAAGCTGCCCGGCACTTCCTGTACTGACTGGCCCCTCCCACTGCATATATTTTAACACTTAAACGAGTAGAAGCAGTTTAATCAGTTTAATAAAAAAGAAACATTAGTCTGTAATCACCAGTACGAGTTTGATGGATAGTGACTGGACTGTAAAGAGATAAATTACAGTTATTTGCTGTTATTGGGCGACTGATTACATTTACATTGACAGTATTTTACAATATTATAAAAACAGATAGAGATACTGTTGTATATCCACAGTAAATTTACAGCTGTTCATTACCGTGTAGCTAGCTGACTGGCTGGTTGGTTAGTACCATAAATACGCAGTTATTTTACTGTCATATACTGTAATTCAATTTACAGTACAATACTGTTAAAATAATTTACAGTAGATGCACTGTACAATAACAGTAAAGTACTGGCGTTTCTGCAGCAAGTATTTTACTGTTAATTTACAGTGAATTTTATTTTACAGTGTATGGAAAATCACTACTTTCTCTATTAATACTTTTTAATATTTAAATTATAAAGTAGCTTCTTTACAAAAATAGCTTTTCAAATATAATAACGTCCCCCCAGTGTCCTGAAACTTACCAAATCAAACAGAATAAATTAAATAAATTTACTTAAAACAAAATAAATAAAAAATTAAGAAGAGTTCTTCAGAACGATGCTGTAGAAAAAACCAGCTCGGTCCACAGAATGCCAAGTTTTGGACTGTTTGGTCAGTGAGAGGAAGACTCAGACATTGCTGACCACTATAGTGAAGAGCGGGGCAGTTTAGCCGGTGTAAGCTGGAGACACATTCAGACCGTTTGAATCGTTTCCCAGATGTACTGCGGGGTTACGCAGCCGTTCGGGCCTATAAGGAAGCCTGAGGCCTGCCCCGTCTGCGTCCCCTCTCTCTGCTTGACCAGGAGAGGGCTTCTGGACGCCAGGACTCAGGGGGGCTTTATTTCAGCGAGAGGGAGAAGTGCCCTGCTTTTCTTCCACCTACCCAGCTCCTCCAAATGCACACCACATGATCACTACTTCAGTCTTCTTCTTCTTCTTTTTTTTTTTTGGTCTGTCTTTCATATTTTTCTCTCGTCTTTGAACCCGAGCGGTGTTTCTGTGGTTTTTTTTTAGATTTTTTTTTCCCGCCAAGTGATTTTTATCACCCGGATTATGACGCCTTACTCAACATCTCCATCTCGAATGATGAATGAGCGCTGTAATGCTTTAATCTCGCGACATCCGCGCCGCGCGTCAGACCGACAAGGCAGAGTAAACATTTAGATTAAACAGTTCTCTTAAAAAGCTGCAGCGCAACTCCGAACGAGCCCAAATAACAGCTCTCGCTCCAGCAGTAATCCTATCCCGGTGAATGCTTCACCTGTGCGAAGACTCCTTTCCCTTTTCCTTCTTACATGCAGCGCCACCTAGTGGCCAGGGCCCAACTTCATCGACCAAGCTTCCTCGGATCGCTCTGGTTTTGAGCAAGAGCTTCTGAAAAACAACTGTGTGTCGTTAGCGTGTATGCATGTGTACGATATTTCATGGCGAGGGCTCTGGTCCCCCCCTGGCACAGCTCCAGCTCTCAAGCTGCAGCCGAAAGGCCCGTCCAGAAGAGAGAAAGGACAATACCAACTGTTTGTTGTCGCTACAAACCCCGGGCCCTTTGCCGCACGCTCTTCGAGAGCATCTGGCTATTGTTAACCACGGCTGCTGCTTCTCTAACCCCAAGCTGTCGACATGCGGTGCAACTTTTATAGTTAGTCTGGAAGGACAGCAGAGATTAGACGCTCACGGAGCACAACAGCCCGAGTCTTCCACACTCTCCAGAGTACATAGTCGTCATAGCATTTTTTAGAGATACTGAGATACTGACCAAAGAGACGTGTGGACCTGTGGAGCAAAACCCATGCGCCCCCTTTTTTTTTTTTTTTTCTTTAAGCGAGCCTTACGGGCCGGAGCTGCAGCGGCCACCTGCAAATTACAACTTAGTACTCGAAGAGTTAAGAATGTGTTTCTTTCAGACTATTGTTGGAGTGTGCGGGTCGGAGGGGGGAGGGGCCAACAGATTCTGGTAAGAGGCTTTAATCCCCCGGCTGTCAAGCCCAAACCCTGCTTGACGTCCTATTGATGTGTAACAGAACAAAACAGTGGGCCCCTCGCTAAGCTCCTGCCCGGGCCCCATTCACAGCGACAGGAGAGCAAATTCTTCAGCTGCACACAGCCCTCCCGTCTTAAAGGGGAACACGCCGAGCCCTCCAAACACAACAACACAACACCGAGGTGGAACATACAAATAGGCCCATCCAGAAACTTTCCCATCTCCCTTCTTTTTATTATTTATTTCATTATTTATTTATTTATGTGACGGATCCAAAGTACGCCGAGCAGAGACACGCCGAGCGGCTGCTCAGCGTCTCCGATTCCCGGCAGTATTTCAAACGGATATTTTTTAAAGAGGCTGCAAATCTAGTAAACGACTGAAATACACGCATTTCATGTTTTATCACTTTAGGAAAATGATGCTATAACAAATGGAACTGGATCTTCTTCTGCTTCTTCTTCTAGAGAAACGGCCAGCCAATCATAAAACAGTTAACGCTATGATCTAAATATGAGACTCTGAAGGTGCTCTCTCTGCTGCTTTGGCAAGTCTTTACTAATGATAATGAAAAAATCCCACTACTACTGAGTACAGGGAGGTGCACATGACCTGCTCAGAGTCATTAGCTTCTTTGCACAACATCAAGATGTCTCGACGAGAAGGAACACCATGAAATTTCCAACAAATTTAATCTAAATACAAGCTGCACATGATAGGCCACTATGTAGAACTCTGAGTTTGTCTACTGAAATAGTAAAAAAAGTGAAATGATCTTAAAGCAGCTGCGATCACGAGTTTCCTCCAGTAGTAAAAAAAAAACCATTAAAATATTCGATTAACAAACAATAAACAATAATAAAAATAGTAATAATAAAAGTCTTAATGAGTGGACCAATAGAAATGGTCTATAATGGGCAAGAGCCATTATTTTAGAACATTTCTATTGGTCCATTCATCATTAAACGTTGAATGTATACAATGGAAATGGCAGCTGCTGCTTTCAAATGTGTATATTTATGTTTGGACAGCAACAATATGTTGAATATTAAGATTTTCCACATGTGAAGCATGTGTATTTGTCAGCGTCAGGAAAAAAGAATTGACAACTAACTGCAACCTCAGTGTGTACAGTATCTAGTGTGTTCACACTTTACTGTCTATTTATATTCTTTCTGGAATAATTTGGTTTCGTTTATAAAGAATTATGCTGTGATATTCAGCCACAACTACAAAGATCAGTCTGAGTTGGTTACATTTTCTGCTTTTTGTGATCCAGAATTGATTAATTATTCCATAAGACCTCACTCTACATCTCAGGCACCCAGTTCCAGAGCTAGAATAGGAATAATGTACTAATATATATATATATATATTAGGATCCATATAGGATTATGTATAGGAATAATGTACTATATATATCTATAATCCTATATGGATCCTAATACTGCAACCTTCAGTATCTGCCAACACTGATACAGTCTTTTTCACAACTAAGCTGTTAATAATACATTTATCTGGAGGCACTTTGCTTAAACCAGTCATCCAAATACCATCACACTCATTCCGTGTAACAGATATTCTGCTCAACCCTAAAGGAAGAGATTCAGTTCACAACATGACTCAGTTATGCAACTTTCAGAGTGTAAAACACTAGTTAAGCATTTATATGACTATTTAAACCACTGGATCATTTAGGACTATATATTTTTTCCCCTTCTGATATCCAATCCATTAATTTTGGCCAGTATCACTGCATCCTTTAGTAATACTAATATAAAAATGACTAAAAAAGAGTGAAGATGACTAAAAAAGAGTGAAGATAAGAAGAATAACCTACAGAGATCTTTGGTTTTTGGGAAAAAGACCAATTCAATATTCACAGAATTCAAAATCAGGGTGGTAACAAACTGGAAACAGCCAATGAGGATAAGCGTGTGCATATCAGACACAGCTTGTTTTAATTAGACTAACCCGCTGACCAACCACAGCTCTCCAAAATAACAACTTTACAGGAGAGGACTTTCAATGTAAGTGAATAGAACCAGAATTTTTTCCAAGCTGTTTTGGAGCATTTCTGTTGGTGCGTTCATCCTGAAAAAAAATAAAAATGCATTCAAATGCATAGACTTGAGAAACAAATCCAGCAAACTGTAAAATCTGTATTTAGATCAGCATTGCAAGAGATGCACATGCCTCAGCATGTTTTGATTTTGATGATCTGAACGTTGTGAACCATTATGAAGTGTAGGACCTTAAAACGAGGTGTGCGAGGTCACACCAGCTTGAGAGCGTCTAGGAAAAACAGCACACTGTGTTACTGGAACTGGGCCGAACCGGAGAGCTGATGTGATGTGCAGGTACATACAGAATTAATCAAGAAGCTCAAAAAACACTTGAGTAAACACTGATGGATTAGGACCAGCAGTGAAGCTCTGGAGAGATTTGAGCTTGCACTGGTGTGGAGTGGACATTAGCAGGTTTATCACACAAATCCCTGCGCTCGCACACTGTCCCAAAAAAAAGAAGAAGAAGAATTCAGAAAATAAATATTCATTGTGCAGAGAATAAAGCCATAACGAGTCCGGCGTGAACCTCATCTCTTTCTCATAATCATCCAGGCTGTTTAACTAAATCCGTCTGGTTATTCAGTCAAAGTCTCTGTTTTGGCATTTCTCCCAGACTGTCTAATTCTTGTCCATTTGGAAAAAGTTGTGAGGAAGCTAAGCCACCTCGTGACGGCGTTATTACCATCAAAACCGTCTCATTATTTTATACCAGAAACATCAGAAAGAAAAGCTCCACCAGAGAAAGACCCACAAGCATGTGATGTAAATGGCCTCTGTCTGCATAGCGGTCCATAGAAATCGGTCAGAACGTAATAGAACGTAATAGAACCCTGACAATAAACATGCCTTAATAATAGGGGTGGGCGATATGGCCCTACAATAATATCACGATATTTCATGGTATTTTTTTGATAACGATACTCTTGGCGATATGACAAAACATTGAATTAAAGAAATATATATTTCAAGAATACACTAGTGCAACAAAATGAAAATTACATTTTATTATTAAATATGATATGATATGGCACACCCCTAACTGAGATATTAAAAAATACAAGAATTTTCATCAGATTGTAACAAAAGTCAATGATCCAGAATGTCACAATACTAAATAATGCACTCCAAATATCTCCATATATCCAGGACTGAAGTAAAGTGAATGATAATGGAGATAAGATCTGTCTCTAGTAGGTATAATGGGAAATGAGAAAAGTGTGAATTTATCTTTTACTAAAAACAGTAAAAGTAGTACCTGATGTGATAATTAGTGATGGGTGATATGGCACGATATTTCAGGGTATAATATCGTTTCCGATATTCAAAAATGTTGCCGATATTATTGTGTACGATACGACATGGCAGACACCTACTTGATGAGGGATGGTGTTTTAGTTCAATGGAAGTTAATGGAACTAACACGTACTATTTCTATTGATCCATTCATCAGACAATTGTAATGTGTTTTTTTTTAAATTATATCAAGAATATATCAAAAATAGACAAATGGACAATGTTTTGGATGCTGGTCAGAAGCTATGGATGCTAAAACAAGCCAAAGAAAGAACAAGTATATCCAAAATGGCATTTTTACTTTCAATGCAAGTCAATGGAACCAGAATGTTTTCCAAGCTATTTTGGAGCATTTCTATTGGTCCAAAATATCTATTAAATCTTTATATGGTGTAAACAGCAGCTGCTGCGGTTAATGACGTTCAATGATGTAACAAAAATGGAGATACTATGAGTATCTAACCAGCAGAAACCAGCTTAGACCAGTTTAGTCCAGCACAGAATTCATGCTGGGTATGTTTTCAAATGCTCACCTTAATGCAAACACCTCCACCGTGACGTATTGCAGCATTCCTGACCCCAAGCATAAACCCAAACTCCATTTTCACGTCAGATGTTTTCTCTTCAGTTTAAAAAACAAATCTGGGAGGGTTCAGCCTCAGGACCCCTAAACCTGTAGAGAGGGTGACAGTTTATAAATAATAAAAACAGATTATAATATTTAAAAAATCAGTCTAGATTGCTTTTGTGCTTAAAACTTCACCATTCATTTCCACTGCTGTCTACAGACCAGGCCTAGCGCTGCTCCATTATTTGTACTCTTGCGGCCTCTAGTGGCCACTGTAATGTGGCCACTGCTTCCAGAGTTCATGGTCCTCCTACATTTCCATTGGGTTCTGGATGTGTATAAAGCTTTTCAGCTTTCAAATGAATCTAATTCATAGTTAACAACAACGTTCACAGCCGGGAATAAAGCCATGAATGCATAAATAAATAAAACGAGAAGCAGGAAAAATGGCTGTGGTGGACGTCCACCGAGTCTCCGGTGACACCACGACTGGAGCCTCATCTCTGACAGTTTGTATTGAGAGACTATTTCCAATTTTCTTGGTATCTGAAAGGGGAAGTAAATGTCCTGGCTTGGTTCTGCTGACAGCTCATGAGGAGCCTTGCATGACAGCTGAGGAAGTTTGGTAGAAACCCAACAGCAGTGACTCACTTCCAGAGAACTGTGATTGAGAGTCTGGTCACCTTCTCTGGCGTGTTAACCAAACAGAGGAAACAGATGCATGGAGTCATACTTAACATTTCCATAGAGGATAAGGGTGGATAAGGTAGCGCAGTCAAGTGTGGCAGTCAAGACAGGATAAAAGAAGCCAAGGACGAAGTCTTAGACGAAGAATAAGGAGAGTATCGGGTCAAGAAGCTACTCAAGTTCAACTGCAATCTCAGCAGTGGCTCTTCTGAGTGCATCCGTCATCCATCAGCATAAAACCTGAAGTCTGTTAAACTCTAGATTTCTCCTCTTATTATATATTCAGGCTAACGTTAATGCTTAACGCTTGAAAGTGAAAGACTTCATTAACTGTACATGCACTGAACACCTCACTAGGTACACTTACCTTGTAGCATCACTCATAGTCCACTGTATCAGCTCCACTGACCATACAGGAGCTCCACTTACAGAATGTAGTTCATCTGATTCTCTGTATACTTTATTACTCTGTTACTCTTTAATGATCAGGACCCCCACAGGACCACCACAGAGCAGATACTATTTGGATGGTGGGTCATTCTCAGCACTGCACATACACTGACGTGGTGCTGGTGTGAGTGGATCAGTTTAAACACTGTGTCCACTCACTGTCCACTGTATCAGACACGCCTACCTTGTTGGCCCACCTTGTAGATGTAAAGTCAGAGACCTCTTGTGTTCTCTAGTCCTTCATCGTTGGTAACAGGACACTGCCCACGGGGCGCTGTCATCTGGACAATTTTGGTTAGTGTCCAGCAGTGACACACAGACGTAGTGCTGGTGTGAGTGGATCAGACACTGTGTCCACTCACTGTCCACTCTATTAGACACTCCTACTACTTGCTGGTCCACCTTGTAGATGTAGTCAGAGACAGTAGCTCATCTGCTGCTGCACAGTTTGTGTTCCTCTAGTCCTTCATCATCAGTAGACACAGGACGCCGCCCACAGGACACTGCTGTCTGGATAGTTTTGGTTGGTGGACGATTCTCAGTCCAGCAGTGACACTGAGGTGTTTAAGCACTCCGGCAGCTGCAGCACTGCCATGTCTGATCCACTCACACCAGTACTACTATTTTTAGTGGGTGGGGTACACCCACTGTCTCAGAGTGAGAGTTTCTAAGAGTTTCAGTTTGCAGCAACATATTTATCAGTTTTGCTGGTAGGGCGGTAATAACGTTCCCTGGAACGGCTCTACTTTCCTCAAGAAGCACTCTAATTCATAAATTACATGTTCCGTTTATTTAAATATATATTTCTGTTCCTTACAAATGTATAAATAATTAGCTCGTCTGAGAGTGTTTACATCTCAGCTGCGGTTGTGGTTGCAGCCAGTCGTGCCTCTCTCTGCCAAGTTCATTGCGCCAAATTGGTTCACAGTCCGTCCACAAAGTTTGCCTGCTGGACTTGGCAAACGTCAGCTCTCCAGTGATCCCTCTGTACGCACCACAACTGAGGGTCACTGTGAATGTGAAACATTAGAGCGCCTTAGCTTTGAACAAATCTTACAGTTCTGGGTTTGTTTATGAGGGTAAAGTATCACTGCAGTCGTCCAAAACTGCCATCTCAGACTCCAAAAACATCTACTGCTTATGATGATCGGAACTGGCACAACACCACTGGCACTGAAACGCCAACTGAGTACCAGCTGATTTGAATCACTTGCTTAAGACGAGCATTTAGAAAGTAGGCTATTGCACAGAAGCCCTAATTGATACAAGCCTCATTGATCCGTTACGGTTATTTGCTCAGATTGGATTTGGCTATCTTGATGGGTCACTTTAACAAATGTAAGTGACCTGTATGTGTTGGTAATGTGAACAAATCTGTTCCTATAATATGCATTACCTTACAAAAAGAAGTATACTTAAAGTTTTCCAAGTATACTTTATGTGGTTTGTATACTAATATCATTGCACTAGTAGTATATTTATATATGTACAATTTTAATATGTATTGGAACTAAATAGGCCCACTTTTTAGTTTATAAACTTTAATTGTAATAGTGGTAAACTTCAAGTGCACAACTAGTGTATGCCTGTTGTACTGCGACTACACTACACTACAAAGGGTTTACTGTTAGTTTACTATTTTTGATAATTTATCTTCAAAAAAAGATGATCACATAGACATACACCAGTCACAATTCACTTTTTGGGTGTTGCAGGAAATCCACACAGATATTGGGAGACTATACAATCTCTACACAGACACTGGGGGACCATACAATTTCTACACAGACACTGGGAGACCATACACCCTCTACACAGACACTGGGGGACCATACAATCTCTACACAGACACTGGGAGACCATACAATCTCCACACAGACACTGGGAGACCATACAAACTCCACACAGACACTGGGAGACCATACAGACTCCACACAGACACTGGGAGACCACACAAACTCCACACAGACACTGGGAGACCACACAGACACTGGGAGACCATACAGACTCCACACAGACACTGGGAGACCATACAATCTCCACACAGACACTGGGAGACCATACAATCTCTACACAGACACTGGGAGACCATACAAACTCCACACAGACACTGGGAGACCATACAAACTCCACACAGACACTGGGAGACCATACACCCTCTACACAGACACTGGGAGACCATACACCCTCTACACAGACACTGGGAGACCATACAATCTCTACATAGATACTGGGAGACCATACAATCTCTACACAGACACTGGGAGACCATACAATTTCTACACAGACACTGGGAGACCATACACCCTCTACACAGACACTGGGAGACCATACACCCTCTACACAGACACTGGGAGACCATACAATCTCTACACAGACACTGGGAGACCATACACACTCCACACAGGCACTGGGAGACCATACACACTCCACACAGACACTGGGAGACCATACAATCTCTACACAGACACTGGGAGACCATACACACTCCACACAGACACTGGGAGACCATACAATCTCCACACAGACACTGGGAGACCATACACACTCCACACAGACACTGGGAAACCATACACACTCCACACAGACACTGGGAGACCATACAATCTCTACACAGACACTGGGAGACTATACAGACTCCACACAGACACTGGGAGACCATACAATCTCTACATAGATACTGGGAGACCATACAATCTCTACACAGACACTGGGAGACCATACAAACTCCACACAGACACTGGGAGACTATACAGACTCCACACAGGCACTGGGAGACCATACAATCTCTACATAGATACTGGGAGACCATACAAACTCCACACAGACACTGGGAGACCATACAGAATCCACACAGACACTGGGAGACCATACAAACTCCACACAGACACTGGGAGACCATACAAACTCCACACAGACACTGGGAGACCATACAATCTCTACACAGACACTGGGAGACCATACAAACTCCACACAGACACTGGGAGACTATACAGACTCCACACAGACACTGGGAGACCATACAAACTCCACACAGACACTGGGAGACCATACAAACTCCACACAGACACTGGGAGACTATACAATCTCTACACAGACACTGGGAGACCATACAAACTCCACACAGACACTGGGAGACCATACAATCTCTACACAGACACTGGGAGACCATACAGACTCCACACAGACACTGGGAGACCATACACACTCCACACAGACAGTGAGGAGACCAACTGCTACAGTCCTGGAGAGGAATGTCCTCCCATTACTGTCCGGTGTTGGATTCTAGCTGTTCAACAGTTCTGGATCTTCTTTGCCAGATATTTCATTTCATGATGCTCCAAATTGGTTCTGTTGGTGAAGGTCTGGACTGCAGGGAGGTCAATTTAGCAGCCGGACGGCTGTTGTGATGAATGCAGTTTGTGGTTTATGGTCTTGCTGAAATATACCAGGCCTTCTCTGAAAGAGACGCAGTCTGGATGGAGCAGATGTTCTTCTAAAGCCTCTGCATACGGTTCAGCACTGATAGAGTCTTTCCAGATGTGTAAGCTGCTCACGCCATAGACACTAGAGCAGCTCCACAACACCAGAGATGCAGGCTTCTGAACTGAGAGCTGGTAACAAGCTGGGCAGTCCCTCTCTCCTCTTGAGTCCGCAGGACACGACGTCTGTGGTTTCCAAAACTAAATTAAATTTTTGATTCCTCTGACCTCAGAACAGTTTTCTATTCAGCCTCATTTCATTTTATAGGGGCTTTGGTCGGTGCTGCTGATGACTACAGCACTAAGCAAAGACATCCAGACTAAAAGACACATGAAATCGGACCTGACCAGTACATTCATGTTGCATGTTCACGAAACAGATACACATCCAAACTCAGACCACGCATGAAAGTGGCTCTTTCCAATCAGATTTGATTTGATTCCTGTGCACACTGCCCTAAGTAAATCAGATCTGGGTCACATTAAGGCAAAAAATCTGATTTAAGTCTCTCAGCCTGGTAATGTGAGGGTCACGGACCAATTTATTACTTTCTCAGTTGGCCTGAGAGTTATTTTCACTTGTTTTTGGGAGATCTTGTACTATTTATGTCATAACCACAGCAGAACCTCGTGGCCTCTTTGGACTTCTTCAAAAAGAACATGAGAATCCATGAAGAATTCCATAGCGCTGTGCTCAAACTAGCCAAACACTCTACTGCCCCAAAGGAAGTACTACAGTAGGGCTAATGTCACATCATATAATGCCAGCGTGTGGTATTCCACCTGTTCTTCCTTAATGTCAATAATCAATTCAGCATTTTCTGTCCATATCAGCTCAAAACTGATCCCCACTGATACTGATGTTCCTCTCTAATATTATCTGAAGGCCTATACGGGTGATTCTTCAATTGCGGGCTCTTTTTCAATTATAAAGTAATGCGTTTACTTGAATTTTATAAAATCACACTGTTAGAATTAATTCTATTTAATTTCTACATCATTTAAAAGATACTGATGGTGGAATTTAAAAAAACATGTCATTACCATCAACAAATGTCATTACAGGTTATGTGTTGGTAATGACGTGTTGCGGTAATGACAATTTTCACTTTTTAAAGAAAAAAGCTAGCTAGGCCATGGATTTGCTAAAGCTAGTTAACAGCTATAACACGCTGCTCTTTAAATACACATAAATAAATAAATAATGTGTAAATGTAATGTTTAGTTGTAAATAAATAATGTGTAAATGTAATGTTTAGTTGTAAATAAATAATGTGTAAATGTAATGTTTAGTTGTAAATAAATAAATAAATAATGTGTAAATGTAATGTTTAGTTATAAATAAATAAATAATGTGTAAATGTAATGTTTAGTTGTAAATAAATAAATTATGTGTAAATGTAATGTTTAGTTATAAATAAATAAATAAATACATACATAAATAAATAATGTGTGAATGTAATGTTTTGTTATAAATAAGTAAATAATGTGTAAATGTAATGTTTTGTTATAAATAAATATATTAATAATGTGTAAATGTAATGTTTAGTTGTAAATAAATAAATAAATAATGTGTAAATGTAATGTTTTGTTATAAATAAATAAATAAATAAATAATGTGTAAATGTAATGTTTTGTTATAAATAAATATATTAATAATGTGTAAATGTAATGTTTAGTTGTAAATAAATAAATAAATAATGTGTAAATGTAATTTTTTGTTATAAATAAATAAATAAATAATGTGTAAATGTAATGTTTTGTTATAAATAAATAAATAATGTGTAAATGTAATGTTTAGTAGTAAATAAATAAATAATGTGTAAATGTAATGTTTAGTTGTAAATAAATAAATAAATAATGTGTAAATGTAATGTTTAGTAGTAAATAAAAAATAATAATGTGTAAATGTAATGTTTAGTAGTAAATAAATAAATAATGTGTAAATGTAATGTTTAGTTGTAAATAAATAAATAAATAATGTGTAAATGTAATGTTTAGTTGTAAATAAATAAATAAATAATGTGTAAATGTAATGTTTAGTAGTAAATAAAAAATAATAATGTGTAAATGTAATGTTTAGTAGTAAATAAATAAATAATGTGTAAATGTAATGTTTAGTTGTAAATAAATAAATAAATAATGTGTAAATGTAATGTTTAGTTGTAAATAAATAAATAAATAATGTATAAATGTAATATTTAGTTGTAAATAAATAAATAAATAATGTGTAAATGTTATGTTTAGTTGTAAATAAATAAATAAATAATGTGTAAATGTAATGTTTAGTTGTAAATAAATAAATAAATAATGTGTAAATGTAATGTTTAGTTGTAAATAAATAAATAAATAATGTATAAATGTATTATTTAGTTGTAAATAAATAAATAAATAATGTGTAAATGTTATGTTTAGTTGTAAATAAATAAATAAATAATGTGTAAATGTAATGTTTAGTTGTAAATAAATAAATAAATAATGTGTAAATGTAATGTTTAGTTATAAATAAGTAAAAGTAGTTGTAAAGTACTGCCGTACTGATGTAAACGGTAATGACTCTGAATAAATGTACTCTATGATCAGGAGCAATACACCATTCAGTTACTCCCATTTACACACATTAACATGTCACTCCTCTTTGTTTCCATGGTTACAACATAAACAAGTGCTACCTTCAAATAGTTCCCTGCAGAAGTCATACACTGTTACGGTAATGACAATAATGTTGGGGATGATAATATATTGCTCAAAAATATGCATAGGTACAAATATGAAAGTAAACAGTACGTTTAGTTTCTTTATAGTTTTTATGAAACTCATATTGTGATCTTTTTCATAAATTGATCACTTTTTAACATTTTATTGGAGAAATCTTAAAGTCTGGGTTGGGGACAAGGCCAAAGCAGCAAAATATTGATGTTTAAATCATTATAAAAAATGGAAATCATAATTATTTTGGTGTGTATTTTTTTTGGTGATGCAATGATTGATCTTTTTAATAGCTAAAATATTTGTTTTGTATTAAAGTAATTTTAACACAAATTTATAACCTAGGGACATAAAAATTATTGTCTCCATCTTCTCAAGAGCTTAACATCTCAGTTCAGATCTCAGGCTAATGAGGCTTAAAAGTAACTAAAGCTTAGATCCAACTAGCTGACACGGCACCTAAATCATGGCTTACCTGACTCACAGCTGAACTCAAGTAATTACTTCTGTGATTTCTGATGCTGTTAAATGTAGAAACTGGACACAAACATATATAAATGTTAAAGCTTCACAGTGACTCCTACTGCAGTTTTAAGTTTTGCAAAAACCTTTTGTTCATTCCTGTAAATGACAGTGTGACATATTACACTGTCTGGTGTGACTTCTTGCAGATCTTTAGGAGGAATTATGGTTTTTAAGCATGAACTACCTCAAAGTTTCCAGCAGATGGCGACAAACCAGCTAACATTAAACAAATCAAGTTTTTCACACAGACATCCAGCAGATGGAGACAAAGCACAATTTATTTTACTTCCTTTTTTCTTTTTTTCCACCTCCTTGTATCTACACACACACACACACACACATATATATATATATATATATATATATATATATATATATATATATATATATATATATATATATATATATATATATATATATATATATATATATATCCATTTCACTATTTCAGTAGTTTCTTAGTTATTTATTTGATACTGAATGTTAAGAAAACTCTTAACAGATGTGAATGGAGGAGCCCAATATCACAACTATGTAGCCTGTGAGAAAAATGATGTAGAATAAGAAAAGCGATTGTGCATAAATGACAAATAGAGGAGTGCGGGTCAGTATGTCAGTGGATTAGTGCTCGGGGACTTGCCTTGAGTGAGTACAGGCAGTTTGGTGGCTGTAAGCTTAACAAAACCATGAGGTTTGGGTGTGTCCAAAAATGAATGGGACTCTATGGGGGGAAAATAAGGGGTGGAAAAAACGACAAACAGACGAGTACAGGTCAAACCAATACTGCAATCGTGGTCGGGGGGCTGCCCTGAGTCAGTGTAGGTGAAACGGTGTCTGTCGGTGGAGCAGAAGTTCAGTAGATTGGAGTGCACTTTTCCATCCTATTCATTTTCTATGGGAAAAAATTCAGTTGTTTTCCGGAATCCGTGCATCCGATCAAAAAGCTGTATACAAGCCTGAATCACACAGTCAGACCAGACACTCTGTGAAGATCTGTCAGAAAGTAAGAAACGAATAACAGTAAAATTAGAGTACCATAATAGAAAAGTTAGTGTCTGATTAAATGAATATATAGTTTTATTTAATACTGAGCAAAACACCAGCGGACCACCAGGTTTGCTGTCAGCATTGCATCTTAAACCAATATACTGCCAACACCGGCCCACTATCCAAGACTTTGAAGTGGTTGGGTCAAGGTCGAGACCCAATCAATTAGTTTTTCTGAATGTAAAAATATTCATTAAACAGGACACGCATAATGTTTTATGGCCAAAAGTATGTGGACAACACTCTTAATTATGGAACTCAGGTGTTTTAAGCCACACCCACTGCTGACAGGTGTATAAAATCAAGCACATGGCCTCGCTCTACCCATAGACACACACTGGCAGTCGAATGGGCCGTACTGAAGAGCTGGGTGCCTGTAAATGTGCCCCTGTCCTAGAATGCCAGTTTTACCACAAGTCAGTTTGTGAAATGTCTGTCCCGCCAGAGCTGCCCTGGTCAACTGTCACCAACTTCTTACTCTTTCACAGCACTTACCAACCCACAAACATGCTCAGATTGAATATGGAAACATGTGAAGTCAGTAGGAGCTTACTAAAATCAGTCAGTACAAAAAAAACACGCTTTTAGTTGCTACACGTTGATGATACCAATACAGACAGACTAACCTATTAGAAGCCTCAGTGTATAATGTGTTTCAGACTGTACTTATATAAACACTATGGTTGTGTCTCAAACCCTAGTGAGTGTCTAAGTAGGCTGTCTAGGTAGCAGCTGTATAAGTAGCAGTGTTCTCTCCTCATCTCTCCTCATAAAACAGATTACTGAGACGCTCTAGTTAGAGACAGACTGCGTCACGGCTTGTTCCCGCCCACTGCAGCACGCCACCGGTGGTTTAGCTGGTTGCTAAGCTACCAACCGGCATCTAAAACAATAGCCCGAGGCTTAAAAATCTGCTAGCATAAATGCCAATGGCTCGAGTATAAAAGTATAAATGGTGAAGGACTCGTTACAGAGTTGATAATAAAATACTGTTTTGTGTGATTATATGACCAGAAACACATTAAAACTCCAGAGAGAATCAAAATAACTCACATTTTAAAACCACTTCACTGCTCCTAGATTAGCCTGTGTTGCATCATGGGATTGTCTTAGCGGCTGAGGAAGCGTTCAATACTTCTTAAAATCAGGTCTAAATAAGGTTCCTCAGTAGACAGTATGTTTAAGGTATGTAAGTATTGGGACAGTCTACATGTCTGGAGCGCATACTATGATGTAAGATGCTGCCTATGTAGGAGCTCAGTAGGTTTTGAGACACATCTTAACTCCAAACAAGGTTGCAAGTCAGCCAGCGAGCCATGAAACAGCTCCGGACAGATTGGCACCTATTAGCCTGCCGTACTTTGTCTGTTAGGCTTTTAAGAAAGAGCACCTGTTTAACTCAGAGACTCTCTCTGCCTCTTTCATTCAGACTGACAGCGCCAATCAATACTGAACTACTCCCAACACAAAAGGCTTAATTCACTACTTCCTTTGATCTTCTGCTCCACATGTAGTGTAGAAGAATGTCCTCATTCCAATAAATGTTCAGCAGACACTTAACATTTTACTGATGTTCTAGTTTTTATCACCAAAGTCCACTTTTATATCCATGTTTATAAGGTTTTGTTTATAAAAACAAATATGACCCTATTCTAACCGCTCTGTATCTCTCAACAGGCTGTTTTGGCTTCAGTATCTTTAAGGCTGATTTATGTAAATGAGCTCTGTTCTGATTGGTTAAAAGGAGGGCTGAAGGTAGGGGTTAGGGCTTTACAAGAAGGGCTGAAGGTAAGGGTGGAGTTTTAGAATGAGTGCTGAAGGTAGGGGTGGGGCTTTAGAAGGAGGGCTGAAGGTAGGGGGTGGGGCTTTAGAAGGAGGGCTGAGGATAGGGGTGGGGCTTTAGAAGGAGGGCTGAAGGTAAAGGTTGGTGCTTTAGAAGGAGAGCTAAAAGTACAGGGTGGGGCTTTAGAAGGAGGGCTGAAGGTAGGGGGCGTGGCTTTAGAAGGAGGGCTGAAGGTAGGGGTGGGGCTTTAGAAGAAGAGCTAAAAGTGTGAGGTGGGTCTTTAGAAGGAGGGCTGAAGTTAGGGGTGGGGCTTTAGAAGGGTTGTGGAAGGTAGGGGGTGTGGCTTTAGAAGGAGGGCTGAGGATAGGGGGTGGGGTTTTAGAAGGAGGGCTGAAGGTAGGGGGTGGGGCTTTAGAAGAAGAGTCAAAAGCACAGTGTGGGGCTTTAGAAGGAGGGCTGAAAGTAGGGGGTGGGGCTTTAGAAGGAGGGCTGAATGTAGGAGGTGGGGTTTTAGAAGGAGGGCTGAAGGTAGGGGGTGGGGCTTTAGAAGAAGAGCTAAAAGTACAGTGTGAGCTTTAGAAGGAGGGCTGAATGTAGGGGTGGGTCTTTAGAAGAAGAGTCAAAAGCACAGGGTGGGGCTTTAGAAGGAGGGCTGAAGGGAGAGGTGAGGCTTTAGTAGAAGGAGGGCTGAAGGGAGAGGTGAGGCTTTAGTAGAAGGAGGGCTGAAGGTAGTTGGTGAGGCTTTAGTAGAAGGAGGGCTGAATGTAGGGGGTGGGGCTTTAGAAGGAGGGCTGAATGTAGGAGGTGGGGCTTTAGAAGGAGGGCTGAATGTAGGAGGTGGGGTTTTAGAAGGAGGGCTGAAGGTAGGGGGTGGGGCTTTAGAAAAAGAGACAAAAGCACAGTGTGGGGCTTTAGAAGGAGGGCTGAAAGTAGGGGGTGGGGCTTTAGAAGGAGGGCTGAATGTAGAAGGTGGGGTTTTAGAAGGAGGGCTGAAGGTAGGGGGTGGGGCTTTAAAAGAAGAGTCAAAAGCACAGGGTGGGGCTTTAGAAGGAGGGCTGAAGGTACAGGTTGGGGCTTTAGAAGCAGGGCTGAAGGTAAGGGGTGGGGCTTTAGAAGCAGGGCTGAAGGTAAGGGGTGGGGCTTTAGAAGAAGAGCTAAAACATGTCATAGCAGATGTTGTTTTGTGTCATGCGTCATCAGGATATGCTGTCTGATGTCAGCTTACATCACTGACCAATTTCCTCATACACTGTGATAATTAATGATAATGATAACATATCACTGCTGTATTACTGGATAATCCATAACATGCTAATGTAGATGTTATGTATCAGGGTTTAAATCATGTTACCATGTCACATATCTTCTTCATGAAGGTCTTAATCATAGATATGAAAGCTGTTCTGTCAAACAACCAGCTTCATTTTGCTTTGGGCTCAGCGCTCCGAGCGTATGTGGCAGAGATTTAGAGTCTATCAGACCGTGTGTACCTTCTCTGACTGCACCCACAGTCCATCATCCTGGGCTGACCTTTGACAGAAAGCCTTGATCTCTGGCCGGATAACGCTCCATTCAGCCCCGTACATCATTCACACACACTGACAGAAGCTTTTCTGCCTCCTTTCTCAAGGTGACTTACCTCCTGAAGTCTATCACAAAGACTGACAGCTGCAAAAAGGCCGAGTCAGCAAACGGCTGTGAATTAAGCTGCCGAGCCAAAAACCCCCATGCTGAGCTTGTGAGGTATCCGTTTAAAGAGCTAATGCGGGTGTCACGCACACGTATGCATGCAAAAACACGATTCAAGGTGAACGTGATGACAGCATGGGCCCCACAGTGTTCCCTGTACATGCATGGACAGCTACAGTATAGCTATGCAAATAATAAAGCCAAAAGAAATATGAAGCAATCATTGTTTCTGATATACTGTACTGTGCAAAGTCAAGAGACAATCCTTCCCTTCCTTTAATCTCCAGTTATTAATTTTCCAGTGTCAGAAACAGAGCATGTTTAAACATACACTAAGTACTCGCTCATCTGTCTTCACACGCATATGAACTTGAGTGACGTCCCATTCTTAATCCATAGGGTTTAATATGATGTCGGCCCAACCTTTGCAGCTATAACAGCTTCAGCTCTTCTGGGAAGTCTCTCCACACGGTTTAGGAGAGTGATTATGGGAATGTTTGACCAACGGTTCTTCCAGAAGCACATTGGTGAGGTCAGACACTGATGTTGGACGAGAAGGTCTGGCTCACAGTCTCCGCTCTAATTCATCCCAAAGGTGTTCTATCAGGTTGAGGTCAGGACTCTGTGCAGGCCAGTCAAGTTCTTCCGCACCAAACTCGCTCCTCCATGTCTTTATGGAGCTGCTCTGTTCACTGGTGGGCAGTCATGTTGGAACAGGAAGGGGTCGTCCCCAAACTGGCTCCACAAAGTTGGGAGCATGTAATTGTCCAGAATCTCTTGGTCTGCTGAAGTATTAAGAGTTCCTTTTACTGGAACTGAGGGGCCGAGCCCACTTTCTGAAAACCAACCCCACACCATGATCCCCCCTCCACCAAACTTTACACTTGGCACAATGCTGTCAGACAAGTACCGTTCTCCTGGCAACCGCCCAACCCAGACTCGTTCATCTGATTGCCAGGCGGAGAACCGTGATTGGTCACTCCAGAGAACAGGTCTCCACTGCTCTAGAGTCCAGTAGGGACGTGCTTTACTCCACTGCATCCGACGCTCCCCTAACCCTTGGATGCAGCTGCTCGGCCAGAAGTTATTTTGAAACATTTCTATTGGTCCACTCATCGTGACGTTTTACACACAATGTAAACAGAAGCTGTCGAGTTAAATAATGTAGACAAATAAAAATGGACAAAACTGGAATTATTTTTTTTCTTTGGTCAGATGATATGTAGGTTCTCCAGCCTTTACCTTAAATATAGATTCTGTGCTTCTCTATATACGCTATCAGTTTTTAAAAGAATACATTTTAAATTTCTCTCCACCTTTAACTTTCAGACACATTTCTGCTTCTCCCAATCTAAATGATCCCAAACATGTTCAGGGCTGTGGAGGTCTGGACTGTGGGTTGGTCAGTCAGCTATTCTGATAACTCTGGTTTCTTTGTTTGAGTTCCAAATGTTCTATTTTGCTATGTTTTTGTCTCTCAGTGAGGAGGTTCCTGAAGAGCTACACATCCTTTCAAACCCACAGTGCACAGTTTTCAGATCTGAAGCGAGAGTGGAGCTTAAAGTTTTGGTGGTCTACCAGGAGTCCAGTTTTCATAGTATTTTCAAGGTGGCTTATTATCATATTAACAAGTATAAACATTAATAAGCTGTTTATAATCATCTTGTAAGCATTTTATAATACCCTTATAAATAGAAGCACATCATTCGAAAGCAGGAATCTTTGCAAATGAATCTGCAAGAGCATGGTGGAACATAATTATTATTTACAAATACATATATTATACATATATATGTATTCGAATACATTATTACATGTTTACAAATTATCTGATCATACAAAGTGTTCACTATAAGATCTATAAGATGTTTATGAACGAATTTGGAAGATCATTAACTACAGTAGAACATATTCAGTATTAATAACCACGGCCTGACTCTCAGTAAGTGCTTATAAACAATGTTTCCAGGTTATAAACTATTAAATGAGGACATTATCTCTCAGACTTTTACATTCTTATCAACACAGAACTGTTATAACATATTTACATAGGGTTTGTAAATATCATGTTAACAGCTATAAGATTTTTATTAATGAATTTGCAAGACCATTAACTAAAGTAGAACTTATTCAGTATTAATAATCACGGCCTGACTCTCAGTAAGTGCTTATAAACAATGTTTCCAGGTTATAAACTATTAAATGAGGACATTATCTCTCAGACTTTTACATTCTTATCAACACAGAACTGTTATAACATATTTACATAGGGTTTGTAAATATCATGTTAACAGCTATAAGATTTTTATTAATGAATTTGCAAGACCATTAACTAAAGTAGAACTTATTCAGTATTAATAACCACGGCCTGACTCTCAGTAAGTGCTTATAAACAATGTTTCCACTTTATAAACTATTAAATGAGGACATTATCTCTCAGACTTTTACATTCTTATCAACACAGAACTGTTATAACATATTTACATAGGGTTTGTAAATATCATGTTAACAGCTATAAGATTTTTATTAATGAATTTGCAAGACCATTAACTAAAGTAGAACTTATTCAGTATTAATAATCACGGCCTGACTCTCAGTAAGTGCTTATAAACAATGTTTTCAGGTTATAAACTGTTAAATGAGGACTTTATCTCTCAGACTTTACATTTATAATTATCAAGACATAATTGTTATTACATGTTTACAAAGAGATTGTAAATGTCGTAGTTCCGTCTATAAGAGATTTATTAATGAATTTGCAAGACCATTAACTAAAGTAGAATTTATTTAGTATTAATAACCACTGCCTGGCTCTTATATAAGTGCTTATAAATAATATTTGCAGGTTATAAACTGTTAAATGAGGACATTAACTCCTAGACTTTTACATTCTTATCAACACAGAACTGTTATTACATATTTACAAAGGGTTTGTAAATATCATGTTTACAGCTATAAGATTTTTATTAATGAACTTGCAGGACCACTGACTACAGTAGAACATTTTCAGTATTAATAACCACTGCCTGACTCTTATATACGTGCTTATATAAGTGCTTATAAATAATATTTCTAGGTTATAGACTGTTAAATGAGGACTTCATCTCTCAGACTCATTATTAATAAGCATGGCCTGACTCTCAGTAAGTGCTTATAAACAATGTTTCCAGGATATAAACTATTAAATGAGGACATTATCACCATTTTTTATCAATTTTTATTTTTCTGCATTGTTTGAATACAACAGCTGCCTCTTACATTGTGTACAAACTGCACAATAAATGGACCAATAGAAATGCTCCAAAATCACATGAAAACAATTCTGGTTCCATTGACTTACATTGAAAGTAAAGAAAGTAAAGTGCTCTCCTGTAAAGTTGACATTTTGGAGATATTTGTTGATGATATATAACAATATATATCAAAGTACTTGGAGACTGTTACATACTTACAGATATAATTCCTTTTTCTTGTTATTTCTGTTTATTCGCTGAGTTTAAATGTGGCTTGTGTAAATATTATGGTACATTTAAGATTTTATGTTTAGTAAACCAAAATTGTGCAGTAATATTTGCTGATCAGCACCATGTTTATGTTCCCTGTATAGCATGTGTTATTTGTTTCACTTAGGAAGACTAATTGTGACTGGGTGTTCAAACCTTTGAATACAACTGTATAATAAACATTATATATTGGAAATTAAACGAGCCATATGTTAGATTTTTGGTTGAAAATATTCCTTTTATTACTAAAATTATCAACATAATGTGAATAGATAACAGCTGAGACGGTGTGTCAAAGACGTCTGCATTGCAAAAATCTCTACTGTTAAGTTAGCATGCCAAACAATGGTCCCTAATACTTTTGACTCACCCTGTATATATAAATATATATATAAATATATATATATATAAATATAATCTGATGTAATCTGGGTTAATCTCCAATAAGATACTTGTGTATGTTGTTACTATTCATTGGTTGTTGTTGATTACAGCCTCTCTAATTAGTTAAAATCTGTTTGTTCTAAAAATACCGACCAGATAGATTATATACTCAGTATATCACGATACCATATTTCACTATAGTGTTATTATATGTTATTATATATATATAATGTTATTATAATGTCTACCTTCAGTCTGCAGGACGTGTTTTATTTTAGGCTGCAGAACTCCGCACTTGCACTTTTGTCTCTGTGCAAGCTAAACCACCACTCAGCAGACTCAAACAAAGACCGTGTTCACACTCAACCATTTCATATAGTCCTGTGTCCATTGTTCATCTCAGTCTGGACTGGTCACACCACCGCACCGGCCAGTGACCACATGAATGCAGAAGAGAGGCAACGTGCGAGGCCCACGACAAACCTCTGCATTACGTGCTGAGTCACTCGTCCAGCAATTCTAGTTTCTAGACTCACTGGTTGATTTTTATTTATAAAACACTCTCATCTGCCAGAATACATAATTTCATTGATGAGTACAAATAACAGTAATTATCAGACTCTATCAGATACCAGGAGTTTTTACTGAACTGGGAAAATCTGTTTTTGGACTCAGGAAACACTAAAACTTAACTGGTGTCACTCAATCATTTTAAACTTTTATTATCTAACCACCACCTGTCTGTACCTGATTAACTTAATCGTACTTATTCCTAATTTTTATGTCTTGCTTTATTTTTCTTTATTATTTTATATTATTTGATTAATTCAATATTATTGTTATTATTTTAATTATTATTATATTATTTAGTTTTTTCCTCTTAATTTTCTTTTGAAGTATTTTTTTATCTTAATTTCTTACTAATTAAATCTTAACTTGTATCTATTATTGTAGTATTATTGTTATTTTTATATTCACTGTTTTTTTTTATTTAAATCATTTAATGTATAATAGCTACTTTCTTCTCAGTTGGTTTAATTTAATGATTAATTTTTTTTATATTATTTTTTTTGTCATGTCAGTCCTAGTTTATGAACATGCTAGGCTACACTGAAAATAAAGGTTGCCCTCAATGTACTTCCGAGCTAAAACAAAGGTTGATTGATTGACATTTCTGTTTGTAATTCAAGACAGACCCTCCTCTGTGAACATATAGCATTAAACTACCAGGACAAGTTAGTTTACAGTCTGCGGCGTTAGATCATGATCTCACACAACAGCCCCACCGCAACTGTGTTTAGTGCCAGATGTGCACACAACGTAACAGGATTAGGATTACAAGCTCTACCCGCACCAGTGACACGCTGCTTGTGCTGGTATTATTTACTAAAGGAGACCAAAGTGGCCGGGATATGAGTCGCAGCCTGTATTCCAGAGAGCACGGTCTTATTTGGAGTATCCCAGCAGCAAATCCCACCATGCACTGTTTAGAGACAGAATCAGAGTTCAGAACTATAGACCAGCTGTGTGGCACACGATAATAGCCATTTAACATCAGCATTTAAACCATTCATGCAAAAAACACACACACACACACACTGGAGTACCTGCAAGATCTCAGATCACAGATGCTGGTCCTTTATTTGTTCCTAAAATTCAGAAGACTTCAATGGGGGGAAGAGCTTTTTCCTACAAAGCCCCTAAACTGTGGAATAATCTCCCAGTTAATGTTCAGGACTCTGACACAGTCTCAATATTTAAGTCTAGACTGAAAACATACTTGTTTAGTTTATCTTCTGGTAATTAATCTTCCCTTTTAGCTAAAGGCAGGAGATCTGGGGGTTCATGGACACAGGGGTTTATGGTAAACTGAGATGTTGGTGCTGTTGTTCCACCACTTCACGCGATCACACAGGTTTGTTGACGATGGAGTGGGGGGATCTCAGTGTCTCAGGGTGGTCTCATGTCCATGTTACCTTCTGGTTCTCTTCTTTTAGTTCAGGCTGTTATAGTTAGATCTGCCGGAGTCGCCAGCCACACTCTAAAATTCTAAAAAATTCATATTCTCTACAGTCTTACTCCCAAGCCCAACTAACTCTCTCTCTTTACTCCTCCTGAGGTAATGACTGTCCTCCCGTCTGTTGAACACTGTTGGAGGACTGACCATCAGGACCTCCTCCTCACCATCACCAGCCAGCTCTCCTGTCCATCTGTGTCTACTGCTACACCCTCAGTTACATCACTATACACCATCCAGATGCTCCAGCATTGAGATAGGATGGGACTGTTTCAGCTCACGCCTACTTTACATAAAGACTCAGTCAGAGACTGCCTCGGTCAGAGACTGCCTCTACCTGTGCATCTTCTAAAGCTTTGCTATCCAGATTTCAAACAGAGACACTTTTCTTTGGTGTTTAGTTTATTAAACTGTAAATACTGTTTGATCAGAGGAGGATGGGTCTCCACTTGTGAGTCTGGTTCCTCCCAAGGTTTCTTCCTCCAGTCTGAGGGAGGTGTTCTTGCCACTGTTGCCTCTGGGTTGCTCACACACGTAAACTTAATCTACAAAGTGGACCAGCAAATAGTAGGAGTGTCTAATAGAGTGGATAGTGAGTGTACACGGTGTTTAAACACTCCAGCAGCACTGCTGTGTCTGATCCACTCACACCAGCACAACACACACTAACACACCACCACCATGTCAGTGTCACTGCAGTGCTGAGAATTACCCACCTCACTAATAGTAGCTGCTCTCTGGTGGTCCTGTGGGGGTCCTGATCATTAAAGAACAGACTAATAAAGTATACAGAGAATCAGATGATCTACAGTCTGTAAGTGGAGCTCCTGTATGGTCAGTGGAGCTGATACAGTGGACAGTGAGTGGAGGTCCTGTATGGTCAGTGGAGCTGATACAGTGAACAGTGAGTGGAGGTCCTGTATGGTCAGTGGAGCTGATACAGTGGACAGTGAGTGGAGGTCCTGTATGGTCAGTGGAGCTGATACAGTGGACAGTGAGTGGAGGTCCTGTATGGTCAGTGGAGCTGATACAGTGAACAGTGCGTGGAGGTCCTGTATGGTCAGTGGAGCTGATACAGTGAACAGTGAGTGGAGATCCTGTATGGTCAGTGGAGCTGATACAGTGGACAGTGAGTGGAGGTCCTGTATGGTCAGTGGAGCTGATACAGTGAACAGTGAGTGGAGGTCCTGTATGGTCAGTGGAGCTGATACAGTGGACAGTGAGTGGAGGTCCTGTATGGTCAGTGGAGCTGATACAGTGGACAGTGAGTGGAGGTCCTGTATGGTCAGTGGAGCTGATACAGTGAACAGTGCGTGGAGGTCCTGTATGGTCAGTGGAGCTGATACAGTGAACAGTGAGTGGAGGTCCTGTATGGTCAGTGGAGCTGATACAGTGAACAGTGAGTGGAGGTCCTGTATGGTCAGTGGAGCTGATACAGTGGACAGTGAGTGGAGGTCCTGTATGGTCAGTGGAGCTGATACAGTGGACAGTGAGTGGAGGTCCTGTATGGTCAGTGGAGCTGATACAGTGGACAGTGAGTGGAGGTCCTGTATGGTCAGTGGAGCTGATACAGTGGACAGTGAGTGGAGGTCCTGTATGGTCAGTGGAGCTGATACAGTGGACAGTGAGTGTGGATTTAAGGAGGGGTTTTAATGTTATGGCTGACTGGATGTATATGCAAGCAGAAAAGGTATGTTTTTTCATTCTCATGCAGGCCACAGTTCAAATAACTCCACTGCCAGAAGCAACACCATCCAGAGTTTTCATGGCTTGAATGTTTTGAAGGTGGCAACCTGCCTGACTCAGAAAGCAGCCTACCACAGCCCCCAACAACAAAAACACAAGTCACATTAGAAAAAAGTTTAATACCAAGACAGCAAGCATACAAATAAACCCAATATCCAAACCAGCGACACGTTTCCAGTGCAAATCCAAAAGAATTACAAACTCTTTTTCAGTCTTCCAATGGTGCAAGAGAAGTTATCCAAGTATAAATACAGTTTTACGTTCATTAATAAATACATACATTCAAAATGTTGATAAATTACAGCAAATAAACTTAACTTCTGTTAATAAGTTAAAAAATACCTTTTCTTCTATTTTGGTCATATCTTGAAAATCATTCAAGCCCAGAAAGACTGCTACAAGCCAATAGACAGTAACGGTCAGCATATACTTATTTTCACTGTTCTGACCCACGTTAAATGAAAATTTCCTTATAATTTTCATTCATTTCGTGGTGATATTTAAACATCTTTAAAAGAAAATATTCTCACTTTGAGAATTTCAAGAATGTGTGGTCCTACACAGTGAAATGGTAAATAGCAAGTAAGACGTAAACTGTTAATAAACAATTATACGGAAACTGTAAACCATTATTACGTGAGAAAGTTGGGCGGGAAAAGAAAAATCTCATACCTAAATGCACTTTGGCTACAGTTTCACACAGTACGCTATCGTGTATGACGGTTAGGTGCCTTCAAATTGGTCTCAACTCGTCAGTCTAATGATTGTCCTCATGAAAACACCACCCCACAACCCTCCTACCCTTGAAATTTGCATTGATATACACTGGAATGTATGTGCAGCAACATAAAAGATACTAACAATGTATTTTTCTGTGCCGCATTATCTTTTATAAGTCGTGAGTAGAGCCACAGTGTACTCAGAAACCAAAGGAATAGCCCAATCTTTGGAATTAACCGTTCAAATCGTGTGTCTGGGTGCAGTATTAACCATTATAAAGACCTCCACTGGCTGTTTGGGATAGTCCTCAAGAAATTAAGCAGATTATATATACATAGATCGTCATGAAACCTGCAATACAGCAACATTTAGTATCAGCACTCTTCAAAAGCAAGCCGAGCCATTCACTGCACATAGCCAAATGTACTGGGTCCTCAATAACTCAACTTCAAACACTTGCAAACATTAGAAAAATGAGTTAATACCAAAAATCAAACCTGCTAAAATAAAAATTAACAAAACAAAACACCACAAACATACCTTGAAACAATCAATGCAGACTGTTTGGTGGTTTCATGAGTACCTCCTGCGTCCATTCAAATCATAACAGAACTATAAGATGGTTAGATAATTACAGACTACTTGAAATTCAACCTTCATATAAACGGAAAAGGAACATGGGCTGAGATCAGGCGGAGACGGGACGTCTTCGTGACCCTAGCCATACGTAAGTTGCTGTCAATCTTTCACAGGAAAAGATGGTTCAGATATTGAAATAAATAAATAAAAATGAACCATTTGCTTGTTTTATCAAGCACACTGTAGCCAAAGCGCTTTCTTACTTTCCCAATGTATCGTTTGTTTGTTTGTTATATCCACAAATGTACATACTAGACTGATCACAGGCAGTTGGCAACAACATGACCCCAAATGCTTCTAGGTTACGTATCCAAAAGTGACGTTGGAGATACTCACCCTAATAAAATACGCTGTAATGAAAAAACACGGAAATGCATACTGTTATGCTACCAAACTGCTGTTGAGGGTGCAAGACGGGCTCATCAAGCAGGAAAAGCTGCTTGAAGGTTTCCATGTCCATGAAGACTCGGGGGTCTCCTAAAAACTTCAGTGCTCTGTCCTTTTTATCTGAGGTACTCCTCGTCTGAAAGGCTGTCTGGGCTCTCATCCTCACTGCCCTCCAACTCCGGTAGGTCGCCCCACAGCAGCAGGTTCTGTCCTGAGTGAGGAACCAGTTTTCTCCATCATACTCATAGATTGGGGAAGACATGCATGTGTTTTGAGGAACGCTGTTAAATAAACTCGGTTATTTCAGGCACTGATTTGCGACCGCAGATGTACACACATGTCCAAAAGTATGCAGACGGCCCTTGTGACGGAGTGTGGGAAAATCTGCTGTAAACAAGGTCACTCCCTTCTGAAAGCACCCCGAAGGTTCCTCCTCCTCCTCCAAATACTACAGCTTGGCTTTTCACAAACCTACATCCAAAGAGAATTAATTCTATCTCTTTATATCTTTTCTAAGTATGACTGCCCATCTGTCCTGACTGACACTGATGAAAGACTGACCGCCAGGTTCCACTGCCACCCAAGTCACCCACCAGACCGAACGTCGGGCCTTGCTGTTACCCGTGCCTTCACTACAGACTTTATTTAAATTAACATGGACTCTAACTAGTTTCCACTAACCTTCTACCTTCACTAACTGTCATCATCACTCTGACTGTTCTTCATCTGTACTACTATTCATCTTAGTTACATCATATTATGATTATATAAGCACACCTGAGCAGCTGAACAGAAGTATATGGTGGTACAGTCATTATATCAATACTGTATTAGTAGTCTTGGACTCAAGTAGACTTGAGTCTTGGTTGTGAGTCTTGGTTCCTCCCAAGGATTCTTCCTCCAGCTCTGAGGGAGTTTTTCCTCAACGGGGACCGTTCTATGTTTTTTTTTATGATTTCCTTCTGTGTTGTTATTTTCTTCTTAGGCTTATTTATGCTCTATTGAACTTTTCTTATCATTAAATTCCTGTAAAACTGCTTTGTGATGACATCAGTTGTTAACAGCACTATACAAATACATTTGATTTGATATCTACCAACGCTTTCTGCATCTGGCTGCAGCTTTATTACAGTTACAGGGAACCACATGCCGCCAGTAGCTCATCATTACTTGTTTTCCCAGTCCAGTGGTGTCTGGGCCTATTTTCCAAGAGGTCATGTTTTATACCGCTGCTGTCCAAAGAGAAACAAGTATCTTTAGCTTCACAGGAGAGGCCAAAAACATTCCTTACTTTCTTTTCAATGTAACTCAATGTAAGTTTTATTCCCAGTGATTTTGGAGTGATTGGATTAGTTTCCATCACGTTCTGCTTTGGTGTCTGCCTTACTAGCCGTTTGGATTGCTTTCCAAGTTTCATACTCTGTTGGCCTTCACACTAATAAGCCTGTGTTCCCACCTACATGTGTGTGTGTTATCCCAACATTTGTACCCAGGGGGCATTCTCATTGCAAGGTCACGTTTGGCTATGCAAGACTAAACAGGCCGAGTATCGGTTGAGCTTTGGGGTGTAAAGGGTGCAAAACATTGGACTGTAGAGCAGTGAACCTGTGTTCTCTTGACTATCAGAGCCCCATCAAAGACATTTGGGGTGAGCTGTGGGTTCGTAATATAGAGCTAATCGTCTGACACTGGCACCTAATCTCACTATTACTCTTGAGGCTGAATCAAATCCTTATATCAGTGTTTCAACATAGAGACTGTAGTAGAGCTGGTTGATATGGCCTTTTTTAAAAAATCGTAGATTTTTTCACAAAAAATCTGATTTGAGATTTTAATCAATTTTTTTTGCTGTTCGAAGACGCTTTGCAGAGCCCAGGTGTCGTTCAGGTCTGTGGTGGTGGCATAATACGACACGTCCTGCTCCAGCTCTCTAGTGATTCTTTGGCGTGTGTTGTTATACAGTTGTGGCAACTTCAGAAAGATATCTGCACGGACTCCTGGTCTAAAACTTTTCCACTGCATATATGGCCGCCATGTCTTTGCAATAATCATAGCTATAGCTCCTGTGATTGCCTTCCAATGTGCGCAATTATCATCATACACTGTTCATCGTATTTGGCCACACCCACTTTCAAGCGTGTGTTTCTTCCACCTTTGTGTTAGAACTTCCGGTCAGCTAACCAAAATGAATACAGTTACATGGAAGAAGACCAGAGAGACAATAAGAAGTTCTAATGGGACAACACTGTCTCCTCCGAGGTTAATAACACAGTGGGTGGGTGATATGAGAAGGTGGTCTGAGGTTAATAACTCAGTGGGTGGGTGATATGAGAAGGTGGTCTGAGGTTAATATCACAGTGGGTGGGTGATATGAGAAGGTGGTCTGAGGTTAGTAACACAGTGGGTGGGTGATATGAGAAGGTGGTCTGAGGTTAATAACTCAGTGGGTGGGTGATACGAGAAGGTGGTCTGAGGTTACTTATGGAGACATGTTTAATTACTCTGTACTCTCAGAAGGTGTAGACGGTTCAGTAATGAAAAACTATAAAAGTACTGAAGCGTATCAGTACCTGCACAGTGGGAAGGTGGGCGTGTACTAATAATTATACACACAGGCGGTGAGTTTATATTTCTGAAAGCCGGTTAAACCCAAGTCCAGTCAGCTGCCCGAGCCACTCTGCGTGGGTGTTAGTTACAGTCCAGATAGTCTAGCACGGTGGACACTGATCAGAGAACAGTTACTGAACTGATAGACTCACCAGCACCCGACACGTCTGCTTCCTCGGAGCTTCATAAGCGAGACATTTCTCTGGATAAAGAAGCTCTGGTGCTGGTTCTCCTCCACAGAATGGTAAGAGCAGACATACGGAGGTTTGGGTGGAGGTTTTAAATTTAGGGTCTTTAGTCAGAGATGCAGGTGGTCTTCTTTGGAAGGCGGCTTCACAACACTCTGATCTTTATGTGCTGTGTTCGTAACTCTGTTTAAGCCAAGTTTTCATCTTCTTCCAATTACTGACTCCCTCTAACTGAACATGTTATTCTAGTCATTTTATATGTTTGTTGTCGTTTTGCTTGTAATCAGTATCAACGTATCCACGGGTGCACCGGAAGTTCTAACACAAAGTAAACAAAGATGCCCCCCCCAGTGTTGTCATGGAAAATAGCATGAATTCAGTTTAAAAACGTGTCAGGGATGGTTGCTAGCTTTATTTTGGGAGGTGTCATCACTCTGAACTATGGAAGCCCAAAGGGGGGTGTTGGTGGCAGAAGTTAAAACTGAGAAATCAGATTTTTATAAAAACACATCATCCTTAACTGTAAATTCAAATTAATTGATAAAATCAATTTATTGCCCAGCTCTAGACTGTAGCGAAGGAGACAAACCTCCTTTTAGAAGGAACGCTGCATTAATTGTGGACAAACTTTTGGACATATAGTGCATCAGGGGTAAAACTGCTTTGCCATCATAGTGATTAAGCTACCCAACTAAAAAAAAACAGCAGCAGAAGAACTTATATTGAAGGAGCAGACAGAGATGCCAAACCTGACGCATCCAGTCGGTTGATGGTCGACACAGCTTCACTGTTGAACATCCAGAAATGGCCATTGTTACAGGACAGGAGGCAAGGTTTGCATGGGGCCACCACATGATACCCCACAACGTTTCCACTGAACGGCAGAAAATGCCAGAAAAAGAGAGAAACAAAAACAACAGAGGACAGACACAATGAGGATGAACAGCAGAGTCTGACAAACAAACTGTAAAACTGAGAGGCACAATAATTCAACTACATATAAACACACATTCACAATGAAACCATAATTAATCAACAGCAAAAGCATTCAGTTCATCATTTGAACTGCTATTTCAGTCAGTGAAGCTTAAGGTCATGAAACTGACAGTGTTACGTACCATTTCAGGCAGGCAATGTCTCGTAACTTGCACTTGCAGCTTTCTGTGGAATAGCAGCCTGCAACAAAGTCAACACTCCTATAGAGCGAGAAAAAAAAAATCACTGAATTTATTCCCTATAATTACATCGAGATAACTGTACAGACCTTATAGATGTACTGTGGTGGTAATAGGAAACAAGAGCTGTGATCTGTACGACAACACAAATACAGCCATTTATTTATTATCCACATTGACCACAATATAAAGTACATATAAGGCCAAAATTTTCTCTAAACTTAAAACAATGCCATTAGACAACACACTAATGAGCATTTTCTGGAATAAAATCAACTGTTATATATATATATGTATAAACTGTTAACTTATATAATAATGACTATACTGATATAATTATACAATGCCTATTACTTATACTATACACCATGTATACGGTCTGTACATGTAAATACTGTCATCACTCTCACATTTTTTGGGACATTGAATTTCTTGAATTTCCCTCTGGGATGAATAAAGTATCTATCAATCAATCAAATCTATCAATGGTTGCTATCATCGCCACTGTGAAAGCCACATTTTTCAAAAGGAGCATTTACCAACAACCAACTCTGAATTTTAATGGTTTAATAAAGCAGAAAAGACATCTCACTGTCAGTTCACACAACTGCACTGACTACATCACACAAGATCTTGGAACACAATCCATCAAGGCTATTCTTAGTTACCTGTTTGGGGGCATGTCGGTCGAGAAGAGCTCAATTTCTGTGTCTGCTAGAAGCACAGCTTTCATCCCTCTGGTACAGAGCAGACTGTCGCAGTATATGCAGTTCACTTGAGTAACGCATTTATTCTTAAAATTGGAAGTAGACATTATGCAGAATATGAGCTATCTTTTGGGAGAAATTACTGGCTACCAGTAACGCCAGTAGTAAACACTGCAGACGATCTGCTCGTGACTTATTAGAGTTAATCACTAAAAGCCAACTGAAGCTTAACAGACGAGTGTAACTAATCAAAAGACCTCAAGAAGGAAACGCACATATGCTGCACCAAGTCTGTGTTAACAGGATATACACCAGCTGGCTACCTAGCAATAGCTCCAAACTTAATTCCAACCCCCTCTGGCTGTCTGTGTAGGACAGAGATCCAAAATCTAACAATCTGAGACTAATAAATGATGCACTTGAGTAGATAATCAATCGGAATAACGACATACAGACAAACAGACACCTGCCTTTGTTACAATCTGAGCTGCAGCTAATGCTATGTGGCTAACTCTCTTTGCTAGCCTGCTAAATCAACTGCGACGACAAGCCACCAGGTTTCGAAACAAACCGCTCAAGTTAAAGCAGGTTCGCGCTGAAAAGCCCTACTTTATCCATCGCCCACCCCGTCGCTTCGCCGAGCGCTGGTTTTCTGCTAAGCTAAGTTTGTTTACGTCCCCATAAAAGAGCCCCTTTAACAGTCCGAACACATTCGCTTCCTGAAACACTTTCAAACCGCTCCAGCGGCGACGCTGATTGGTTACACAGGTCCGCGTCCGTGCTCCGATTGGTCGAGCGCGTAGCCGCTCGCTGATTGGCTAGAACTACATTATTTTTATTAATATATTTTTAAATCATTTACATCTCTCTTTTAACAACTCAACCTTTCCTCTCATACTATCATCTCCCATGTTTTTATTTATTTGCATTTATATTTGAAAGACTCCTCAGTACGATCGCCTTAACGTAAGCACATAATATCAGATCGCCATATATAAATCATACATATATATGTGTAAAATATGTATAAAATTAAGCAGCTTCACGGACACGTTTACCTAGTACAAGGGTCGTACTATGATTTTAAGGGGTTTCTGATCACATCCGCTTTCATCCAGCCAATGGGGCCAGAGTTGGGGAGGGAGGTATGAGGATGGGGGGTGTCCAGTGTGTGTCCACGAACAGAGGCGGGGTTAGAGTTGGGAAAAACTCCTGCTAAGCTACTCCAGCTTGAGAAAGAATCCTTGCAACGGATTTAAAGCGAGATGCTGTAAAGGAATGGAGATCGCATGTCCAGGTAACTTTGGGGAAATGACTAGTGAACTATTATTAGTCTTGCTAGGCGCAGAAAAAAATGTGGGGATGCCTTAAAGGGGAACTAGGAAAAAAACGGGAGCGTGAACTCCAGCTGGAGCAGCTCCTCTTTGTGAGAACTTATTTTCTCGGTCGAGGATTTGACCTGTTGTATTTGGGTGGAATAGCCCTGCAAAACGTGGCTGTAGTTGTAAACCCCTACACTGTATAGGATATATGCTGTTGCATGGAATTCCAAGCTACTGTTAAAGCGACTTCATGCTTTTGTGTGTGTATATATATATATATATATATATATATATATATATATATATATATATATATATATATATATATATATATACACAATAATTTTTTTTTGCTTACAGGTTGGCGGTGCAATGTTATACCCCAAACAGACAGAGGCATTTAACCCAGCCCAGCAGGTCTCGCCTCGGAGTACTCCCCCTCACCTCCTCCTCCTCCTCTTCCTCCTCCCTGTCATACGGACCCTCCATTGAAACTCAGTATAAGCGCAGCCGTGCTTACTTACTCCGACCCCGCAGGTGCGTGTAGCCTCACATCTCTGCGCACTTCCAAGCGAGCGAGCGAGCTCATCCATGCGCGTCCACGCTTCCATCGCGCCCCCCAAGACCCTTATAGCTGCTGCCACTGCTGCCCCTGCTGCAGGAAGGAAGGAAGGAGGGCAGAAAAGTTTCTGCAGCTAACCGCTCCGCGCGCTGACCACACGAGACCAGTGGAGCTGCGCGAGGGGGATGAAACTCTCCTCAGTTCCTCGTTCAGTCGCGTGAAGGAACAACAACCACCACAGCAGCAGCCGCAGAGCTCACAATGCGGGGAGACCGATCTTCTTCTCCTTCTCCTTCCATGTGAAACAGCTTACTTCTTCTCCTTCTACCGGACTGCACTCGGTTCTGACCCGTAATCGTTCGTTCTGAGCCCTTATATCGTTTGGATACGCTGAGCCGTGTACGTGGACACGAGGCTGTATTATTATTTTTTCTTCTGGTCTCGCGCTTCTTCGGTTACGAGGACGACGGTTAGTTGGTGTGTTTCAGGCTGAAGGCAAACATGACGTCTCCGGCGAAATTTCGGAAGGACAAGGAGATTATAGCCGAATATGAAACCCAGGTCAAAGGTAAGTGGGCTCGTTGGGTCAGAAAAAGCTTACAATTGTGTGCGCCCGGCTTACGATAACACGTCTTTTGTGTTTCTCTCTCTCTCTCTATCTCTCTGCCTGCTTTCGTATGTTAGCCTCACATGCTAACCGGGAAAAATAACGTGTATTATTATGTTTTTAAGGAATAAACAGTATCTATGTTACTCCGAAGTGCCAGATTTAGTGAGGGATACGATAAAAACCCAAAACACACGTCTGTCAGAGATGGTAGAGCTAATGTGATCAGCTGTATCGATCAGTAGAATCCATATTTCTCGTATATGTGTACTACAAATGTGTCTGTGTTTGTGAATGTGTGTGTCCTGGCTGCTTTGAAACTCATTGATAAGGCAGGGCGTTTTTTTTCTTCTGTGCTGCTGTTTTAAGACACCCAGTCGTGGAGATCCACCCTGCAGGATGGTTTCTTGCCTGTTCTTTGCTTTCTGCCTGTCGACTGAGTGAATGTGACTATAAGAACAAACCCAGTTCTGGCACAGCGCGCTGTGAAAGGAGCAGCAGGGATGATGCTCACCAAGCCAGCCAGCCAGCCAGCAAGCAAGCCAGCCAGCCAGGGCTTCTTCTTTTACTCCAGGAGGCATCGAGTTCAGTCATGCTTTGGTTTTAATGAAACTAGTTTCCATATTAAGACCCGTGTAAGATCCTTTCAGATGCCGGGGTCTGGCTTGGGCTCAAGTTTCCCCTGTTTTCCTCCACCGGGGTTCGTAAGGAGGGAGGAACAATACCTCCTCTCCCCCTGCTTTCACCCACCCAGATGTGATAGGAAGTGTTGCCTACTTTCCTATCCAGCCATCTGGATTTAAGAGTAAATAGCTCATTGATGTCCTGGCGCTGTGGGATGATCACATCGTCGCTGTCCAGCGAAAAACCAAGCCGCTCCGTTTTAGTTTTAATAATTTAAACTCGACTGTTGTGCTTTATATCAAAATTTCAAGATGGTTAGACCAATAAAAGGGTCTGAAACCACTTAAAAATACCATTAACGTGCATGGAAAGTAGAGAGGGATTTTGCCGTGATGTTCTTTATTAGAAGATTTAGGAAATCCCGAGCAGTCTTTTATTGTGACATCAGGCCCCCAACTACTCCCCAGGCTGCTCGCTACTTTGGGCAAAGGCGCTAGTGTGTGTGTGTGTGTTCATGTATGTGTGTTTCACTGCCCTCTAGTGTGTGTGTGTTCACTAGTGTGTGTGTGTGTGTGTATGTGGGTGTTTTACTGCCCCCTAGTGTGTGTGTGTTCAGTAGTATGTGTGTGTATGTTTCACTGCACCTAATGTGTGTGTGTTCACTAGTGTGTGTGTATGTGGGTGTTTTTCTGCCCCCTAGTGTGTGTGTGTGTGTGTGTGTGTATGTGTGTGTATGTGTGTGTATGTGTGTGTGTGTGTGTGTGTGTGTGTGTGTGTGTTCTGTAAAGATTAGGGCTGTGTATTGGCAAGAACCTGGCGATACAATACGTATCGTGATACAGCGGTCACGATTCAATATATCGCAATGTATTGTGATAATTTCTCGATATTCGATATTTTCAATCATTTGTATTATAGTATAAATGTGTTATTCTTTAATGTTTGAGTAAGTTGAGGTGGCCCAATACCACTTTATCTTTACCTGTATTAAAAATTATGGGGTGTAACAATACACTCAGTCCACGATTCAGTGTTTTGAAAAAAAAAAAGAATGATGAGTAATTATGACTGTAGTCATGTCATTGCACAACTTCCTAAGCTGGAGACTAGAGCTGGGAGGTGGGGGGGGGGTGATGCAGTGAGGTGTTGATTGATGCTTGTTGTTTAACCAGTGCAGTTGCGTTAGATGGCTTAAACAAGTGAATGTCAGTTTTTTCATACCTCCACGATGCCCTTTGCATTGAGATCACAATGCATTGCCCATTTTGGCTGATGCGGATACCAGTCTGATGTTGCTTCTTTGTCTATTTTTAATTAAAGTACTTGAGCATCTGAAAGCAGGATGTGACACCCAAACTACTTGAGCAAGGTGCAGCCCCACAATGTGAGCGTGTGCTATTTCAGACTCGATTTGTTCATATTTTCAGATCAGTCATTCTTTTTTTCTCCTCCCATAGCCAATCCAGGATGTTTTGTTGATATTGTCTCTCTGCCAATACCCGTTGATAGTGACGTGCCATCTCTACATGTTGGATTGTCGTTTTCCAAGCAGCTCCTGTGGGGAGGAAAGTTTCACCGATATTGATTACCTGTTCGTCTGAGTACTGGGGACTTCAGTTGCACAAGTTTCTTTTGTTTCGTTTAAACTGAAAAGAGGCCTTTCCTGGTTCTTTTGAGCCAGGACTTCAGAAGAGCAGGGCTGTTTAATCGCTGGCCAAGTGACACACTGGGTGAAGTTGAGGTCATTCTGTTCTTCTCGACTGTAACACCAGGAGCCTGTGAATGGAACTCAAAGTTAAATATCATTAGCTTCCTGCACCAGGAGCCATCCTCTGTTTATTTTCTGACGTGCAATCAAGAGAATTGCGCGGATAACAGTGAGACATTAGTGGATCCCTGTTCTTCACTGAAAAGTTTCATGCTTGAGAGGTTTTATGGCTCCGTGGCTTCATCAATGGGGAGGTTTCTTTTAAATCTCCAGCATAGATCTCTACCAGCCTTTATTCGACTGTTCAGCTCGCATCACAGTACCTCTAAATCCTTTTCATCCAATCCCCTTTGCTGTGGAGGAGCCAACCGTGCCGGAGCTGCGTTATTTAAAGGCGTCTCTCTCTGTTAAATAATGGCCTTCAGGAAAAGCTGTGTTACGTATAAGGCATTAATCTGCACCCTACAGTGAGTGCACATGTCTTTCTGTACAGAAAAAGGAATGTAAATCTATATACCTGATATAAATATTGCACTATTATTGCCCTCCATGGTTCCTTAACTCCCCATTTTCTGTAATTTAGACTGAGAGCAGTTCCCCTCTGCCAGAGGTACCCCGCCCCCTCCACACCTTGCAAGTGTTCAGCCGCTCTGTTATGAGAGAGCTGGAAAATAACTACTTGCAGATTTTTCTTTTTTCTGCTCAGCGTTTCAAAGCCAGCGGCACCGGAGAGCAAGAATAACATGCAGCGTTTCTTTTCCCTCTGAGTAAAGGGGTGGGTGGGTGGGTGGGGTGGGGGTACCCGAAAACGACCCAGATTTTGAAATAGACCATTCCCTGTAAGATGTCGCCTTTGAATTAGTGACAGGAATAGGAAGCAGTAATTTGCATGGTGACTCGTTTGTGTGTGAGGCAGGCAAGCGTGAGGAGAGTTAGCGAGAACCCAGAAGGTGTGAAAAGACAAATCAAAGCTTCAATTAAAACTGATTAGTTACAATACTCGGTTGCAATTGATTAATAACAGATTGATGAGCTTCATTGATTTTCTGTGGTTCCAATTGCAATTATGAGCTCAGAGTGCAGTGGGGTGCAAAGCCAAGGGGGAGGGATATGTGTTCTGTACTGTCCGTGGGGGCTTTTCTTTGATAGGATAGATGTGAAACTGTAGATTTTAATATCTGCTGTAGGCAGACTCAATCGGTCTCAGGGCTATATGAACTGTGGTGCCCCTCTTCAGGTTTGACTTTATTGATAAATAGTTGGAGGCATTCCTGTGCGGCTTCGCTGTGGTCTTTGAAGCCAGTAAAGGCCAATATTACACTGCCTCAGGTTGCAGTCTGCTATTTGCACAGCACTGGGACAGGGTTGCAGGTTTAGAATACATATTTTCTTTCTCTGTAGTCTGGAAATGGGTTCCTTGCTGTGTAAGCCACTGGACTGGTCAAGTGGTCCTCCTACAAGTTTGTGATATTATTGATTTTTCTGAGGACGTATCTGTAAAAGCTTGTTTCGAGCTGGCAGGTCTTGCTAACTGTTAAATTTGGGCTTAAAATGATTCATTCCTTGTCTTTACTAGTTTTACTGGTGATTACAACCTGTGCATTACTCAGGTATGCAAGGTTTTGGCCCTGTATTCATCATGTTTGGCCTGTTTCAATACCTAGTGAGCTGCCTGGGTAGGCACTGACAACATAGGCAGCTGTCTAAGTAGTCAGCATCCTGGATCACTGCATGCGACCCGTGTTTACTGACCTCAGCTGCCGTGTTTCCTTATCAGTTTTGATGGTTTTTGCTCTGAAGGAATGAAGTAGACACAAGCTTCAACGTGCTACAGTCAGACGCCCATGTGTAAGATTATTACTTACCATGAAGTCACCCGCTTGTAGCTCTGCTTGCGTCCACCATGTTGGAAAAAGTTTAGTATGTATTGCATCATGAGATTGTCTTAGCAGCTGAGGAGTCGTTCGATACTTCCTTGCAATTTGGCCAAAAGAAGGTACCTTAAGTAAGGAACCAATCTCGGTAGACAGTATAATTTAAGGTATCTACGAATTGGGACAGTGTTGGTAGCCACATACTATGACATAAAATGCTGTTTATGTAGACACTTGCTAGGTTTTGAGTTAGAGTAAGACACAGAATTGCCTAAATTGTCTAATCGATAAGGCTTTAAAAGGACACTCTTACCAACAATGTGTTACTGGGCTGCCTCTTTGTTCTGTAACGTACCAGTCATTAAATGGTGCAGACCTCAGAAAACCTTGCCAGTCTTCCTACGCAGTCCAGATCACCTGTCTCTTCTTGTCTAGACATCGGCTGCTGTGTTCTGGATAAAGTAAACTCAATGTTCAAAGAAGGTCGGGGCAGAAACTGCAGCAGAAAAAAACACCCAGTTGACCCAGACATGCTTGACAGCGTGGAGCAGGAATCTTCCCAGCCAGGGAAGAAAGAAGATGTGATAGGTTTTCCTCAAGGGCACAAAGGAAATTATGGTGCAGTATTTTTTCTTGCCACAATTGAGAGAAAACCTAAAGCACTATAAATATTAAGTAGCAGTCCCCACTGCTACAGTGTAGGGAAAAAGGCCTGCGAATCATTGAAAACAAAAAAAAAAGTCTGAGTCCAGAAGGGACTCGTTAAGCGGTGGGAAGTGTAAAGTATGACTGCCACAAACAATAAAAAGAAAAGACAATGTGAATGGGGTTTTATGAGTGTGCTGCATGCAGGCTAAACTAATGTATTTTTCATCAAAGAGAAAGCATAGAGAGGTTTTTTTCACAAAGATTTAAAGATGAGATGCCCCATATTCTCGTGCTCACGTCTTTTCCGTTACAAACCGCAAGGCCTTGTATTGATTGCCTATAAAAGATAATCAAAACCAGGCTGTATGATGACAAGGATGTGATCATGAAACAGACATGGCTCTACTAGTGATGGGCCTGCGGTTGACAATGCATTGGTTGTGGTGTGAGTTTTGGGGGGGATGGTGTAGAGGCAAGAGTACCAATTTCACACTCTTCCAGTCTCACGCCTTTCAAGCTGGAATCTGAGGATAATCACTGCATGCATTCAGCTCCGCCGCTCTTTCATATAGTAAATTAAGACTAGGCTCTGCTTATGGGTAGTCGGATTTGTCGTACCCTGTTCACTGTTCCTTGCTTTGTGATTGACTGCTTGTATCCCCCACAGCAACAGCATGAGGCTGGGCACAGGCGCCACATTGAGCCATGACGCCCAGAGCGGCTGTTGATAGAGATAGTAGGGAAACTGAGAAAGGAGCCTTCGTTTGGTCTCATCAGCAGATCATCAGCCACACATAATTGGCTGGTACATCAGGCATGTCCTCAGCAGGCGGGCAATGACATGAAATAATCACCGCTTTGGGTAGAAAGCCATGGGTAAGGGCTTCATTAAAAACAGACACATGTTGGAAGCCGTGTCTCACATCATGTTGTTTGTTCCTAGTGGTCACTCTGAGGGTCATGTTATGGTCATATTATTTGCCTCGATGTGGCAGTGTCCCTTGGACCTCCCCATCCCCCATATGTTGCGCCAATCTGTGTGGGTCAGCGATCGAGACGACCGTTTGGGTTTATGGCTCGCCATCGGCCTTTGTTTACTCACATTCTGCTACTGTGGGAACAGATCGTTAAGTTCCCACTAATCTCTTCTTGTCTCTTTTAATACCACTCCCCTAATGGCTGGGCCTCAATTAGAGCAGAACTGCATCGATCCTCTGCTCCTGCCGCAGCCAAGGCTTAATGAGAGCTGGGTGATACATTGCTGTTGCATGTTGCTGCAGTGCTATTACCTAGATGTATTTTTTGCTTTAAACCAAAATGCTGACTCTGTCTAAAGCGATCTTCCCAAGGAAGGATGTTTGTTTAAGCTAGAGAGGAAGGACAGGAGACTGCGCCGAACACACGTGCACTGCTGCTATTGTTTGTATCTAAGTTGGAAACTTAACCCCCTGTGTCTGAACTTCCTTTCGGAAGGCCAGCTCCGAGGAAGCTGACCGGACTGCGCTGGAGGCAGTAAAGCATTTATTTTTCTTTTTTTTGGAAAAATAAACAAGCACGTGGACCCAAGAGACTGCAATGTTTACACCTGATTTTAAAATGTGTATTTTGAAGATTAGGACAATTAACATGACAGTATGTGCAGTTCGTGAAAGGTTTATATATTTTATATTATATCTGTGAGAGAAGCAACTAATTTTTTGAGGCTTCTGCCACACTAATGGTGTCAGTTGTTGAGTTTCTGCCTGATCTGGTGTAGGAATTACAGTGCAGCTGATGTTTGAGAGAGAGTCTTCACACCTGAAGGGAAGAGCTGTGTCTAATAATTTCTGTTTCCCCCAGTTGAAAGAAAAATGACATACACAGCTCAGTGTTGTTTGTGGACGCAAAGGAAGGGCCATAATGGGCAACAGATGTCCGACAGGGAGTGTTTATATATATATAGGCAGAGCAATGCAGATAAAGAAAGAACCTGAACCTGTTTGCCTTTACCTACCTCTTCTGACTATCAAGGCTCAAGTGCTGCATCAGCATCGTTCAGTGTGGAGATGAAAATGACTGCATCAACTTTCTGTTGTATCTAATTAATCTCCGGCTGTCTCCTTCAGTACAGCCATTTATTAAACAGCTTTTTGGTGGGGAGGGGGAGGAGACGCTGCAGAATAATTAGCATATGGTTCTCGTCCTATGTGTGGATATACTGCCATGCTGAGTCAGAGGAAGGAGGAGAGATAAAAGGGAGACTCACACAAAGAGAGAAGATGTAGGGTGGAGCATGACAACTCTGTATCTCCCAAGTTGATCATTGCATTTCCTGTCCCCGCTTGGTGTCGTAGAGAGTCATCTCTTGTATATGTTTTCACATTAAGAAGCGGTCGGGCCAAGCGTTTGCGCTTCTGTACGCCCATTCACGTTCTCATACGCGCCCTGGTGATGGACAACGTGGAGTTGAATAATAAGATTCATCCGTCAGTCCTTGCTAAACTCCCTGCGGTCTCGCTTGGTCTGTCTCTCGCTTTCGGAGGCAAGGTAAAGTCATCGAGCTCTCTCACGGCTCGCTGCCAGGGAAGGTGCGGGGGATGGGGAAGCAGGAGGTTGCCAAATGGAAAACAATTTACGTTTCTTCCCTCCGTCTACCATCTCGGGGAAGGAAGCGTTTCATGGACGTTCTTGTCCTTGTCTTTTGCAAGGTTTGGAGTTTGATTAGAAACACGTGCCATGTGGTTTCATAGGCAAGTTCCCTTTTCCCGTGCAAAGCTTACAGTAAAAGCTGCGTAACTACCAAGAAATGGGATGCTCAGAGAAACGTGCCTTTAGTTAAAGGGGGAAGAGGTCAGAGTTGAAGGTTTCGGAATTACTGACAGATGTTCCAGCCCTTCTGATTGCATGAGTCAGTCAGACACAGCCGTCACCTTAGACAGTAATTAGCACTTGTTCATGGCGCCGAATTGCTGGAGTTGGATGTCTGCTTTTGAAGATGTCTCAATCGTGCACGTGCTTCACCAGGTTTCCATGCGGAATAAATAATAGGTCATGATTTGAAAGGGGAGGCAGTTGGAATTGGCGGATTCTCTCTTGATGTGCTGTATGTCTTGATATTCTCACGATTCGAGGTACTGAGTGGGTGCAATCCAACTGACAGCACAGTAATATCCCAGTTGGAAATAGGCTGGGTAAGAAAAGAGTAAGGAAAGGAAGATATAAGCAAGAGCACAAGACCAGCCAGTCGTTAAAATCCAGTTGATTAACTTAAAGACGTTGTATCTGGTCTACGGAGATCAGCTCCCGAGTCTGCTTCAGGTGTGCCCTGATTTAAATTAATCTCTTAGTGGTTTTACTGATATTTGCATGCTGCCAACGGACACATTCCTCTACTTTACTGTTTGTGTTTTATGCAAAACCAGCCTCTCAGCTGTGAGCTGTGCTCTTTTCTCACCCCACAACTTCAGTTTGCTGGGAGCTGCAACAGTACAGTATCTCTCACACAGTGGCGGGAGAGGCAGTACGGGTAACCACTCATCTATGGCTAATCCCGTGCCTGCCCAGTGGCTGCCTCGGTTCCTCCCACAGTTCTCTTCACTTAAGCCAGTCCGTTGGACAATGGAGCTAGCCTCTCACTCAGCAATAGGCCTGAGACCTGTAAGAATGAGCAATATGAGACAAGGTCTCTCTAGTCCTGGGAGAGGACCACTGTCTTTCTCCTTCCCTCTCTTTCGCTGCAGATCCGCAGTGTGTGCCAGACTAACAATAAGAGCATTGTGGGGGGACTGGAGGACCAAAGCGCTCTCTGTTCTCCATTGTTCTTTTCTTTCTTTCTTACGCTGTTCACTCCTACTTTTCCCTCGCTCTAGCCACACTGTTTGTCTGTTGGGATGTAATACGACACATTTGTTTTAGAGCGGCCCTCCTCCTGGAGCCACATACCTAATAATTGTAACCACATGATTTTTCCTTAACGCACGGTTGACCATACACTTAGGCATACAATGCTTTACTCTGTACCCAAGACCTTGTGGAATACCTGTATGCTGGCTAGTTCTCTGAAAGGTGTTATGTATTACTAATATTAAAACAGTATTGAAACAGTAAGTGTACCTGTTTAGACTATATTTGACCACATCTTTCTAAATGATACTGTACTGTGTTGCATTGGGGGTACCAAAAAAAGATTATGATGTACTGGTAGGATGTTTGTGTTGGTGCGAGAACGTAAAGAAAAAGTCAAAGCGCTATAAAAAGCCACGTTGTGTGCTAACAAAAGCATATTCATATCCGCAATTAAAATGTCAATAAATAGAGAATAAAGGCCAGCAGTTCCTAAATAAACCGCGTCGAAATGAAAAACAATTGGAGCCCAGGCACTGGATATCAGAGCGGTCCCTGGGGCCGAGGGAGGAAACAGATTTCTTCTTTGTGTTAAGCCCTGCTTTGTTTCCTGTCTCTGTTTCTCCAAGCTCTTGATTATAGCCACTGACCAATACGTGGCTTCTTGGCCCACTGCCTTTCAATCCAAAGGATTCTTGACGTAGAGGAAAACAAAGGCAGGCTATACAGCAAGGTATTGTGGGATCGCGCTTAGTGTGATAGAGCATCTGTTATGCTCATCTTGGCATTCCTACACACTTGACGAGCCTGTCTCCTTTATTGCTTCGGGGTAGGGACTGGAAATAAAACATGGCTGCCAAGAACAACTGATTTGCCTTCATTTTTCTAAATAAATGAGTTATGAAGAACAAACCAATCCTGTTGCACAGCGTCCGTGGTGGGGGTAGTAAGCCTTGTACCCCATTCACTCCTAAGGGTGAGACCACCTTTTCAACCCTGTGATACAGCTCCAGAGCTATATGCTTTAATAGGCTGATTAAAGCATATAGCTCTGCATGAAGCCTAAAGATGGTCTGTTCATATTGGTTATGTCACTAAAATCTCAATAGAATCTCATGAATTCAACAAATGTCTCTGGTCCGTGTGACTGTAGTGGGACAGCCTTCTATCTGGAAAGCAGCTAGTATGTGGTTGCATGAGTGAGTGGTGTTTAGGGCTTCATCCATATGTGTAGCGTGGCTCCCTCTTCCATTGTGACCTCATGCCCTTGTTCCCAGCGGTAGCTGGGATACTGCGTAGTGTGTTTTACCTTTCCTGTGCCTCTGTGCACTTTATGATTTGGCAGTGTTTACTTAAGTGTGAGAGAGGTTGAGGGAGTTGGACATTGTATAAAACACTGAGGCCCATATACATACACTACAGCTCAAAAGTTTGGGATCACAGTGAAATTTTCTTGTTTTTAATGGAGTATCTTCCTTCCCTAACACAACAATGGACTGACGGGTCTCTAAAGAAAGTTGTTTCTTTCTGGCCATTTGGAGCCGGTCAGTAAGCCATCAACTGCTGATCTTCAGATACTAAACTAACCTAGAATGTTGTTCCCTTTTATACTCACTTATTAGTAGAATGTTTTTCAGCTGTGCATCACAATTGAGCAAGAGTGTCCTAACAACCAATTAGCCCAATAACATCCTTAACTTGGATTGGTGGCCATACCAGGAGATTTAGACAGAGGACTGAGAATTACTGATAATAGGACTATAGGCAAAATAAGCCTCTATACAAAAATAGGCTTTAATACAAACATTTTTGTTCTTTAAAAATCTTCTGATATGCACAATTAATTGTGAAATGGACAGTATTGTCAATGAATTACATGAAAATTGCATGAAATAAAATTCTAAAGTGACCCTAAAGTTTTGAGATATATATATATATATATATAGTCTGACTGCAATGGGAAGGCCAATAGTGACGAGTACCAACAAACCAGCAATGTGCAGCTTCGCAAAGAAACATGAGAGCGTTACTTACTCTAGCTCTAAAGCACCTGAAGGTGTTTGCCTGCTATGAGAGAAGACTAATTGCGCACAGTTATTGCACCAGAGATTAGCCTTGGCGCATGGCTGAGAATGTGACAATCAGGTATTGAGTATCAGCAGCGTTTTCTGCACTGGCAGCGGCGTGAGCGTTTATGCCTGCAGTTTAAGTCTGCAGGACATGATCCTTTCTGGCTGAATCGCACTTATGCTAATGCTTTTTTAATGAAGTCGTTCATCATATATTCCTCTTGTTTTCTCCTGTTTTGTGGTCTGCTCTACCCACGTTCAGATCTCACCGTTTTGATGATGCTACGCTTGCACCTCATCTAGATTCAGAAATGCCAGCTGCAGAGAATTGGAGCTATTTTAGGTGTCCCAGTTGTTAAACTCTATCTAGTTTTTTCCTGGCTTTTGCATTTCTCCAGGGCTCACAGTGCTGGCTGAGCTTTTTGTCCCCTTCAGCAGTTTTGCTTTTGAATATTTAGATAATCCTAGTCTCTGTACCCGCCCTTCCCAAACTTGCACATGTACAAGTACAAACATGTACTGTCAGGTGAAAAAAGGTGCTGTATTGGGTGTATTTTTCAGTCACTGTGGTAACATCGTTACTCTTAACCAATTAAATAACAATGTGAATATACCCTGAACGGTACAGCCTTGTTTATAAGCTCCAACTGTGAACCTTTTTGGAAAAGAACAAGAATAAACAAGGCATAGCATTTTGGGTCCATAGAATGGATATCTGCATTTACATTGTTATAGTTGAATAAGGAAATGTGTTCGTGAGTGTGCATGTGTACCTTCGCCCAATGACGCTGGGATTGGCTTTAGCCCCCATGACTCCGGCTAGCGGGGTGAAGCGGAAGATAATAGATGGATGGCTAAAAATCTTGAACTGTTACGTAGCAGTGTAAAATTTACACCTCCAACATTGTCATATGACAACTGAGCAGCAGTAACGAAAGAATATGTGTAAATCTACCCTTCCAGGCTGTGAAGGAGTGTTGAATGGTTGATGTTCATCTTTAAACGAGGCTGAAGTTCCTATTCTCTAGCTCATCAATCAAATGTTCCATTCCTCCTTAAATTCTGCAGCTTGTACAGTTAGCAGAGTGTAACTACATTACCATTTAAGGTGGAATTTGCCAAACAAGCTGCTAACCTTCAGCTCCCGCATGTTTTAATCTTGTTTGTGTTGCACATTTCACTCTGGACAGTTTATTAAACTAAAAGTTTGACAGCGAGAGCTTTAATATACTTTGTGTTCAATGTTGTGATTGAAACCAAGTAGCTAGTGTAGGAAATGTTAGCTGAACGTTAGTAAATGCATTCTATGGCAACATTAAGAATATATAATTTCAATGGAATATGGTACAGTTGTGTTGACTGAAGGTACTGAAGACATACCATTGAGGGTAACGCCCCATTGTAGAGAGCTACCACCCCATTTACAGTTCAATACCCTCTTTCCTGAGAGTGTAGGAAAACACAATAAATTAAATTTGAGCCTTCAGCTCTTCATCACAAAGAGCTACAGTGCACTGCAGACTGTGACCCAGAAAAAGGACACAAACACAGGGACTTGTGGTGCTGTGTGTTTTGGATTACCTTGAGACCCCCGTGACAAGCCCTGGGAGGTTTCTGCAGACAGAGACAAGGAGAGCTCAACATGCCACAGCCTTTTAGAGCTCCTGCTAACTTTTACTTGAACCAGATGTGTCTCCCTTGGTCAGACCTACCCCGTAATTCCAACATAGCAAGGCAGATCCAGTCAGGCTAATGGCCGGGGTCACACGTGGTGCTGCAAAGACAGCCTCGGCTACAAGGCCTCCACGCTGAGAGGCAAATGTGAAGCATTTCGTGTTTGTGCCTTATGCAAGACCTGCTTTGCGCAACGCTCTTTTCCGCACATGATAATTTAGAGCCTATTTTGAAGGCTGGTGGAGGCCGCCTGCCTTTGAAGTTTTTTCCTGTGGCCTGTCAGTGCCATTGCAGGCTTGTCAGGCCACGGTTAGGCCCAGGGGCTACAGACGTTCCAATAGCACTTACAGAGATTCCAAAGTTGCATTTGGAAAGAAGTTATAGAGTAATATTGACTGCTTATGCTGGTTATTGTTGATTTCAATTGAGATCTAGGTAGCAGATACATGCAGAGTTGTGCTGACATGCCTTTTGTAAGCCTTCTTTATTTGAAACCAGGTGGTTACGCAACACAGCTATCGTACATGGAGGTTGGGGCGGGGGCACAGAATTCTGTGTTTTCTTTGACTCATCTAAAGTATAGATTACACTGGTACCTTTTAGGCTGCATGTTTGAAAGTCCTCTGGTAGGTCTTGTTCGTCGTGCTCTCTTTGTGTGTATGTTTGTGTGTTTAGTTTTTGTACGTTTTTCAGGACAAAAAGATTGTCAGTGTCCAAAGAAAAATATGTATCTCCATTTTTGTTTATTATTTATTTTTGTTTATTTTTTATTTTTTTGCTACTGCTTACATTGTGTGAAAATATCATGATGAATGGACCAATAGAAATGCTCCAAAATAGCCTGGGGAAAAAAGTCTGGTTACATTGACTTACATTACAAGTAAAGTACGTTTTTGGCCTCTCCTTTTAAGCTGCCATTTTGGAGAAGCCATTTTTAACAACCGAAAAGCCAAAACACTGAACTTTTGGCTTCCTGAGAGTAAAGTATAGAGACAGGTTCCCATTTACACATGTAGAGTTCTTTATACATACTAATGCCTAACAGAAGTAGCCTGATACTAAAAAGTAATATATATATATATATATATAACTATACGTATATTACATATTATAACATTGTTATATATGAAATGTTATCTAAACAGATTTTTTTCTTTACAACAGATTTATTCTCTTATTCTGTATTTGTTTTCTGAACATGGTTAGAACGTTTTCAGTGTTTAGCGTTTCTGTAGATATAGATGCCAAATAGCATTTGCGTGTTACATTAGCTTTGGCATCCAAAATGCATTAGTTATAAGTACTATGATAAGTGTGTGTTGAAAATATTGACTATTGCTCATCATATCATTATTGTTATTTAATTAATAGGTCCCCATACTGCACATACAACGTGGGACAGACATTTTCATATAAGACAGGACACAAATGACTGATACATGTTTATTAAATGGACTTTTATTTGTGGGACATAAATGAAACTGATCATTTGACCCAAAATGTGCTTCATAATTCATATTAGCTCGTGTGTGTGTGTGTGTGTGTGTGTGTGTGTGTGTGTGAATGTTTGTCGGCGCCAGGCACTGCCTGTTTAAGCACGTCCACAGGCTGGAGACTCTCTCAATTAGACCCGTGACGGTAGCTCACACTCCCCCAGAGCAGATGTACAAACACAGCAATAAGTACTAATTTCAGACAAAACCCATTATGGCGCTGGCCCCTCATGTGAAAATGATGCTGCCAGCTGCTGCCAGCAGAGAGAATGATTAACTATTCGATACGTGACTAGACGCAGTACATTACAGTTATCTCAGCTGTACTCTTACTTGAAAGGCTTGCAGTGTGTTTGCATTCAAAATATCCTCTATAGTGTTTATAGATATTGTTATGAGGTGTAGATGTTGCCTAATCCTTGGCACCCCAGCCCACAAGATGTTGACGAGCCTGTGGCACAAGTCAGTCAACCTTTATACACATAAATATACCTAAAGACATAATTTGCATCGGATGGTGTCGATCTTGGCAGAGGGGACCATCTCAAACACTCCAGCAATCTTTATTCGCTTTTATTAAAGCTGGACTCACACTAGGTGCTCAGGCTCAGGCCTGAGCTTGTTTGACCCTGAAAATTTGACTACTGTGATCGCTGTATAGGCACATAACTGCTACGTCTGCCCCATTAAACAAACATGGCAGCAGAGGGTCACTCCAGTTGAGGTGGAATGGTAGAAGTCCAACAAGAACCTGACAAAAGGGAAGCACAGCCTTGTGTGAGATCAGAGCATAAGAACTTTGGATAATTCAGAAGTTCTGGGTCTCTGAAGGGGGTGAGGCTTTCGCACCTAGTGCAAGTACACCCAAAGTTCTTATTAATGAAAGCTTTTTAATAATTCTTTCCTTGTTTCAGTGCTATACTTGACTGTTTTGGTACATAAACATGCTCTTGGTGATGGCATTTGTACTCTCTCCACAGAATTGTTCATTTTAATCGTTAGATTAAGGTGGCTTAGTGGGCAACACAAATTTTCCTATCTGTCTACTCCTCAGTGCCACATCTGTGCAGTGTCGTTACAGCTAGGTAACACATTCTGATCTGGCATAGCCTTTTAATAATAAAAATAATAAATAAAGGGAAAATCAAACTGTTATGAGTTAACATGGTTGCACAAGCTGGACATACATGCAGGACACTCTGGGCGAGGGTGTTCTCACATGTAGTTCTTTTAAAATTATCCTGGAAGGGTTCTTGTTGTGTTCACAGTGTAACTCTAAAGAGAATCATTGAAGAGCTCAGACCCCTGAGCAGCGTTCTGTTATATTACCAGACATGCCTACTGGTCTCCTATTGGCCGTGCTAATGCGACCTTTCCTGTATGCTGCAGTGGATTTTCTGTTGTGCTTAGCCGGTGAAAATCTGCATCTGTAGTAAAAAATAATATATAAATTATTAATTCAGCGTTTACAGTGAAGGCAGCTTCTCAGAGTCATCGCTTTAATATATCGGCACTGCTGTCATGAGATCACATGAGGGCTTTATCTTGTAGGACGTTCTATGTTATTTACTGGTCTGTTTTTTACCTGCTGAGTATGTGTGGCAAGCTTTGAGATCTTTACCGTGAGCCCAAAGTGAATTAGGGGTGTTTTGTTTTCGCAATGCACAAATCAGTAGAACCAAACAAATAACTACTTAGCACGTGTACACCTTTAAGTTGGTCCACACATTCGATTTGTATGTACAGCTTATTGTTGTTGCAGGAGAACAAACCCAAATGACCAACAGTTTGTTTGGCTCTTTTTGACCATCTTTCTCTTGTTTACAGGTAGAGGTGACCAGTAAAACCAAATGTATCACAATATTTCATGATATTTTACTTTGGAACAGGATTTATTTTACAATTCACTAAGTGTAACTAAGCAGGGTTAATTATATTTTCTCTCTAATGAATCTCGCTGTTGGCCAGTGTCTTTAAAGTACTAATGATTGTCCATGATATACTCAGAAAAGCATACCGTAACATTAATCACAATAATGGTAAGCGATGTCACATCGCCCACCTCTACGCACAGGTTCCCCACACAAAGCTTAGCATGTTCTGCCTGCCTCTCTCTTCCTTTCTATGTACTTCACAAAGGCCTCATTGGTGTGGGAGGTAATTCCTGCCGACACTAAGGGGCCCCAGTCATCTGACCTCGTCAGTTATCTGGCACTGGAATGCTGAACAGATAGATGTTTTCTCTTTCTCCTGGCTGATAGAAGCCCAGCTTTATGATCTGATCACATAACACAGATACTTCAGCAGTGTAATTTATGACATGCCAGGATTTTCCCTTCAAGCACCAAGTCTGTACAAACCCCCCCTCCCCCCCCAACCTCCCCCAGTATACATATCATATAATAACAGAAAGCAAGATGTATGAACAGGCGTGGAGATATATGTTGGGACGTTATGTTTTGCTGTTTTTTTTCAGAAGTTGGAGGTAAAAAGGCCACTTTGTCATGTTTGTTTTTGTTTTTTGTCTGGGAGAGAAAGCGAGAGCGACGGATGTGTATGTGTCTTCAGGCTTGTTTTGTTATAAATTTTTTTTAAGCATGCTGGAGTGCAGATGCGCCCGCACGAGCGCAACTTCAAAACATCAAACGGCTTCCTCGCTGGTCCGGAATCCAGGCTGCCTTTGTTGTTGTTCTTCAGATAGTATGAATACTTAAACATGGCCCGGCAAAACCAGTGCAAGCTGTGACCTCAATTTTGGGTTCCCTAACAAGCCCACCATTTTGAGCACCAATTTTTTTGTTCTTCTATTAAAGAGGAAGCGGTAGACGTGCCTCATGTGATCGCTTCGTGGTCTGCATCTGTGAGGAATCACGTTTTGTCTAAGAGGCAACGTCCACCAGTCGGCGGATTGATTTGAAAAGCGATGCGGCTTGCGCATTGCACAAGCGGGACTATAACTGATTTGTTCCATGGATTGTGTTTATGGAACTTACTTTGGGAGACGAATGCCCCTTCTATACAATATTCATACAATACCGCTGAACCTGAGGAGATGGCGTAGCCCCCCCCCCCATCCACCATAAAACCCTCCAGAATGTCTCTTATTGACAGGTGTTGGTGAAACAGCATCTTGATTTACTCTGTGCCTCTGGTGAGTAACGAACAGTCTGGTTTAACACTCTTGCTGTGACCCTGACACTGTTGCTCACACAGTGTTGTTAGATGCACTGAAAGATTTATTGAGTATAGAGGAGCAGTTTGGCTGAGTAGATGACTGAAAGAATAGATGGAGAGAGCAGAAAGGTCAGTAAGGCTGTGTCAGTGCGTTTTCTGCTTTTTGTCATCACTGGAGAGCCCGTAGTTAAAAACTGACCCCTGGTCATTATGCCCTGCTGGCCTTGTCAGCTATAATGTTTTGCAGGACCCAACTGAGCCTCAGAAATATTTACGATACCGTCCGTTGACGTGACTTCCTTTTCCTATTGCCTCAGATATGGACGGGTGGTCAAGAATTGAAGGCCTTGCTAGTCTGCCTCTCTTTTCTCTGTGTGTAAAATGGTTATCAGTGACTGAAGGCTTGTAAGCGCTTCCATCATGAATGTAAGGCTGTTGCAGGCTGCTCATGTGCCAAATATATCAGAACGTAAACATTTTCATTAAAGTAATCACCAAACTAATTGTTCGTGGTCTTTAAAGATCTTTTAAAGGTGTTTTGAATGTCACAACACACATAATTCACTTAACACTTGCAGGCCATCATATAGGTTTGTCTGCAGTTAGGGTTGGAGGTAAGGACCCTGCCTTATAACACTGCTACCATCACCATGAGCTGTAATTCTGCTCCAAGATAGAATAAAATAAAGCATATAACAATCAAATTAGTAACTGTGACATGGCTCCACCAAATGTGCTTAATCATGTAATCATCTGTAACATGTCACGCATGTTACCTAATGGTGCCTAATGTGGTATCCTCTGCTTTATTAGGAAAAGCGGTGATGTGCAAACATTTAAGGCATTTTGGAGACATTAATTTATTTAAAAAAAGCTATTTTGTTCCAGACAGGAAGCTTTTATTTACTCAGCAATGTGCTCTTTGTATTAAATATTAAACAGTATTAATGCAGTAAGTAGTGCTTTTACATATGTCAGTGTGTTGGATTAACCCTTTCCAAGCTTCTCCTTGTGGAAACAACCCAGTATTATTTACAATTCTCATCTAATACCTGCTTTGACTGCTCAGTACTTCATTAAGCTAAATCAAGATTTGCTGCTGAAGGAACTGAATACATTCATACAATGTCTGGGGCGTCCAGGAGAAATCTGGAACTACACTTTGTTCTTGAAACTGGAGCTCAAGATATGATCTACCTCTTTCACAACAAGATATTCATGTTACTTTGTATTGTATGCATGATTATTTACATCTGTTCTATTCATATCTGGTGATAACAATACACTTATTGATCAGATGAAACAGATGGAGGCTTTTAAACAGTCAGCTTAGGTGCTTAGGACTTCTGCACGGTGGTTTATATGGAAAGGAAATTGAAATGCAGTTACTACAGTGGAAAAATGTCAAATGCAAGGCATGTATGACGTTACTTTTCCATAATCATATGTAGAATATGTGCTAAAGTGAGGAACAAGACCTCTACTGCATAGCACACAGACTTCTTTAGAAAAAGAGCACGAGGATTTGCTTTAAAAACAAAAGCTAAATATCACAATGTTAAAACCAGTGAAGTGAATCTCTTACAGCCACCATTTAAATACAGTCTTGTGTCCATTGCAGTCTGTTTTAATAACATTTCAGTGAGATGTACTATATACTACTGCACTTTGGAAAGCATATATCTGTGCTTGGTAGCATTTCAATGATTGTGTGTGCAAGTTTCAAAGTTTGTCATTGACACAACAGTCCTGTATTGAAATGCTGTTGGTGATTAATGTACATACTGTGTGGTTGTGTGTGTGTGTGTGTGTGTGTGTGTGTATATGTGAATATATATAGTTCAAGTGATTTAACACTTTGCACTTCTTTTGCATCTTACTATGACAGAGTAATGACCAGAGTATAGCATGTGGCATTTTTTCCTCTATAGTGATTGCACTCCACTTTGGGATACATTCCTCTTTGTAGGTTTATCAAACACCCACCTGTGAGCGCATGTATGACATTTTCATGTGTTACAGTGGTGTTGCGTTTTCCCCACAAACACTAAATTAGGCTTGTAACAGACATAGGGACGTCTCTGATCATTGATGGGTTTCCGTGTTAGCCTATTAGTGGTCTGCTGAGCGGTTTAGTATACAGACTTCAAAAATAAGATTCTGTTTAGCCTCCTTTCCTGCATTTTACTTAATACAGGTGCAGTTTGTTGCTGCGGCTGTACATTGTACCTTGTATAGGACATTGAGTATTCACTGTGTCGAGAGACAAAAGGTCCTGTTTCTGCTACTTCTTTTGATGCGCTGTGTGTTGTGACTGTTTGTAGGCTCTACTAGGGGTGGTACCAAATGATTTGATCATAGCGTGACTGCAGAGTTGGAGCTTGTGAAAGCAGAACTGATCCACACATCAAAGAAGTCTCTGGTGAAAGTGCGACTTGTTTAACTGAAATGTAGGGACAGTATTTTGAAGTGTTCATGCGTTAACTTGCGTATCATGGTCAAAAAAGTTAGTTCTGCATAGACTTCTTATGTTTTGTTGAGCCTGGCTTTGTTTAATTAAAAATAAGGCTGATGAAGAAGTTATTGGATTCCCCAGACAGCGCTAAACGAGAGCTCACTTCTCTTGGCAGTGAAGGCTATAGGCAGTTAGTGTGTATCTGTTTGTGCAAGTGCACAAGCGTGTGTGTGTGTGTGTGTGTATGCGTTTGCATGCTTGCTGAATGCTCTGCGCTGTCTCGCTCTGTGAAAGTGCTTCCCTTTCTCACGCACCCTTCAGCGATGTGGTGAGCAAATCAATAATTCAACAGGAGATCAATGGAGCACAATGCAGGCGGTGAGAGGAGCAAGGCGAATCTCTCTTACCCTCTCTCTCTCTCTCTTTCTTTCTTTCTTTCTTTCTCTCCTCCTCTCTTCTCTGTATTCCCTGGCTAGTGCAGGGAAACCCTAACCCAGTGCTCATTAGGGTGAGGCGGTGCCCCTGGGCTCCAATAATAAACACAACCGCTTGCTCCAGGGAGCACCAGAGCTTCATGTTGATAGGCGGTGGAGCAGGGAGCTCCAACTTCTAAGGAGCTCTCTTGCGAAGTGGGAGGACATGGAGGCTTTCGGAGGGGGTTAGTGGAGCTGAGCTTGACACTCTGTTTGTATTGGCCAAGGCTTGCCCTGCTCCAGGCCTCTCTGATAGCATGCCCCCCGGCCTCCCATTCCGGGGGAAGGTCCCTCGCTTCTTGTCCCAATCTTATTTGCGCAGCTCCAAGGAGCCTTGTGGTCTCAGATGCCTCATCCTCCACTATCCTCCCCGCCATGAGAGGAAAGGGTGTGGTGGCAGACACTAGGCTCAGCTATTGTCTTCCCACAATGTCCCAGTCAACTGGCTGCGACGTTTACAGTCGAATAGCTGCGCTGAAACCGTTTGGCTGCGCTTTGTGTAATCCGTGGCCTTTCCACAATCACAATGCAGTTCACTTTTCTTTTCTTTTTTTTTTATTTAAAGGTCTTTGTGGTTCACTGTGTCAGGAGGCTCCCTGTGCTTACGTTAGCGCGGTCAGCATGCTACCCAGATGAATACACACTGCCTCAATGCAGCTCTTTCTCCGCGGGAGCCGAGCGCACACGGTGGCTCTGTGGCCGCTCCACATTGTTTAAAAGTACCCGCTTGAAGGGGGTGGTGGGGGAGGCCGGTGGGGGATCCTGCCTCTGACCTCTGCTCTCTCTTCAGCCCCCCTGGCTGCCAGTGATGCTTCCATGGCAACTGCGGGGGGAAAACGTTTGCACTGACAAATACTTGTTCATGCATCATTTGATCATGGGCCACGAGGACCAATGGCACAAGAAGGGTGAGGGGTCACGAGAGTCAGTGGTGTCAGTCATTGGCCTGTTGGTCTGCCAGAGCTTTTTGCTCTGCAGGATCGTGTGTTTTTCAGGAATTAGTCTATATACCTGGATCCGATTCTCACAGACTGTAAGAGTAGCCGGTTTTGCTGCTCGCTCTTCAAGTCTCTTCATGTCGAACGAATGAAAGTAATGGTTGTTAGTGATCCGTTAAAGAGTGCTCTTCTCAAATGGTGCCTGACTTGCTGCTTCATTAGTACAAGTTTAGTGCAGGTGGATCATTTAATGCCAAATTATGCTGTAGTGACTTACCTGTATCATTCAAAGGTTCCATTTGCAAACAAATGGTTTCAGAATTTGCTCCATAGTTTGTGCATTCACAGAACCATGAATGTGCTGTTGGAACATGTTCTAAATCCTCTGATTTTGCCGTTTTTCTATGACCTAAATGTGAGATTTCTGCTATGCATGATTTAAAGACAATGTTTTATTGAAGCAGAAATCTGAATTCTGACTGGCTGTATTTCTGTCATATAGTTTTGGGTTAGCTTGGAGGAGTGCAAGGCTTTCCGCCGCCTCGCTCTCTTCCTCAGCTAGCCCATCTCAGCCACTAGCAAAAATGTCCCCTGCGGATCCAATATCCTGCTTTCATGGTGCTGGGACCTATAATCCTGCTCTCGTCTCTTTGAGCGATGTGAAAAGCATCTTGAAATTGACTTGGCTGGGGTTCGGGATCTTATAGGGTCTCCTGCTTCCTTTGATCTCATGGCAATTGGCACTTGAGAGCAACTTGAGGTCAAACGGGACACTGGGATCAGCTCCTCGTCCTGTGCGATTGGGAGCTTTGGGCAAACCTGAGTGTGGAAGAGTCCCGTGTAGCCTTCCTCTGCCTTCCAGCCACTGTGCAAGCCGAGCGTCTAAGCTCATTCAGTGGGGAGCTTATGAAGTTTAGGAGCCTATCTCAAGGGATCTTTTAAGCAACTTAACAAGCAGCTGAGTACTCGCCTCTGGAAAAGTAATGCTCCAAACAAACAGAATGCTGTTTGGTAGCCCCGGGACCTCCGTTGATCCATGCTGACTCTGGGTGAGGCTGACGTCGCCCTCCTTTCATACAATGTCCTCAGCATTCCAAATCCCTCTATTAACCCGGTAATTATTCACAAGTAAACACATCAGCATTAATGTAATTGCAGTGGGCTAATCACATCTTTGTGGCGTTCCAAATTACCCTTTGTCATCGTAAACAAGAGTCTGGAGCTCAGCCGAGGGCGCTTTTCGGAAGTTGCTATGGGATTCTGCAGTGCCGTTTTCCATGGAGCACAGATGCATCTCCAGATATTACTGTGTTTTAACTCTTATTGAAGACAACCACACATTGTTTGACAGCAGAGACGATAATATCAGTTTCTAAGTACTTCCTTATTAAGTCTATCAAAACATGAAGCTTTCTAATTCTGACATTTTATTAGCTATTTTTATTGCAGTCTGTTTTAGGAAATCTTTCCTATATGTTTGCTAAAATACACTACTGTGCACAAGTCTTAGGGGCCTAAGCTGATAGTTTTAAGGTCTTTATCTGATTAATAAGTGTATTATCTCCAATAAGAACACCAGATCTGATTAGAACAGATGTAAATAATCATACATACAATACAAAGTAACATGAGTATCTTATTGTGAGAGAAGTAGATCATATCTTGAGCTCCAGTTTGAAGAACAAAGTTAGGTTCCAGATTTCTCCTGGACGCCCCAGACATTGTATGAATGTGTTCAGTTCCTTCAGCAGCAAATCTTGATTTAGCTTAATGAAGTACTGAGCAGTCAAAGCAGGTATTAGATGAGAACTGTAAATAATACTGGGTTGTTTCCACAAGAAGAAGCTTGGGAAGGGTTAAATAAACACACTGACGTATGGAAAAGCGCTACTTACAGTATTAGTACTGTAATATTTAAATAATAAAGTGTTTTCAAGAGCAAATAGAAGCTTCTTGTCTAAAAACAATGCTTTTCCAATGTCCCCAAGTGCCTAAAACCTTTGCACAGTACTGTATATCTGCAAAAGCTCACCCTGTGTCACTCTGCTTTGACTGGAATGCTACATGTGGGTCTGATACAATGCACTCACTCTTCGGTGAAAGTAACCGAGATACAGATGACTTGGAACGATGAGGTCAGAGGGATCGGGTGATACGATACCATTACAATGCTGCAGTCACCTCATCTGCAACGTGGACAACGCGCGGATTGTTGTGGAGGTGCTGAATTGACAGTGAAGTAAAGATGACATGTTTTGCTCGGTATACATTTGCACTTTTAACCTCAAGGAAGTATCAGATGTCTGTGGATGTAAAGGGGGGGGGGGGGGGGGGGTAGTTACTGTGATGCTATTGTGCTGAGTGCTCCCGTCAGGTCTGTGTCACTGTATATTGTCAAAGAGTGGCTTCAATGTGGTTTGCATCATTAGAATCAGAACCAGATTTCTTTAGAGCGAATCCTGCAGCACGTCATCAGAGGTTCATCATCTGCAGCTGAAGCTGAAGTCGTGCGGTGGGACCCAGTGGAGTTGCACCATTCATACTCTGCCCATCAGGATTCTTCTGCATGGCTTCCAAATGGTGCAGCCGTCCTGGTGTGGGCCCTATCGATGGATTAGGAGTTCTCTGGTGATACTACAGTCTTGCTCTCTCTGGGATGCCCAGGCCTGGCTTATTGAACTATCAGGCAATCAGGTTGTGTTTGTAGTAGTTTGATGTAGTGGTTGGCTTCACATGATTCTGAGCAAGCGTATGCTGGCCTTCACCCCCCTAGTGCTGATAGCATTGGTGTGATTGTGGTACCTAGTTGAATTTGAGGCAGAAATCTTGATATTCATCAGTCTCGAAGATCAAAAAATGATATGCCAGTTTTCTTTTCCAAACTGTAGGATAAAGAAAAAGTTGGTTCAAAGCTCTGGAGAAGATCTGTTATCTGTATTTTCTTTCTGAAGTATTTAGTTTTATAAAAATCGTCCCAAAATTTAATAAATATCTGCCGTATTTCACCATATTTCTATCCTTTTCATATAAACTGGACGCTTCTAATCTTGGATAACGTTTCCATAAACTTTTCTTGACCAATCTCAAGGCTGTCTCTGACCCACCCAACAATAGTTTCAGAGTCAGAGAAACATAACAAGGTAAAGCTAACCAGCATAACCAAATACCAGCAAGCTAGACCTCCAGTCTGTAGCTGCCCCTTCACTCCTTTATCATCACCAACACTGTTCTTTCATCCCCTCATTACTTTATCATCACCAACACTGTTCTTTCATTCCTTCATTCCTTTATCATCACCCGCACTGTTCCTTTATCCCTTCATTCCTTTATCATCACCCGCACTGTTCCTTTATCCCTTCATTCCTTTATCATCACCAACACTGTTCTTTCATTCCTTCACTCCTTTATCATCACCAACACTGTTCTTTCATCCCCTCATTACTTTATCATCACCAACACTGTTCTTTCATTCCTTCATTCCTTTATCATCACCCGCACTGTTCCTTTATCCCTTCATTCCTTTATCATCACCAACACTGTTCTTTCATTCCTTCATTCCTTTATCATCACCAACACTGTTCCTTCATCCTTTTATTCCTTTATCATAACCAACACTGTTCCTTTATCCCTTCATTCCTTTATCATTACCAACACTGTTCCTTCATCCCTTCATTCCTTTATCATCACCAACACTGTTCCTTCGTCCCTTCATTCCTTTATCACCAACACTGTTCCTTCATCCCTTCATTCCTTTATCATCACCAACACTGTTCCTTCATCCCTTCATTCCTTTATCATTACCAACACTGTTCCTTCATCCTTTCATTCCTTTATCATCACCAACACTGTTCCTTCATCCTTCATTCCTTTATCATTACTAACACTGTTCCTTCATCCTTTCATTCCTTTATCATTACCAACACTGATCCTTCATCCCTTCATTCCTTTATCATTACCAACACTGTTCCTTCATCCCTTCATTCCTTAATCATCACTAACACTGTTCCTTCATCCCTTCATTCCTTAATCATCACCAACACTGGTCCTGCATTCGTTTTTGTTCATCCATCTGCACACTTGATCGGTCATTCTTTCATGCATTGATTCATTTGTTTGTTTGTCTTTTCATCTGTCTGCACGTCTGTTCATCCGTCCATCCGTGACTTTTGTGTCCAGTTAACTCACGTAAAAGCTGGTTAACAATGTTAGTCCTGTATGAGTGGCGGAGTCGTCTGGAAAGCGTTGTGCAGAGAGCTGTTAATCAAGCTACTCTTTGGTGCACTCAGTTTTTACAGAGTGTGTGATCATATTTTTATGCTTTTCATTCAAATTTAAATATTTTAATTATGGGTTTCAAATCACTGAATAGTCTGTGGTTATAGAGCATTGTTATGGTAGGGCTTTTAGTTTTGTGCATGTTCTTGCAAACTGACAAAGAAAAAATCTTTTTTGAGAAGCTACTCGTTCCTTATCTTCTGAGAGACGACCTATTTCCATGTAACGTTGGGCTGCTTTAGGAGAATTTCACATGCAACCCCGGCTATTCCTTACAGACTCTTGCGACATCGTACCCTGTTTGACTCCTGAGTGTCAAATTAGAGCACCTAGCTTTTCCTGCAGACAGTATTGATTTGCTGGTTAATGGCATGTAGCTACCGGGATGAAAGGATGCGGTTGCAGGAATCCTTTGCATCAGAAGAGGGTAGAGTTAATGTTAGCCTAACTCTGGAGAGACTACAGCCTATCTGGACCTGCTGGACACGCTGAACCTGATGATCACTGTATATACTGGGTTCAGTCAGGCATGCAGACAGACAGGGAGGCAGATGGTTATTACTGTGACACCCACAGAAGATCTGGGGACACTGCGCTCTGAGGTTGCATCATTTTAAGCATCACTCTTTGCTGTATTTGTTAACGTTATACCTGCTGTTATACTCAATGCACATATTCATTTTAGTTTCTAATAATCCAGGGTAGTGGTGGGCGATATGGCCCTACAATAATATTAAAAATATTAAAAAATAATTTTTATTAAAAAATACAAGAATTTTTATCAGAAGTCAATGATCCAGAATGTCACGATACTAAATAATGCACTCCAAATATCTCCATATATCCAGGACTGAAGTAAAGTGAATGATACTGGACAGATAAAATCTGTCTGTAGTAGATATATAATGGGGAAATGAGCAAAGTGTGAATTTTTCTTTTTCTAAAAACAATAAAAAGTAGTACCCTGATGTGATAATTAGTGATGGGTGGTATGGCACAATATTTCAGGGTATAATATCGTTCACCATATTTAAAAATGTTGCCGATATAATTGTGTACGATACGATATGGCACACCCCTAATCCAGGGTTCAGGGTGATATGGCCTTGTCCGTCCTATTATCTAGCTCCTTACTTTAATTAAAGTCAGCATCAATTTGTTTTTTGGGGCCTTTTTAGCAAGTCATGCTTGATGCGGCAGTGTCGTAGAGCACCTGCAGTCACCTTATGTTCCTTCTCATTAAACAAATGGAAGCAGGCAACGTGATTTAATTATTATTATTTTTTTATAAGAATAATGTCTCTTTCAAAGACACCCCCACCCTCCCTTATTCTCTCTCTCTAAGCCTAGGGCTGCAGGAGCGCAAGCTGTTCCTCAGAAAATGAAAGGGACCTGGGGAGGCGAGGAATGCATGTACATCTGCAAATCTCTCTACTGTAAAATTCTCCTGTAATTGGTCACCATGCGCTACGAAACCTAGACTGTCGTTCAGCAAGCTTTCTTCAGATAACCTCAGTTATATGCAACTACTCTTTTACGAGTCTTGACTGTTTCTCCCTCTCCTCCCTTTGCCCTGATACATTTTTTTTCTTGCACCAGCAATCTTCTTTCAGCACGCTGGAGTGTATTTTTGCTGAGGTGTTGTAATCCATCCTTCCCGGCTCCCAGGGAGAACAAGTCGGCCCACTTTTTTTTTTTTTCTTTTTTCTTTTTTTTTTGTTGGATGACTACAGCGGGACTGCAGTGCAGCGTTTGGATGGCAGAGGGTGGCTACAGAAATATGTACGTGATCCATATCATCAAAGCAGGTCATTAGTCGCTAATAGGGACAAAAGTCTCAATGACCTCATTAGCTCGTTAAGCAGAGCACTCGTTAAGCAGAGCACCTATTTCACTGTTTCTGTGTTGGTAGCATAGACCGCATCCCTCCCCACTGCAGCAACCTTTAGCTGTTTGCTTGAGCTATGTCCTCTCCCGGAGCCGCGTCTCCCTGCTGATTGCAGGCTGTGGGAGCCCTCGGCGCTCTTCCAAATGGAGGTCGTATTTCATCGCGGCCGGTGTGTCGCAGGCGCCGCCCTGCTCCTGAAAACGAGTCACTACAGCAAAGCCCTGCACCGCTGCTGCTGCAGCAACCGCCTAGGCGAGTGACTAAATCACTCTCGCACACTCGTGCTGCAGTCCTCCGCAATGAGTTATGCCACCAGAGATTGAAGCTGGTGCCGCGGATGCCGGCTGATTAAGAGATTGCAGTCGCTGGAACGGCTAATTCTGATTCAGCTCTTTTTTTTCTCTCTCTCTCTCTCTCTTCCCCTTTCTCCGCTCCTTTCATGTCTCATTCTCTTTCGGTGTCAAAGGGACTTTATTAAACGCTGTCATGTCTGCACATCTCCTCTGATCCCAGGAGATAAAACCCACCATCTTGCTCCTCGAACAATGTAGCCCCTCTCTATTGTTCTTCCACCGCGTGTTACAAATGAAACGAGCGGTTAATGAAAAAACACAGCCGGTTTAAAAAGGTGCAGCAATTTATGCCAGACCTTGTTAGGTGAGGAAATGTGCTGTAGACACAAGAAAGCAGTAGCCGAGTACTTTTCCGAAGGGGACCGGGCACGAGGGCCCCTGGAACATCCTCCGAGGGTTTATGATTATTCAGAAGCCAAACGTTTTGCGGAGGATTTGGCCAGTCAGCAGTCTTGCTCCCGTGGGTCAGGGGAATAGAATGGCACTTGTTAAAAAGGGCTCCGCATGTTCTTGGCAGCTCGGGCACTCCAGAATGGGCGCTGCTCTCCGGGCTGGTCGGCCCGCACAATGCCGGCCTGTGTTCAAGGGCAGGCAGGGGTCTAAAGTTTTACAGGAGTTATAATGTCAGCCTTGTCTGAGCAGAGGAAACGGCTCTCCATACTGAATGAGTTATGGTACGTGGGGCCAACGCTGCACAATTTCTTCGACGCTGCCAAAATGTGGACTTTTGCGCTGCAGCTACTAGAACTTTTTTGAACAGCAAGTGTGGGCGGTGCCAAACTCAGTAGAATGCTTATCACAATACAACACTGAATGGCAACTAGGCCATATATTATAATGGACTAGGTACCAGGATAACGGCTGGACATATAAGTCTTGAAGTTTATTGTGTTGTTAAGATGGCATTGGCACATACTTATGTGATAAATAATGTTTTCTTAGATTTGAATGCAGTAGCATCATCCATACACGTCTTGTTTAATATTAGATATTAATAGTCATATTGGTATACCTGTAAATGAATATTGCTACATTAAGCTTGTGAACCCATTTTGACTTTGATACTGATCCTTCCTTTGTCTAACGTAAAATGTGAACCTGAATCATTTGAACACTCGCTGCTCTGTTTTAATCACCAACACTTTACTGTTTTAAATGAGCCCACATTCATTTTAACGATTAAGCAGGCTACATGCCTGAGAGCCTAATTGCAATGAAACGCAGTTCACACGGCAAGATGAGTAATTAGCTTATCCCCGACGCATAAACAGTTGGATTAGTAATCGCTAGTAAAGTTTAGTAAAGCTCCCCAGTGTATCCTTTAACTTAACTACCCTACACTTCTCCGCTCTGTGTAGAGGTCAGGGTGCTGGTCAGGTGGCTGGACCTGCAGGCTTTGCACTAAAGAGATTTGTGGTGCCAGTTGGGTCCCTGTCTTCATCTGCGATGTAAACACCAAGTCCACCAAGTCGCAGACGTGAGAACATCTTTACAGCTGACTTGTGTGTCGCTCAACCGAGTCAAATTAGTAGCGTGATTTTGCTTTGCTTATTCAGAACACTGATTCAGTCGCTTAAGGTCACCACACTCTGGACGTGCCGCACAGCGCAGTGAATGTTATACACAGGAGCTAGTTAGTTATTGGGCTATAAACAATACTGAAAGCATCGAACGCTAAAGAATTGAACTGTTTGTGACGTTGCAGTTTTGAAAAATCATTGAATGTTCGGTGCATCGTGCAACTCGAATTGCTAGGCTGGTGCACCATCAGGAACACCTCTCTGCCTGTCAGTTTCGGCTTAGACAAAGCATAAACAGTGCATTTGACACTTCCAAGGTCAGTGGCACTGATCTAATCAGACGTGTCAATACACTCAGATACGCCAGGGCCTTATCAGTGAAACCTTTTGCTCTCCAGAGTTCAGACGTGTCCAGCTGCTTCTTTGTCTTGTTTAGGCTGAGAGAAAAAGATTATCTTGCCAGCAGATGATATTTATCTCTTGCTGCATCGTATCTGCTACAGGTAGAAAGAACAGGAGAGACTGCTAATACTTTACAGTGGCAGTAGTAGACCATCTTTTTTTTTGTTTTGCTTTTTTAGGAAGCATCCTCTATTGTTATGGGTTGTTTGGTCATTTAAGAAGCCTGTAATCCACAAGCCTGGCTGGTGCTGTGACTTGGCGCCGAGAAAGATTGTAGGCCTGTGTGTAGGAGCTAGTTGTAATTCTTAATTGTGATTGTTGGCTTAGATTCGTTCTGCCTTGATGGTTCGCATTTGTCAATGTAAGTGGCCCATGTCTGTTTTCCGTGCCCTTAAATGACCCACACTCTAATCGCTACCAAAGAGCCATATGTGTCGTTCACAGCAACAGCAACAAACTAGCAGCACAATCGTAGTGATTATTACTTCTGATTAACTCTCAGCTGTCCATGATTTGAGAAGAATGTAAATAAAGATCACCTGCTGCCAAGGTAACCACTTTTGCCGTGCTGCCAACACGGGATGAAGTAAAAAAAAATCTGATCTACGAGTACTCGTTGAGTTTGACTGTGAATCGAAGATGTCGTACATGAAATTGGCTCAGATCTCACTAAAACACCACTTTGTAGTATGCATAGGTATGTAGTAGGGATTTTCCTGTCCTTTTAAGTTTGCTGGAAAAGTTTGGAAGTGTTACAAAGAGCCTTAAATTAAACACAAGCATGTGGAAGTTTGGAGGATTGAGTTCAAAGCCCAATAATCTTAATGATTCTTTAGCGCTGCAGCTTCCTTTGTCCTCCTCCAGCCTTTGTTTTTGGACTGCAGCAGTTTCTGGTTCGGGGGCTTTTCTTTGTGACATCTTTATGCACTTTCGCTCGTATCAGATTCATCAGTTCGGGCCCCTGATCTCATGTTCCAGTTTCGCCTGAGATGGTTTTGATACTGGCTTTAATGCGCACAATACCACTGTTTGCCGCAGGTGCCTGAGGCATGGACGGTCCATTTGTTGTCGTTGGCAAAACAAATCTGTTTTCTGACCCCAAGCTCTGCATCTTTTTTGTTATGTCACATAGAATGTCTGGAACTCTAGGGGGGGAGGTGTTTGCAGACCTCTTCGCTGGTTCAGATTACGTTTTGGAAGCATTCTGGGATTGATGTTAACCGGCTGAAACTCCACCTGGTTTAAGAGGCCTGTAGGACGGCTTTGTTGAATTGACCAGAGCCTATCAGGTTACCGTGCTCTTCAGCAATCACTTAGAAACAAACGGCAAATTGAGTTTTCATTGATCGGCCAAAGCCCTGCTTAATCTCGTTGCGGTTGTGAGTTATAAACATACGCCATGTATGCTGCCCTCGCATGCATCTTTTATGAAGCTGCTTATGTTGCTTAAGTCTGAGATTTAACACAGCTGAGGCCTGGAAACCAGTCTTAGGTCAGTGTTAAGCCAGAGATCTGTTTTGTGGCTCCTCCTGACTGTCTTTAAAAAAAAAAAAATCAGCTGTTAACATGTGTCAAGCATTCCTCTTTGTGGTTGGGCTGCACATAACAAAGACAGATAGCATTGATAGCATCAGTAGCTGCTACATTGGGAGTTGCTAATGATGGGTTTGATCTGCTTATGTAGTTGTGCTTGTCCAGAAAGGAATTTAAAGGCCTGATGTCAAAGTGTGGTCCTCTATCAGAGCTGAGGAGTGGTGCATCCAGATGAATAAACTCTAACCAAACACAATGTTTTTATGCTGATCAGCAGTGCAACTTTCTTTCTTCAGTCCTCATGAGTCAGTTATCTCCTGTGATAACAAAAGCAAGGTGTACATTGATATTAGCTCTAGGTATGCAGTGATATCGCAGTTGTGGGCTGATGCCATGTTGTTTATGGAGTTATATGCCAACACATACAGATTTATAGACTGTATAAACTTGGTTTGCATTGCGTTGGGCATTCACAACAACAGTAACACCATTTCTTTTAGTAAAACCTGATCCTTTTCGTTCGTGCAAACTCGATCTCGGATCAGCACACAAAGGGCGACTGGAAGACTGTACGTTGGCAGACAGGCTGGCTTGTGGCTGAGACGGCGTGATATGATTATGCAGATGAGCGAGACTGGGGGCGTTCATGGTTGTCTGCAGTCGGCTCTATCTGCTTCATCTCTGGTCTGGAGCTGTGGAAGCCGGGTGTTTTCGCATGCCGAACTGCACTTTCTCTCTTTCTCTCCTTCTCTATCTGATGTGCTCCCAAACCACCCCTCCCCCAGCCCACCTTAAGGAGGTTTGACTGTATCAAGATGATCTTTATTATGTTTGCTTGGTGCACTTTATGGTTTCAGTCTTCAGCAAGTCCTAAAACCACAAGCGGGTGAGTTGGACATATGGTTTAGGTAGTATGTCTTGATTGAGGTATCTCTTGGAAAAAAAAAAATCAGCTGGTTTACATTGTTTTTTTTTAATTGAGGCTACTGCCAATCTCGCTCTATCTCTCTACTCTTTCTTTCTTTTTTAGGATAGTCATATACAAAAATATTAAATTAAGTTCAGGTTTATTTGTGTAGCGCCAAAATAAAATAAGCCTCTAGTGTGCTATATCCAGAGATATTTCTTCTTTTATGTACGCCATCCTTTGTTGTTGCATACAAAATCATTGACTTAATGGGGTTAAATAGGAAAATGTAATTTAATAATACAGAACATGTGAACCTTTAATCACATTGCATTTAAAGTCCAAACAAATGGTTGTACTAGAAGACCTGGAATTTTCATTCATTCATCTTCTAAACTGCTTATACAAATTATTTAAGCCACTGCTTTATGCCTTGAGTACATTATTGACTTGGTGTTATGTATGTATATATATGTATGTATGTGTATGCGTGTGTGTATATATACATATGTATACATACATACACACACACACACACACACACACACACACACACACGGCTGCTCCTGTGCCCTCTGCTGGAATGCTGCGTTTGCTGTAGCCCAGCTGTGCGAGCCCAGCGCTCACTTTGAGCTTGGTAATGTAATAACCACTTTATTTATTTAGTATTAAGTGGATGTGTGGCTCAGAAGCCTGCCTGCCCCAGCCCCTAAATCATCATTACGCTTGTCACACCAGCTCTGCGCTCTTCACGCAGCAGTAGAGCTCCTAGACTGTGACTGACGGCCGGATGAACTGGCCCCTTCAACAAAATCACACTGTGGGATGTGGAAGGATAAACCCTTGCCACAGAGTTTACAATAGCCCCCTGCCATACTTTAGGACATATGGTCACAATTAAAGCTTGTATGTATCATATGAAACCAGCTAGCACTGCGCTGCATTAGCACCTGTCAGCTTAAGCTATACGGGGCTGAGAAATTTATTAGTACCTGTCAAACGAGGAATGAATTTTTTGCTTTAGGGCTTTCACAGTTACTAAATTAAAGCGGTTTACTTAATTTTATTATTATTTTTTTTTTATCAGTTGACATTCAGTTGACCTTAGTGAATTATTGATAGTGTGTATTACTCCTATTCTCCTATTATTGGTCTGTTGGTTGCGTTTTTGCTGCACAGAGCCTGTTTACATGTGATTCTCCATTTACAGTCTTGATTTCAATGCGTCTCCAGTGTGTCCAGATGAGAATATTTGTTATTCTCATCTGCCTGGAGTGCATGAAGATTCTCAATTTGTGGATACCTTCAACTTTCTGCGTTACCTCACATGTTTTGGTTCATTGTTCTCTGACCTGCTAGTCAGTGCTCTGAAGTTAGAGGAAAGGCAGGTGCGGTCAAGATCTGTCTGTGACCTCCAAATTAGGTTTTGATTCAGTGCTTCTAGTACATTTTTATATATATTTTAATTAGTTTCTTTAATAGAATGTGATGGTAGTGTCACAGTTTACCTGTACACAGGTAGGTGAAGGTAGTGTCACAGTTTACCTGTACACAGGTAGGTGAAGGTAGTGTTACAGTTTACCTGTACACAGGTAGGTGAAGGTAGTGTTACAGTTTATCTGTACACAGGTAGGTGAAGGTAGTGTTACAGTTTACCTGTACACAGGTAGGTGAAGGTAGTGTTACAGTTTATCTGTACACAGGTAGGTGAAGGTAGTGTTATAGTTTACCTGTACACAGGTAGGTGAAGGTAGTGTTACAGTTTACCTGCACACAGGTAGGTGAAGGTAGTGTTACAGTTTATCTGTACACAGGTAGGTGAAGGTAGTGTTACAGTTTACCTGTACACAGGTAGGTGAAGGTAGTGTTACAGTTTACCTGTACACAGGTAGGTGAAGGTAGTGTTACAGTTTACCTGTACACAGGTAGGTGAAGGTAGTGTTACAGTTTACCTGTACAGTTTACCTGTACACAGGTAGGTGAAGGTGCTAATGCCTACATAGACAACAGCATGACATCACACAGTGTCTGTGCTCTTTATTGGTTTGTATCGGATGCTTTCTTTTCCCCCTGCCAATATCTGATCCAGGTTTTCCACCAGTATTAGCCCGATACCTGCTATCAGACTGGTGCCATCTCTTCTTAAATTGACTAGTGGCTTACGTACATAAAGACTGATAAAGACGACCGTGGCAGCCCTGTCTTGTTTATTTTTCTGCCTGTGCGAGAAGAAATTTAGGGCTGAAGTTGATAATAGTAATTAGAATTGTGCATAAGTATAAGTTTGGTAATTAGAATGTGCACGATTGTGGTACTTCGCCCCGACCGTGATTTTGGCCGTCTGCTCGCGTATGCGCACCGAGATAAGCACGTGTGAGCGAGCACGGCCCAGGGACGAGCCACGTCAGGCTGTGTACGTGTCGCACAAAAGCCCAGAGCGTCCGTCAGCAGAATGGCGACTCGGCGCATGATGGCCAGCACTCTGAGAGGCGGTGATAAAGTTGCTCACACAATAGTCCCACAATGGGCACCAGGCTGTCCCTCGCCCCACTAATCCCAGCGCCGCTTTCTAAGCAGGGGGCATTATCCTCGCCTCGGCCGCACGGGGAAGAGTGTGTGCGGCCGGCTGACTGGTCGTACCACCTTACCTCAGAACGGTAAACAACATAGCACAGGAGAGTGACAGTGCAGCAACAGCGCGAGGGCACGGACCCAAACGGGCAGCAGGCTGTACGCCGTGCCGCGGAGGCATTCGTTCATTTGTTTATGCTGATTCAGAGGTTCTTTGTTGAGATCACAGCGTACCTCTCAAATGAGGCAGAGGAGAGAGAGAGATATGAGGTAATAACCCGTGTCCCAGTGACTTATCAGCGAGCCGCTCGCTGCAGATCACAGTCGGAACACGGCAGAGCACAATTCAACAGGCGTTTAAAGCACAGTTTGAAAAGGTTTTGATGATTAATTAATACGGTTTGGGGCGAGCGCTCTTCTTGATCAAAGAGAAGCGATAGCTTTTAAAATTGTGCTGTTAACTGATCTTGCGATGCGTGGCTTCCTCTTTTGGAGCTTCTCTTTTTTTTAGTTCTTTTCTTTTTCATCTTCAGGGCACCAAGGTTGAACAGGCAGTTGCTTGTGTATTGAGATCTATTGAATTCTTATGTAGGAGTCCATCCAGCAAACCCAAATGCAATCTAAACGATTATAAGGAATCACGACCCAGCTGTAAAGCATCTCTCTATTTTAAAGCTGGGCGATACATCGATTTTATTGATTAATTCAAATTTACAGTTAAGGGTTTCTCTCAGTTTTACCTTCCGCCACCCCTTTGGGCTTCCGTAGTTCTGAGTGACCCAGCTATAAAGCATCTCTCTATCTTAGAGCTGGGTGATAAATCGATTAATTCGAAATGACAGTTAAGGACAATGTTTTTGTGTCCCTGACACATTTTCTAACCGTGTGCCATATGATAAGAATGACGCACATTGGAAGGCAATCACAGATGCTATAGCGATGTTTATTGCAAAAGACATGGTACCCATATATACATATACCTATATACTATGGAAAGTCAGGTTTCATGAACATGTTAAGTTTAAGACCAGAAGTATGGACTTTAGCTTTAAATTTAACTTTAAACCCAAAAGGAGAATTTAAATGCCATCAAAATATAGGTAAAACATGATTTAAACTATTTCTTTGTCGTCTGTAGTTTGATTTTTAGTAGGAAAAAAATCAATTCAAATCTAAAATCATATTTTTTGTGTTAAAGGCTATATCGCCCAGCTCTACTCTTGTCTCCTTTCGTCTTTTTTTTACATACTGTGTGTAGGAACAATAATTCAGGTACTTTCTGGTTGTTTAATATATTCCCAGTGCATAAATTCAAATATATTTATCATTGTATTCTAAGAAAAACCTGTACCAATTTTAATTTTACATTTGAGCGCGGTAGCTGCCTTTGCACCAATAGAAATGCTCCAGAATGGCTTTGAATGAAATCTCTTTACATTGACATGCATTGAAAAGTTAAAGTTGCTGCTGTTACCTGTAATTGTGGAGATATATATTTTTTTTTTAGAGGCATTTTTTTTACAATGCATTTTTGAATATGATTAAAAAGGCATATATTCATATTATCAGACGAGATGTTCACAGATGGGTTATGCGGCTGCTTTCTCTGCAAAGTGGGCTTTACACGTTGAAGGAAAGACAAATGAAGCTATGTAGCAGGATCTGCCACGAAACCGAATCCGGCTAGAAGACATACGTTTCTAGAGGACAGTCACCCCTAAATATCTGTATCCTTGTGAAAATGTTTGGAGAATTTTCAAATTGTTTATCAAGGGAACCCTCAAAATTGCAGTGATGTCACATGTGCTGTGGTGCTTACTGCAGCTGGAGGGCAGGAAGTGACATAGGGGGCGCTGTCACAAACCCTCAACATTTCTATGGGTTAAGTCATTTACAGTTGGTTAAAATCAGTTTAAACGAGAAGCAGCAGCAAACTTGTCTGACCCTTCGTCTGCGGTCAGGACGAGAGACTGAACTTCCTGCTCCAGTTTCTTGTGGCTGTAGTTTTAAACCTCTCACCAATGACCAGTCACATCACCCACAGACCAACTGTTCACTCTACACTACTCACTCCTACCGAGCGCACGAGGGTGAAGCAGCTCATTCACCAGTTTTCCTGTTCCACCTTAAACAGAGCAGCAGGAGCCAGAACGTACCTGCACCTCCATTTAAGGTGGAAACAGGAGAACTGGTGAAGGAGAAGCTGAGCTGGTGCTGGTGGTCAGTAGGAGTGAGTATTGTAGTGTGTAAGGGTGATCTGGGGGTGAACACTGGTAATAGATTTAAAAGCGTACGTTACGGTAAGCAAACAGTGTAACGTTAATGACGAGAGGGGCGGAGTCGAGTGTGTGTTGCTGGTTAATCCACAGGACAGTAAAAGAAAACCAAACCAACACATAAGGTGTACCTCAATACTTGTTTTAGTTTATTTTCTTGAGTAATAGGACGTCTGGAGGAGTAGCTAAACATTCAGTTCAGTTAAAAATGCTCTTCGTAAAGTCAAAGAATATTATGTCTGTAAAGTAAAAGTGGAAATATTCACTGGAAGAATATTTAAATAATAGATTCAGCAGGCCAGGCCTCGCTGCTCTCACCTCACTCTCTCTCTGTCACTGTAATCCCTGCCATCGCTCAGTCCTCCTGCTGCAAATCTACTAAGGCATTTGCGCCTAACTTGGTCCATCAGTCACCGGGGATCTCATTGCTGCCTGCCAGTCTAATAGCAGTAATGGAGCAACACTGTGCACCATCAGGCACTCAGGAAGCCACGAATCTGACAAAAAAACACTCAGATGCTTTCAACTGTAGCCGCTCTGGAAAGTGGAAAAGGAATATTGTTCGGATTCTGCTAATCCCATTAAAGGTCTCCCAATACTTTAATGCCAACTCAGTGGTTCCTGCAGATAACACTGACCGATGACCCTTCCCAGACTCTGCCGAGCCCTTATCCTCCACTGTAATTATCCCGGGTTTAGCATTTTGTCACCCTGTCTCTCACTCTCGTCTTCTTGCCGTCTTTGTGTCTACCACTCAGGACTAGGACTGTGCGTGCGAGTCTAGGTGTGGGCAGTGATAGCATCAGTCCCAAGCTCCATTCTGCCTTCGCTCTGCGGCTCTCCTGTCTACCGTTATCTACCTCATCGAGAATGCTTTGTTCCTATAAACCTGCTGTGGCTCCGTATCCAGACCCCAGCCTTATTTCTTCTTCTCCCTATCCCGATCCATGCCATCCCCTTCTTTTTCCAACCCCTCAATCTTCCCGTTCCTCTCTGGCCTTCTCGTTTAGCTCAGAGTGAAGAATGGTTAGACAGCCAATCGTGCACATTATTCTTTTAAAGCAATACATCAAGGGACACTTTTTCAAACACAACACCATTAGGTCCTTTCATTGTTTCCGTGTGGCTGCTGTACAGAGAGATACCAGAGGTAATTATACCCATTGTGAACATGCTTCCAGGAGAACAGATAGAACATCAAACCTCATACCTTATCATCCTTAAGGAACATTCTTGAAGGGTGAAGAGGTTTGGCGTACCGATTGAGCCTGTGATAGACCCTAGCAGGTGGAGTCCCAGATCATCCTGAATATTTGTATTCAGTAAATATTGATTGGTTTCTATCTGCATTCCTTGGATTCTGTAGAGGATTTACTGAAGAACTCTTTCTTTTTTTTTTTTTCTCGCTTGTTGATCTGTGAATGGGATTTGAATTCCCAACCAGACGCTCTGCATGCACAGCGCGGTCTGTGTAAATGTGCAGACTCACTGCACCGAGAAATGGCTTATGAAAATGAGCTCAACCAGTATCCAAGGAATCCATGGATGTCTGAAGAGTCTAGTTGAACTTGAAGGAATCTGACTAGCTTACAGGGAGAAAAATAAGACAGTCATCTTTTGCATTCTCCACGCAAGCAGGTAGCGTTTAGCTGTACGGTGTGATACAGCGCTCAACCATAACATGAACACCACCTCCTTGTATCTACATTCATATCAGCTCCACTTACCATATAGGAGCACTTTGTTGTTCAACAATTACTTGCCGTAGTCTTATTCCCCCTGTTCTTCAGTGGGTAGGAACCCCACAGGACCACCAGAGAGCAGGTACTATTAGTGAGGTGGATTATTCTCAGCACTGCAGTGACACTGACATGGTGGTGGTGTGTTAGTTAGTGTGTGTTGCGCTGGTATAAGTGGATCAGACACAGCAGTGCTGCTGCTGGAGTGTTTAAACACCTCAGTGTCACTGCTGGACTGGGAGTCATCCACCAACCAAAACTATCCAACACAAACTGCAGCAGCAGATCCGCTACTGTCTCTGACTTTACATCTACAAGGTGGACCAGCAAGTAGTAGGAGTGTCTAATAGAGTGAATGACCCACCTCCCTAATAGTAGCTGCTCTGTGGTGGTCCTGTGGGGTCCTGATCATTAAAGAACAGAGTAATAAAGTATACCGAAAATCAGACGAACTACAGTCTGGAAGTGTAGCTTCTATATGGTCAGTGGAGCTGATACAGTGGACAGTGTGTGTAGATACAAGAAGGTGGTTTTATTGTTATGGCTGATCAGTGTATATTGGTATGTGGCTTTCATTGCAGAAAACATCTGATTCACAACATCAGCACTGTCTTTGTAAATAACACGGGCACAAGGCTCACACAGCAGCCTAATCCGACAGTGGCAGGGCGGGTTGGTGGGTGTAAGTGGTAAATGCAGGGGCTCAATAAGATCCTCTCACCACCATTCAATCTTCTGTCGACACTTATTCTTCAGTGTTCTTATCTCTTCTGTCCTTGTTTCAACAACCACCATTAACTGTGGGACAGCATGCTGTCGAAGACTACTTGCTACTCTGAAGATGCGGTGGTGGTTTTCTCTTAGTGTACAGTCCCAATGTGTACCTCTTAGAAGTCCCTGCACTGTGAATGTCAAACAGAGAGGATAGAAATGATTATATTTCAAAATCAAAATCTGATGCAAATCACTTCTCAAGAGAATCAGTGAAATGATTGACGCATATAAAGATGGATTAGTGGCAGCGTGTCCCCCAGGGTTCTCTGTTAGGGCCAGTTTATTTAATTGGAGACACACATCATTACCTTGAAGGCATATTTGGGTTGCTGCTGCTTGATTGCCACCCTCTGTTTTTGGAATCCTCTCTGATATGATGAGAGAGAGAGAGAGAGAGAGAGAGAGAGTGAGAGAGACTGATTGTGCAGCATGACTCTTCCTTCCAGTGCTGTTAGATTAATCCCAACCCCCTCACCCTCCTTCAAAATCCCCAGACTAGCAGTAAAGCTGATTATAACGCGTTGGCCATTTGTAAACAAAGTCTTTGGCAGTGTCAGAGTTCATCGACTCTAGTGGTGCCGTATATGTCTCTCCGGTAATACACCTTCTGTTTTCTCGCTTCCTACACTTTGATGGCGCACTAAATCATTCAGTCTCGTCTTACATTACTAATGATGGAGGAACAATGTGTGTTTGTAGGAGTGCTTCTGATTTATGTTTGCATTACTTGGTCGTTTAATTGATTGCGACAGCCTCAAATGGAATGCAGGATGCTGTGTCTGTAATGCTACATCAGTGTTATTTGGTTTTGTTCCACCTTGTTGTTTTGGTCAAGTTATTTACGTCCTTGTGTTTCTCCTCTCCTGGTTTTATCCACCATGATACTCCTTTTTTTCCCTGGTCTTAACCTCCCCTGCACTCGCTCTTCGTCCTTGGTCAAGTGTGTCCACTCTGCACTTACTCACTCCCCAACCTCCCCGTTTCCTCCCACCCTTCCTGTTAAAGTGAAATGCTTCTTATGAGTGTACAGGGTGGTGGTGGCGGTTTTACCGCTTGCCACAGTCTGCCATTCAGAATCTGCCCATCAATCGCTCTGCACCCTACCACCCCCCCCCCGCCTTGCCAGCTCTCCCTGCCTGAGGTTGATGACTGTATGTGAAATTATAGCTCTACGCGCAGCTGTTATTACAGAGACAGATAGACTGAAGGCTCAGTTCTATTCCCTGGATGTTGCAGAAACTAATCTAGAGGGCTGCAGGAAGTACTGACTAACCCTTCTGGCTTAAAACCTCTCTTCTTCCATAAAACTGACTCATCATCCGCCACATATGGATTGTGTAATATGCGTAATACACTTACATTGTTTATGTAGCTGTTTAAATATATATATATATATTAGTGTATTAATACATGCATTCTCAAGTCAGTGCTCAAAAGCCAAGCCAATCTGAACGTTCATGGTGTTATAAACCAATGGTTCTTGGCCACTGAGGCACGAAGCGGACACGCATGCTAACTTATATAACTTTTTTTTTTATCATACTTTCCTATAAAATCTCCAGGAGCAGTAAAAGTAGTGGCTGCATGAATGGAGTGCTAGTGTGCGTACATTCAGTGTGTAGCACTGCTTAGCCAAACACCTAAACTAGCAGCTTATGGCTCTACATCATGTGTGTGTGTGTGTGTGTGCGTGTGTGTGTAAATATTATTTGATTATTAGCTAATTATGCACCCTCGTTTGTTACACTGGCTTATCAGCAGAGGTTTGTCATCTGAAGCAGATCACGGAGAGAAGCAGATAACGTTTCTTGACAAAAAGTAAATATCACTTCACTTAGAGTGGCTGAGTTGCTGAAGGGCTGTCGGATATTTGCAAATATTCCAAAGTAGATTATTTTTCTTTATTTACACTCTGCCATGGCATATTCTTCTGAGAGTTTGGTTGCTGTTGTGTGTGTGTGTGTGCGTGTGCGTGTGTGTGTGTGTGGCCTGAAACGTACTGCAGAGGTAGCTTTAAAATTCGCATAGACGTTAAGGCATTTGAAGTGTTTCATTGAATTCACTAAATGTTAGTGTTAAAATTTAATTTAGACAAGCCCATTTGCTTTTTTAAATCATACTAAAGCATGCTTATGTGTTTTTGTGGATAAAGGTTTACACTTAAGTAAGGATGCACCGATACCACTTTTTCCTTACCGAGTACCGATACCGAAACCAACTCTGACTTAAATGCTTGATATATGGCTATAAATCCTGATTTATTTATAGTGTTTCACTTTTCATATGTCTTATCCAAAATAAGATATAATAATTTTGAGAGAACACCATTTACTGGTGGAGTAACTGCACATTAAAAAGTTTCAGAGCTATGAAAAAATAAAAATTGCCATAATGCAGAAACATGTGCAGCAATTTAGTCAATAAGCTTCATGGTATTGGCGCTCTCTATTGCCGATACCGATACTGTGTGTAAGTGCCAGTATCTGCGCCGATACCCATACGGTATCGGTATCAGTGCAACACTACTTATAAGGCAAATGGTCAACCCTTCTGTCAAAGATCCACCAAAGTAAGAAGCACCAAGACAGAATGCAGTGTTACTGGCTTTACCCAGTCTGTCGTCCTGCAGGCTTCAGTGTGGTAACGGTATGAATGTCGAGTTAAAAGATTTTCAAAGGAAAAAGCCGCTTGTGTCCATGTAGTGCTGTTTCTCATTAGTTTCCTTTTCGAGACGCTTGTTTTGCCCCGGGCTCACCTGGCCAGGAGATGTCAGTTCGAGGGAGAGTCAGGACGGGAGCCTGTAATTCCTGGCCGTGGTATCTGAGCTGCCAGATGGCAAGCTGGTTTTCCGGTGCTTGGAGGGCCCGGCGTGGTACACTTCTCCAGGGGAGAAGAGCAGGGGGACCAGACTGTGGCACAGATGGCCCGGTCCGCTCTCTGCTCTGGGCTCAGGGAAGGCAGGTGAGGTAGGAAGCGGCACAGGTGAAATAAGCCCTCAAGTTCGCAACAGAAGGTCAACTCATTATTGTGGGCGGTAGGCGGGCTAATGGAGTTCCTCACTGAAACTGTGTTCTGGGACGGGTTGTTGTGAGCAGGTCCTGCCAAGTGTTGGTTTTAGAATAGCGCTACAGCTCTTACTGCTGTCTTTGCTGCGCTGTTTAAGTGAAATGATGGAGTTGCAGTGACTTGCATATATATTCTCTTAAAAACAATGACAAAAATATGTAGAAAAAGATTGCATTTTAATTTTCTTTCCAGATGTGGGACAAAAACATCAAATATTATAAAATTTTCATTACATTCTGACTATAATACAATGCCTAGGGATGCCCATTCCAATACTGTCAGCAGTAGTGTCAGCTATAAGGCTGGCATAGCTGCCCAAACAACACACCTAAAGCTGAAAATGACACACTGCACCAGGGGAAGAAACTTAGACACGGCCAGGCTTGGAATCTACCGCCTTAGATTTAACTCCTAGGTGAAGATCATCTTCACTCGCCTGGAGCTGGTCTGGATCTGAAAAGACTGACGTTGCTAAGAAGACGTTTCTTACTCTGTAAGAAAGCAGTTGTTAAAGCTCCACAGCTAACCTGTTCAATCATCTCCCAACAAACCACCACACAGAGTATGAGGAGTATGAACAGAGTATGAGGAGTATGAACAGAGTATGAGGAGTATGAACAGAGTATGAGGAGTATGAACAGAGTATGAGGAGTATGAACAGAGTATGAGGAGTATGAACAGAGTATGAGGAGTATGAACAAAGTATAAGGAGTATGAACAGAGTATGAGGAGTATGAACAGAGTATGAGGAGTATGAACAGAGTATGATGAGTATGAACAAAGTATAAGGAGTATGAATAGAGTATGAGGAGTATGAACAGAGTATGATGAGTATGAACAAAGTATAAGGAGTATGAATAGAGTATGATGAGTATGAATAGAGTATGAGGAGTATGAACAGAGTATGAGGAGTATGAACAGAGTATGATGAGTATGAACAAAGTATAAGGAGTATGAATAGAGTATGATGAGTATGAATAGAGTATGAGGAGTATGAACAGAGTATGAGGAGTATGAACAGAGTGTGAGGAGTATGAACAGAGTATGAGGAGTATGAACAGAGTATGAGGAGTATGAACAGAGTATGAGGAGTATGAACAGAGTGTGAGGAGTATGAACAGAGTATGATGAGTATGAACAGAGTATGAGGAGTATGAACAGAGTATGAGGAGTATGAACAGAGTATGATGAGTATGAACAAAGTATAAGGAGTATGAATAGAGTATGATGAGTATGAATAGAGTATGAGGAGTATGAACAGAGTGTGAGGAGTATGAACAGAGTATGAGGAGTATGAACAGAGTATGAGGAGTATGAACAGAGTATGAGGAGTATGAACAGAGTATGAGGAGTATGAACAGAGTGTGATGAGTATGAACAAAGTATAAGGAGTATGAATAGAGTATGAGGAGTATGAACAGAGTATGAGGAGTATGAACAGAGTATGAGGAGTATGAACAGAGTATGAGGAGTATGAACAGAGTATGAGGAGTATGAACAGAGTGTGAGGAGTATGAATAGAGTATGAGGAGTATGAACAGAGTATGAGGAGTATGAATAGAGTATGAGGAGTATGAATAGAGTATGAGGAGTATGAACAGAGTGTGAGGAGTATGAACAGAGTATGAGGAGTATGAACAGAGTATGAGGAGTATGAACAGAGTATGAGGAGTATGAACAGAGTATGAGGAGTATGAACAAAGTATAAGGAGTATGAATAGAGTATGAGGAGTATGAACAGAGTATGAGGAGTATGAACAGAGTATGAGGAGTATGAACAGAGTATGAGGAGTATGAACAGAGTATGAGGAGTATGAACAGAGTATGAGGAGTATGAATAGAGTATGAGGAGTATGAATAGAGTATGAGGAGTATGAACAGAGTGTGAGGAGTATGAACAGAGTATGATGAGTATGAACAGAGTATGAGGAGTATGAATAGAGTATGAGGAGTATGAACAGAGTATGAGGAGTATGAACAGAGTGTGAGGAGTATGAACAGAGTGTGAGGAGTATGAACAGAGTGTGAGGAGTATGAACAGAGTATGAGGAGTATGAACAGAGTATGAGGAGTATGAACAGAGTATGAGGAGTATGAACAGAGTATGAGGAGTATGAATAGAGTATGAGGAGTATGAACAGAGTATGAGGAGTATGAACAGAGTGTGAGGAGTATGAACAGAGTGTGAGGAGTATGAACAGAGTGTGAGGAGTATGAACAGAGTATGAGGAGTATGAACAGAGTATGAGGAGTATGAACAGAGTATGAGGAGTATGAACAGAGTATGAGGAGTATGAACAGAGTATGAGGAGTATGAACAGAGTATGAGGAGTATGAACAGAGTATGAGGAGTATGAACAGAGTATGAGGAGTATGAACAGAGTGTGAGGAGTATGAATAGAGTATGAGGAGTATGAACAGAGTATGAGGAGTATGAACAGAGTATGAGGAGTATGAATAGAGTATGAGGAGTATGAACAGAGTATGATGAGTATGAACAGAGTATGAGGAGTATGAATAGAGTATGAGGAGTATGAACAGAGTATGAGGAGTATGAACAGAGTGTGAGGAGTATGAACAGAGTGTGAGGAGTATGAACAGAGTGTGAGGAGTATGAACAGAGTATGAGGAGTATGAACAGAGTATGAGGAGTATGAACAGAGTATGAGGAGTATGAACAGAGTATGAGGAGTATGAATAGAGTATGAGGAGTATGAACAGAGTATGAGGAGTATGAACAGAGTGTGAGGAGTATGAACAGAGTGTGAGGAGTATGAACAGAGTATGAGGAGTATGAACAGAGTATGAGGAGTATGAACAGAGTGTGATGAGTATGAACAAAGTATAAGGAGTATGAATAGAGTATGAGGAGTATGAACAGAGTATGATGAGTATGAACAGAGTATGAGGAGTATGAACAGAGTATGAGGAGTATGAACAGAGTATGAGGAGTATGAACAGAGTGTGATGAGTATGAACAAAGTATAAGGAGTATGAATAGAGTGTGAGGAGTATGAATAGAGTATGAGGAGTATGAACAGAGTATGATGAGTATGAACAGAGTGTGAGGAGTATGAATAGAGTATGAGGAGTATGAACAGAGTATGAGGAGTATGAATAGAGTATGAGGAGTATGACCAGAGTATGATGAGTATGAACAGAGTATGAGGAGTATGAATAGAGTATGATGAGTATGAACAGAGTATGAGGAGTATGAATAGAGTATGAGGAGTATGAATAGAGTATGAGGAGTATGAACAGAGTGTGAGGAGTATGAACAGAGTATGATGAGTATGAACAGAGTGTGAGGAGTATGAACAGAGTATGAGGAGTATGAACAGAGTATGAGGAGTATGAACAGAGTATGAGGAGTATGAACAAAGTATGAGGAGTATGAATAGAGTATGAGGAGTATGAACAGAGTATGAGGAGTATGAACAAAGTATGAGGAGTATGAATAGAGTATGAGGAGTATGAACAGAGTATGAGGAGTATGACCAGAGTATGATGAGTATGAACAGAGTGTGAGGAGTATGAACAGAGTATGAGGAGTATGAACAGAGTATGAGGAGTATGAACAGAGTATGAGGAGTATGAACAGAGTATGAGGAGTATGAACAAAGTATGAGGAGTATGAATAGAGTATGAGGAGTATGAACAGAGTATGAGGAGTATGAACAGAGTATGAGGAGTATGAACAAAGTATGAGGAGTATGAATAGAGTATGAGGAGTATGAACAGAGTATGAGGAGTATGAACAAAGTATGAGGAGTATGAACAAAGTATGAGGAGTATGAACAAAGTATGAGGAGTATGAATAGAGTATGAGGAGTATGAAGAGTTTCATTAGCATGGCGTCCAAGACAGACCTAAACCAGATAAGGTGTCTGGCTAAATATGCACTCAGAAAACTTAAGCGGAGTCATTCACTGAAGAAGAGCCTTTGCCCGATTACTCTGGCCGCTCCCCACCCCCGACTAGCAGGATAAAGCAGAAGATAATAGATGGATGGATATTAATATCCTTTAAGAAATGCAAGCAAGTAAAATATAAGACTTTTACAAACACGTTTTTAAAAGCGAAATATCATTTATTATCGCTATCGACAAAATTTCAGAAAATATCGAGCACAGCCCTCGTTAACAACAAGCAGCAGTAAAAACTGCTCATAAAGCCAGTCTTTTGTGGTGGGAAAGGCATACTAATGACAATACACTATTTTAACAGCCCAGTTTTTCAGGATAGAGAACTAATTGTGTCTGTCTGCATTTAATAATAGGCTGTTACACACTGTCCATGATGTCCCAAGCACTAGTTCGTTCTAATGCTTTGTTCCTGCTGATCTAATAATGTATTCCGTCCTTATCAATATGTTCGTATAGTGGAATACTTGCATGATAAACATAAACTTGTGTTTCCTTTAGCAGCCCTATTGAAAGTGTATTGTGATATTGTAGTTTACCATATCACCTAAGACAGAAACGTAAGTGAAAAATATTTAATAATCCCAGATGATAGCTGTGTCCATCTCAGCGTACTAAACAGTGTTAAAGTAATAGCTTCCGCAGGTGCACTGTAAAGGTACGCCAGTAACTGGATGGGCTCCCGCTACCCACTGTTTCTCTTTTACCTGGTTATCTGGGTGCTGATGTGTATATATTCATTTATCTCCCTAATGCTTTTGCATGGCATGGAATGGCAGAAGAGCTTTCCTTAATTGATTTAGAGGCTACTTGGGCTTCTAAGTGGCCCTGAGCTCCTGACTGAAATGAAGAAAAAGGCATCAGTGCCCCCAGGCTAGAGTGGAGGCTGGGGGAAGGGGCTGGCTGGGAGCTGAGGACTGGGTGAGATTAACGTTTCAATAATCGGCCACATGTGCACAAACACCCCTGCGCCAGTTCAACAGAGAAATATTTTTTCCCCAGCTAAGGAGGGAGCAGAATGTTGCTACAGCCCAACTAAAGGTTTATGAAAGACTGTGTATTAGTAACTGTGGGCAATGCAAATGTTTTTCAATCCTGTGAGTCAGGCCAGGCACCACTGAGCCCACCATAGTAGGGCTTTGCTCCTTTGTACCCACACAGGCCAGGTAAACAGAGGAAAGATCAGCCTTCTGCTGGGTCAGTGACTCCCTGTGTTTACTGTGTGGACTGAAGCAATGACCAGCCGTTTGAATCCAGGCCTTGATATGTGAATAAGCTCCCGTTTGGGCCCAGGACTCAGATGACTCAGATGTTATAGCAGACGTTCATTCCACAGGCTGAGGGGTTTCTGGTTTGACCTATTGCTTTTGGTTTGAAAGGAATTCTTTGGAGTCATTCGGCCGAACCTAAGCACTACGCTAAGTGGAAGATTGTTGCCGAATGGTTTAGCCTTTGGTCTGTAATAAAACTGTTCTCTCTGATGATGTTGGTGTCTGCTGACTTTTTAACGTACAAACGTTTGCATGCGTGGCTCATTTGTTTTTCGTTACAGTGGTTAAAAAAACAGCTGAGGAAGATGTCTAGACTTCGTTTGACCCATATAAAGGCAGTCATCCAGTGATGAAAGTGGGACAAAGAGCTAAACTTTGGATTTCTTTTCAGATAGGAGACAGAGAGAAGACGTGATTGTGAAATAATGTCCACGAACGTAGACCTATATTTCTCCTCATTGCTCTAGTCTATTGAGCACCTTTTAATCTGCCACACTAATTGGCTCCGAAGCTCCCCTGGCAGAGCGTTACGGAAAGAGAACTCGAGGCAGATTATGCACAGTGATGCTCATCTTTCAGATCTGGGTGATCACAAGGCCTGTGTTTTGGAGACAGATGATGGATGGAATCCTGTTGTAGCACAAGCAAGTACGCAGGGGAGTGGGCTGGGAAATAAACAACCACACTTAAATGACTTGTAGGAGTGTTTTCACTCTCGGGAAGGAGATGATGCTTCTTGTGGCATTGCTTCAGAGCTGCTTTTATCTTTTGGCCTCAAAAGTGGACATTTGCCAGTTTTCCCCCCTGTCCGTTTGCTGGGTCAGCCTCTAAGTTTGAGAATGGACTCTGCGCCAGTCGACTCCATGGGCTGTTAAATGACCCCGATGACTTTTCGACGATTACATCCTCAGCATTGACTGTCCACTAATGGACTGCTGAAAGCCTTAACCGAACCATGCGCCAATCGGTAATTGATGACGTCCTGGCACTGGATGGCAATGCTCAGTGTTGCATGGTGGAGCATGACCATTAAAATAAAAACGCTGGATTCAGACCGAAGTGAATAAACAAGTAATAGTTCTAACCAGCTTGACTTGGCTCTGGGCCCACATTGGCTTTCCTTGCTGTTGAAGAATCTTCGTTTCTCTGCTTGGGCTGAGGGGGCTGGGAGATGAGGCAAGTGGTATTCCCTGCTTTGCTCCCTCCTTAATTCTCTTTCCACCTCTGTTTCGGTTTAAACTTGTGAATGCTGGGGTGTGACATGGCCTCCTTCCATGTTACAGATTGGAGGCAGACCTAGGCTAACTGTAGGTTAACTTCCCTTTCCTGAACTCTGATCTTTATAGCTATGCTCCAGTGCTAGGCCTTTCTGGAGGAATTTCACCCCCTGCAGAGCACCCTTCCCCCTGGCCTCGTTGAGAACGTTACTTGCCTGGGGGGGTGGCAGTGGGAAGTGGGGGGTGCAGCACAGCCATCCCCAGATGTTGCCTTTGGCCTTGTGCTGGATCATTCCTGCATTGCATTGAGACTGGGTGCTGACAGTTGACCGGGTGGATGTGGGTCATAACTTCCATCGCTGATCCTGTTTACTCTATTGCACTGAGAGAAACCCATTAGTCAGCTGCATCTACATCTGAGGCATATTTGGGGGACTTCCTTACCCCTCAAAGTCTAACCCTGACCTCCACAGCCATTCTAAGTAACATGGAACTGGTTCTCTGGACGTGAGCTCTAGAGGAACCAGGCTTGGACCTTGCCCAGTTCCTGCAGTAAGTTCGCTGATGCTGGACAGATCTAATGCAGTGGACGCTCGCCAGCTTCTAAAAGCAGCATCCTCATGCCAGGAGAGTACTCAGTGTTTTTGGATCTTAAAATCGCTGAGTAATAGTTGTCCTTGGAAAACTTGTGACCTGGTGTTTTGACTTTGAGATCTTTTAAAGTCTGAAAAAAACACACAGATCAGCAGGTTTGGCTTTGATGAATAAAATAACTGATATTTATTAAAAATACTGGTTGCATTATTTTGCCAGTGATTCAGAATGATATCTCCTTCACGGCATAATGTAATATGTCATGCCATTGTGTAAACAGGATAGAAAGAACATAGCTGCTAAGTTAAATCAAGATTGCTGGTAGGGGTGTGCCACATCGTATCGTACACAATAATATCGCCAACATTTTTGAATATGGTGAACGATATTATACCCTGAAATATCGTGCCATATCAGCTAGGGCTGTGTATTGGCAAGAACCTGGTGATACAATACGTATCGTGATACAGTGATTCAATATATTGCGATACTGCAAGCAAAGTGATATACTGTTTTTTTTAAATCCTACTATTAAAACACACCACTATATTAACAGCTATGCCAATACTTACAATAGCATTGCGCCCTTGTGCTGCTTGTTAATGTTGGAGTGGAGCTGAAAATGGATTACAACACTGCCATCTAGAGGGCAAAGGTTTAAACAAAACACACACTGATTCACTCGGCCAGGAATCTGTGTATTGATACTGTGTTTTTGAGAATCGATACATCACCAAACAAAATATCCCGATATTTCGATATTTTCTTACACCCCTAATATCAGCCATCCCTAATTATCACATCAGGGTACTACTTTTTACTTTTTAAATTCACACTTTTCTCATTTCCCATTATCTCATTATTCCCTTTTCTCATTTCCTCTAGTAGACACCTATATAGATTTTATCTGTCCAGTATCATTTATTTTACTTCCTGGATATATGGAGATATTTGGAGTGCATTCTTTAGTATCGTGACATTCTGGATCATTGACTTCTGTTACAATCTGATGAATTCTTGTATTTAATATCTCAGTTAGGGGTGTGCCATATCATATCTTATGCAATAATAAAATTTATATGACAAAAACATTAATTCAATGTTTTGTCATATCGCCAAGAGTATTGTTATCGTAAAAATACCATGAAATATTGTGATATTATTGTAGGGCCATATCGCCCACCCCTAATTGCTGGTGAACTAAAGAAATTTATGCAATGTCTGGAGTGTCCAGGAAAAAACTGGGCCTAAACTTTGTTTTTTAAACTGGGAACAATAAGCATCAAATGATTTATGCTTATTTGCATCTGTTCTAATGATAATCTGGTGGTGAAAACACACGTATTGATGAGATAATGGCTTTTAAACAATTAGCTCAGGTGCCTCAGACTCTTGCACAGCGCTGTAACTCTAGTTGGTAATCAGTTATCTGTAACAGAATATGTTTTTAAATAACTTTTGCAAACCTGTTTCTTCAGTATATGGAAAGCACTAAGACACACCCTTTGGCTTCTTGGCTCACTGAAGTGTGTGAGCTTCCCTTTTGATATTAACATCTGTTTAGTGTGCTTATTATTTCCTTCCCTCTTGTTGTGTTCAAGTGTTATAACCATATGTGTGTGTGTAAACTTGGTTATGACTTGGTTCTGCAGTGCAGGCGGTGTAGATGTCATAGATATGTTGCCTTCAGAAGCAGAGAACCTGATGTATATCCAGGACCGCCTCTGGCTGGGGGCGGAGGGCATGAGGAAACGTGGGCCGCCAGCCGTGCCATAATTAGCTCTTATATTTGTTCTAATGATTAATCAAGTAAGCCGCGTGTGATTGGTTTCTTTCTTGTTTTCCAGTCTCTTATCTCACTGTCTTGGGTGTTATGGAAGAATGTCCGTCTCCACAGCGACCATCTTGATTATAGAACTTGGGGGAGGGCAACCGCTTTGATAATATTCTGTCAGCTTGGGTTTATTTTTGAGCTTCATGGCACGGGCGCATGCACAAGCATGAAAACACACACATACACACGCTTCCTGTTCTTTTGTTCCTCTTTGAGAACGTTGCCTTTGCTCTGACAGCTGCTCTGTAATGGGACCGTGTCCCTTTTCCACTTCTTCATTCTGATGCTCATTGGCATAGTGAGTCACTTTCTTCCTGTAGAACCCCCACCCCCTCAACCCTTTCCACCTCCACCTCCCCCTCTTTCTCCATCTGTATCATGCCATATGATCCCCAAGATGGTTTCGGGGCACAAAAGACCATAATTGAGGCATTTTTATCAACACTGGGACACTGAGGATATGAAACATGGAGCAGATTTTAGAAATGTCACACTTTTTAATTTGCAGCTTACACGAGAGATATGGTTATTTTTCCCCTCTTGATTTTCCACTTTCCTGATTTCTAAGCTTTTAAACAGCCTTGACTGGAATTACACACCCAGTGATTATATTTCCTTAAGCGTACTGGGGCGAGAACCTGTAGCAGGTGCCTTCTCGGAAGAGGGAAAGTCTTGAGTGAGTAGAGACTCCAGGTTAGCCATAGTTCTCACTCAGTTATTCTGCTGAAACCATATCTCCTCCTGCTTCTGCTCACTCTCTCCTTTTCTCCCTGTTGGTGGTGAGCCCGTCTTTCATTGGAGGATTAGTCTTATCATGTCTGGAACTAATAGATTCCGCCCTGTTGAAAAATCATATTAAGCAGCGAATGGAATTGCGGTCTCAACCTGAGGCAGTGGAGGCGGGACAGTATGGCGACAGCCACCGATACCTTTCCACCTTCTCATTAGTCTGCAGCCTTAGGCTCGTACAGCAGCCAGGGGCCCTTAGTTATGATTTCTCTCATTGTACTAGTACTGATCCAGGATTTGGTCTGCTTTGTCCACATAATTACATTCATTAGCAATGCAGACGGTAGTAGCTAATCCTAGATTAACGCAGTCAGAGACTATAAGACGGGCTCTAAAAGTATGATATCATACACTTTGCATTACAGTCTGCTTTTCTGATCATATCCGTACTTACAGATAGGGCTGGGCGATAAAATGATAACGATAATTATTGCGAAATGATGTCTCCTCGATAGAACTATAAGACGTAGTTGATAGAAAGTCGATAGGATTAAGTTCCGTCCATGTTTTAAGAGACAACACGACAAGCCAATGAGAACGTTTGGTTGAAGCACACAGCACAGAGTGTAGGCGTAGCGGCAGCTTAACCCATGTACTAGTAATTCGGTTACAGCAGGCGTTCACACTCGAGCAGCGAGAACAAAATAAGAGAAAATGACGAAAGAAAACGTTGACGTGAGACCATTCTCGAAGAACACACCTCAACGAACACAGTAAAAAGCTCTGGGTGCCCAGAAGCACGAAGAAAACACATGCCAATCCTAGACTAGATGTATTAAACCTTGATCTAAAAGTCTACGCTGTGACTCGATTTTTACAACTTTAGATGTACGCGAGTGATTGTTTGTAGCTGCAGCTCACGCTCCGGATAAATCCATGCTTTCAGTAGGCGCGGCAATCTTTGCAACGTACATTATGCTAATGGTCGTGATTTCGTAATAGATAAAGATAAATATATATATTGTAGGAGTTTGAGTCAGAACACTGAGGCAAAGTTGACTTTATAACCAAAAATCCCGAGTAGGAAACTTTATTTTATACCGAAAACTGTATTTCAAACAAATTTGTGTGTGTAATTTGTTTGAAATACAGTTGTGTATGTTCTATAGTACATTTGTCTATCTTCTGGTAAAAAATAAACACAGCTTAACAAAATTTTGGAATTTTGATATCTTCACTTCTCACTTAAAGTAAAAAGGCAATAGTGATTTGATTTATATCGTGATATATATCAATATCGACTGATATGAAAAAAAATACTGTGATAAGATTTTTTTCCCCATATCGCCCAGCCCTACTTCCAGAGCACAGATAAGAGGTTTCCAAATAAGGATAGCTGCTTGCATGGTTTGCATGGGTGGTCGCAAATTCATAGTCTCATAAACCATTTGACCCCGAGACGGCATTGTTGGCCCTGCCTAATTAGTAGTTCAGTACAGTATGTCAAATGTTGAATAAAGATACAACATTGTTCTTTGTAGGCACATAGAGTCTCCATAATTAAGTCATTAAGATGTAAACAAAGCCATTCTGACCGGTTTGATCTGAAATGCACCGCTCTTGAGAAAATCGTTCACAGCTGTGGTGATAGGAGCCAGACGTCCAAAGCATTTCTATCTGAAAGGTAGTTCACGGAGAGCTATAACTTGAAATGGTCACAAATGGCATCACAGGATATGGTTTCTCTACAGGTCTCTCTGAAAACCTTTCCGAAGACCTTTGTTGACGTATCAGCGGCTGAGTTGTGCCGAAGATTTGGGGAGAAACTAAAAGCACTACTGATGAACTGTGTTCCAACCTGGCAAATCTTAGAAAAGCATTATATAAGCGCCTTGGAATATTAAGACCAGTTATGGAAATGGCTGGTATTGAAATATAGCCAAATCACCCTCACACGGTCACTTCAGTGGCCATCATGTAGCAGACTTCCCCTGTGTTTTGAAGCCAGGGTCAGTACACAGCCTGCCCAGCTCTTGCTCAGTCTCAAAGCGAAGCAAACATGCTTCCTCCCAGACTGTCCTCAATTTCCTGTTTGGTGAGATGAATGGAGGGTTTCCTCTGAACTGCAAGCACGCACCACCACCACCCCCCACCAGCAACCTCCGGGAAAAACAAGCACACACTGTCTTCGTCCATACTTCCCATTTCATTATTGTTACTGCCTTTATAATACAGTCCATATAAGTTTACAATAGCACACACACACACACACTACTCCTCTGTCCTCCTGCTCCCACAAAGACTGGGCCACACAGCAAACACAGCACTAATCCCTTCTGAAGAATGCACATATACCCAGCCTTCCTGCCCTGAACTCAGCGTGGTACCTACTGTAGCTTTGTAGCTCCGCTTTTCCGCCTGTGTTCAATAACACAGGGATGGTTTTAATGGGCCAGAGGCGAAAAAGAGAAACGGTCATGTGTTCCAGAGCTGTGAAGACGGCTCATCTGCTCTTTCTGCCGGAGATCTCCCTCAGCATCCTGGAGCGAAATGCCAAATGCCTCTTAATCATGAAGCTGTATCCACACGTCTTTTTTTTCGTCTTTTGCTTTGGAAAGAAGATTGTTATGAAATCATGTTGAAGAAAATCCGGCCTAGAAAACATGTCATGATGCCACTGTGAACTATTTTCTTCTTCTCGGCATCTGAGGAAAAAAAAGAAGAAGCTCATTTATTTTTCAGGAACGGCGCTGTTGTTTTCAGTGACTGCAGAAAAGTGTGTGTTGTAAACAAACAACCAAACAACACGGAAAACTTCTGACAACTTTCTGCAGGTTTAGCAGAAAACGAGTGCCGCCAGGTTTGCGTCGCCGCTGACAGCCTGTAGACGTTTGCAGTCTTTGTTTTGGGTCAGCCATGATTTGGAAGTGCAGCACAAAGGGCAGAGTGAGCTTTTGATGTCTGTAATTTGGTGTTTTCTAAATGCAGGTCTGCCGCTGCGCCGGAGAACGACGCTGCCGCCCTCTCAGCAGGCCTGTGAGGATGACTAAAGTCTCTACAGTGACCTGGCTGGGTTTTTATTTATGCACGTCGTGTGGGTCCATGGGTGCGTTTGCTTGTGTGTGTGCATGTATTTTGTTTTCACACGCCACACTTCCTTTTCTGCTGGACCTTCAGAGGTGTCATGACGTTTCGTTCCCACCTCGCTTGGTCGCCATGGTGCTGCAGCGTTTTGGAACCCGGAACATGGCCGGTGTTTCGAAGCGTGGCTGCCCGGCTATCTCCCGCACGCTTTTAAAGCTCTGGCTTGGTGCCCAGAGTCTGGAGCCCATGCCCAGAGACCGTAATGAAACATGGCAGGTTTTGGGTGGGGCCTCTCGGACAGCCGGCTGACTGCTGTCGTGGAAGCGAGCAGAGTGACAGCTGGGGTGAGGAGGGGCCGGAGCTGAGATGCGGCTTGGCTTTGGAGAGGCCTCACTGCCGAGTCACACCAAAGGAAGCCGTTGATGGTGTGATATGGACAGAATACTAGTATAGAGACACGCTGCAGTTGTGATGCGGCTTGAGGTGTATTGAAAATACATGGGTAGATCAGTAAGGTCTCATGGTTGGAGATATTGTTATAGTTTTGTTGGATTATTTAAAGAAATATTGAATATCGGGATATTATGTTTGGTGATACTGTATCGATTCTCAAAAACACAGTATCGATACACAGATTCCTGGCAGACAGTTAATCATTGTGGTTGTGTTTAAACCACTGACCACTAGATAGCAGTGTTGTATTCCATTTTCAGCTCCACTCCAACATTAACAAGCAGCACAAGGGCGCAATGCTATCGTAAGCATTGTAAACCTGTTCATACAGTGGTGTGTTTTAATAGTAGGATTTAAAAAATCACAATATATCACTTTGCTTGTAGTATCGCAATATATTATGATATACTGAATTGTGACTGCAGGTTCTTGCTAATACACAGCCATAAGTAGTACCGGGAAGAAACAGTTGATTATTTGATATTATATTGATATTATTTGCTACATATTTTATAATGCACAAGGCATAAGCTAATATTTTAGCCAAAACTGGCCTAATATATCCTTTTCATTCCTGCCCTTATTTTGAGGTAAAGAGGAAGAAATATTTTCAAAAGGAGCGTGTACCCTCTTGGGACTTGTTTATTTAATATTATACTCCATGCAATATAATTAGCATGAGTTCTTAATTGGCTCCAGTCTGTTGAAGTTATGTTATGATCCCTGTTTATACTGAACATACTGATTCAACACAGCACATAGTGTTCTTACGCTACTCAGCACACAGTAAATAACATTTGCGAACAGTTCTAGCTCTGCTGTAAACGTTATGCTTCAGCTTTAAGTCTCCGTTGTGCATCTTCCTCCGAGTAAAAAGCGCTATAATCAATAATAGATGGGCGTGTAATTCCATGTCTGCACAGAAACCATAGCGGGAGACGGTTTTGATTGCTGGCGGGGGAACAGCAGGTGTCTGCGAGAGGTGCGCTTTGTTCCAGTCCCTAATGAAGACCCCGTTTGAGCTGTTGCGGCGTTCCTCGATCCGCCACTGCTCACCACATGAAAGAGCAACATCTGTGTTGCTGTGATGCTCCCACAGCTGGGGATTAATGAGATCATTCAATAAGGCCTGATCAGCAAGAACACACTCAAGGAGATGTGGGGGTGGGGGAGGGGGTGTGGTGAGGGTTTTTCAGAGAGTGCACGCTGAAGAGGCCATGGGTCACCGCTCTGTAACTGCTCCATCACACTAATCCTGAATGTACGTTTAGTGTTTACGGCAATGCTCACTGAATCGCTCAATAAATCTTGATACGGATCAAGGTCGGTTAATCCTTCTGTAACCAAACAGCGAAAGTAGCAGTCTGATTTTTTTATTTATTTTTTCTCAGATAATCTCACTCAGTGGAGAGAATCACGTTGTCTTTTTCTTCTGAATAATCAGAAATGGAGCTTATTTGCGCATATATTCCAACGTTTTTTTTCACAGCTGGGCTACTTAAAAAATATTAGAATAACTCTTTACAGAGCATGTTTTATACCAGTGTTAGCTTAAAGTGCTCTAACAACTTTTTAACAACTATTATTTTTTTCATATTCATATTAATGGTCACACAAGTGTATTTTGTGTTATGTTTCAGCAATATCTCCATTTTCTCGCTGTGATGGTGTAAGGTAGACCGTCACCGGTATTAACAGTACCAACCTGAATATTCATCCTAAAGCATATGTTGTAGGTTTTATGTACTTACATTGATGTCCTCTTGTAGAAGGAGATGCAGGGAGAATGGGAGGTAAAGGGGGTTGGCACTTCTTATTCCTGTTGGGTGGATCCACCTTCAGGGAGGGAGAGGGTCCTTAGTGTCCTGGGGGGTAAAACATGTAAAAGAAAGAGTGAATTAGTAAATTAATACGTGCGAGAATAAATACTTACCGTTAGGGGTGTGTGTAAAAAATCGATCTTCATTTGAATAATCCGATATCGATTTGTATAAACCCGCTTGACTTTAACCGGCTTTCAGAAATATAAACCGACCTTCCCACTGTGCAGGTACTGATACGCTTCAGTACTTTTATAGTTTTTCATTACTGAACCATCTAAACCTTCCGAGAGTACAGAGTAATTAAACATGTCTCCATAAGTAACCTCAGACCACCTTCTTATATCATCCACCCACTGTGTTAATTACCTCAGACCACCTTCTCATATCATCCATCCACTGTGTTATTAACCTCGGAGGAGACAGTGTTGTCCCATTAGAACTTCTTACTGTCTCTCTGGTCTCCTCCCATGTAACTGTATTCATTTTGGTTAGCTGAGCGGAAGTTCTAACACAAAGGCGGAAGAAACACACGCTTGAAAGTGGGTGTGGCCAAATACGGTGAATATAAACATATAAACACTAATGTTTTTAGTAATGGTAGGTGTTCCTTGTATGTTTACCACATTAGTTCTCTGAAAATCTCTTTTTATATTCAAAACAAAACATATTATTGTTACTGAAATATCCCTAAATGAATCGATATTGAGTTGAATCGAATCGGAAATCGAATTGAATTGGAACCTTGTGAATCGGGATCAAAACGATCCGGGAAATCAGTGGCGATCCCCAGCCCTACTTACCGTTAATGCCAAAGAAGATGAGTCATGACTATTTAACAGCGCTGTAAATGTTAATTAATTTTATATATATATACATACGGTCGTATGTAAATCCCAGAGAATCTCCTTTAGGGGTTTTTCACTCCCACTTTCAACTTCAGTGAGGATATATTTCATGTTTTTATAAACAAACAAGAGTACAAGGTGTCATAATCATCGTAAAACATTCCGAGTTTTTCATGTCTAGATGTGAAGCAGCCCTTATGAGCTTGGGAGGTTGTGTATTCCCAAATACCAGGTTGAACTAGGATATCCTAGTATTCAAATCACCTCCTGCCACCAGTTCTTCTCAGAGGTTGTTCCAGACCATGTACTCTATAGGCCTGACCTCCGTGAATGCTCTCTTTGAATGGAGATGCCGCCTGATGTTCCTCTCTCATTCTTCAGTGACTTCACTGTTTCTCTTTGTTGTACAAACTAGATCATTAAGGCCTGCACCTGCACGATTCAACCACTAACGACGTCCGCCTGCGCCCACAAAATATAGAACGATTCCCGCCCCCCTAAACCAAGCCTGCACCCACCCACCCACGTCAGCCATGCACTATGCATACCTGCGCTCGCCTACTGCGGTCCTTTTCAGCTCCCGTCTGTGTTTGCTTTGTGTTCTCCTTTCTCCTGCTGTAGGACATGTCCTCGCAAACCCTGTGACACGATGGGCCAGCCTCTAGACTCAAAGCACCTCCACACACAGCCACACACATACATTTGTATAATAGAATATATACAACTTACTTACTGTATATATGTATAGTAATTTCTATTTTATTTTAAATACCACCCCCTATCTCACATTCTGTGTACATCTACATTCTATATTTATTTATATACCACCACATGTACAATAACTTCAAATTGTTAGTGATTTCTTTTTTGCACTAAATAATAATGTATTTTGCACTTCTGATTGGATGCTAACTGCATTTCATTGGCTTTATACCTGTACTCTGCACAATGACAAAGTTGAATCTAATCTAATCTAATCTAGAAGTAAATATATTGTGCATTGAGTGGTTGGTATAGTATAATATATAGTGGGTGCCACTGCTGGGTTTCACTGCTGTAGACTGGTAAGACTCCTAACGTCACCTTCACCTACCTGTGTGCAGGTACACTGTAAGTCTTGTGTGGTTGGGTCTGCCAAATACCGTAAACATAGATATATAATTTTAGTCTAATAAAGCCATGTAAACTTGCACATGGCACCAAACAGTGAGCAGCCAGCTATAGTACTTGCCCACATGAGCCTGTAAACTGTTTATCCACAGTGACCACGGTTCCACCTGCATGCATGCCGCAGACCTGTAGTGCTAACATCTCTGTAGAGCCTAGTATTCAGCACTTTACATTATATTGTTTTGTTAATTACACTGTATTTTTGTTCTAATGTTTAATGTATAGCTAGATCCTTGTTGCATAATTGATTTTGTGTGCGGTCGACTCAGATTATTGTAATTCGTTTGTGTGTGAGTGGCGGTGAAACAGGTTTTTCTCAAACTGTCCTTTCGAAGCCCTTTTCTCAAGATACATAATTTATAAGCTGCAGTGAAATAGCTGCTGTAGAAAGAGCCGCAGTACTTTTCAAGGTTCGCTTTACATTCGGTCTCAAGTTCTCCTAACAGAGGACCGAAAGAGAAGTTCTCTGTTTGCAGTATTTTTAGCTTTTCTTTTTCAGGATTTTGCAACTGCGTCGTTTTCCCCAGTATTCGTTTCTCTGAAGCTTGGTGGTGAGATTGGTCTGGTGGCGTGAGAGCACTTGCATGGCCAAGGAGGCTTCACTGGAGTATTTCAAGCAACCGTGATACCTATGGAAAGTCTGAGCTTGCCTGCTTTGCGACTGTGGTCGTGCCATACCGTGTTTATACCAACATTCCAGTCTGCTTTGGGCTCGGCTTGCTGAGAACGGCATTAGCAACTGTCCTTTCGATTCTTCCATCGGTATGTCACAGAAACCTGCGGCATCACTTATTAAAAGCTGCTCCGAAGTCTGGAATGATTAGATCCCATTACTTTTTGTAGGTCAGTGTGGTCAGGGTGAGGTACTCCACAGATCTAAATCCTGAGGCTGTGTAAATCCAATTATGTGGTTGAGCTCAGAACCTGATCTTAAGGCAGTACTCAAACTATGGGACACTTGGTGGGAGTAACAGGGTTATTTGGTGATTTACAGAGTGAAACTCACTCGGTGTCTCTCGAGAAAGACCAGCCCTGCCCTCCCCTCCTTTATGCCCCAGTGCCCATTGGGGTCACCTGACTTGTGCTGGGAGCAGCAGCAACTGGGCGGGTCTGTCTACATGCATCAGAAATTATGTGCACTTGGGGAGCACAGTATAGACAGAACATTAGTTTTGTGAATATATTGTTTTGTGATATTAATTAGTATGGATTACATTAAATTCGATATTTATTTTGACTGACTGCTGAGCGTGTCTGTAGTTAATCCTTAACACAGTAACTTAACTGCACTGTGGTGTAGTGGTTAGTATGGTGGTGTAGTGGTTAGTATGGTGGTGTAGTGGTTAGTATGGTGGTGTAGTGGTTATTACGGTGGTGTAGTGGTTAGTATGGTGGTGTAGTGGTTAGTATGGTGGTGTAGTGGTTAGTATGGTGGTGTAGTGGTCAGTATGGTGGTGTAGTGGTCAGTATGGTGGTGTAGTGGTTAGTATGGTGGTGTAGTGGTTATTACGGTGGTGTAGTGGTTAGTATGGTGGTGTAGTGGTTAGTATGGTGGTGTAGTGGTTAGTATGGTGGTGTAGTGGTTATTACGGTGGTGTAGTGGTTAGTATGGTGGTGTAGTGGTTAGTATGGTGGTGTAGTGGTCAGTATGGTGGTGTAGTGGTTAGTATGGTGGTGTAGTGGTCAGCACTGTTGCCTCACAGTAAGATGATCTGGGTTGGATTCCCGGTCCGGGTCGTTCTGTGTGGAATGTGTATGTTCTCCCTGTGCTCTGTAGGTACACTGGTTTCCTCCCACAGTCCAAACACATGCATGTTAGGTTGATGCTCACTCTAAACTGCCCCTAGGTGTGTGTGTGTGTGTGTGTGTGTTGTCCATGTGATGGACAGGTGACCTGTTCGTGGTTTACCCCGCCTTCGCCCAATGATGGATGGATGGATGGATGGATGGATGGATGGATGGATGGATGGATGGATGGATGGATGGATGGATGGATGGATGGATGGATGGATGGATGGATGGATGGATGGATGGATGGATGGATGGATGGATGGATGGATGGATGGATGGATGGATGGATGGATGGATGGATGGAAATTCTGTATTCTGAAATTGGATTGGTTGTGCTTCAGTAACACCCACTGTATAAGACTTGAATGTAACAATACATGAATGTACACATCTACTAAATTCTTTGTTCTTATATTAAGACAGGCATGTTTAAATGTATGTACCAAAGTATGTGTATGTATGTATGTATGTACGAAGTAAATGCCCCAAAACTGTATTATAGTATGTTTATAAAACGCTGGTTATGTTTAAGGGGCTGACAGCTATAATATGTTACTGAATGGTTGATGCAGTGACTGGGATATACAGTGATGGGCTACTGCTGTTTATACTAGTTCTGGTTCAAGCAAACATAGATGGACCAGCTTTGGCTCAGTGTAGCTCTTGAAAGCAGTTATTGTCTGCCTTGTCCTTCTCTTGAATTTTGCACACCCATATGTGATTTCCTTGCACTTTGGTGCTCTCAGAACATGGATGAGATGTTTGTCTCTCTCTCATAGTCTCGTAGTCTCACTTGTGGATGTTTGCTGTTCATAAGAAATGTCATTGTAGTTGTGTTGAAATTGAGGTATTTGTTAGAGAGCTTGTATTGATACTACAGAAGGCTGCAGGTCAATAGTGAGATTATAGTGAGATATAGCCTCACTTTAGGGTCTACTCCTCTCTTCTTCTCTCACAAACTGTTAATACCAACAAAACAATGTAAACGGCTTGGATCCGACTTTGACATGCTGACTTGTTGATTCGTCACGGAATGCTCTATCCTTTATAGAAATTGCAGGGTGCTTCTGAAAGGCTTCACGAGTCTCTTAGGGCGTTCCAACGAGACATTGACTCACTTCCTATCATGGTAAATTATACAGCAAGCAGCAAATTATACATGGCAGTGGTATCAACACATGTTGACAAAGCATGCAAGCCGAGAGGCCAGACTAGTCATTACCGCAGTGTAACTGAGAATTTATGCTCATTTTTTAAAAGTGCTTGCCCTTTAATATCATCACTTGAAGGATGCGTCATAAGAGTGTCTACACAGCGGGAAAACCGTGCTGTCAAGCTCAGACTAATTAACTTGGTTTCAGTTTGAAGGAAACACTCTTCAGGGTGTTGCTGTTGTTGTGTAGAGAGAGAAAGAGAGGGGGAGAGAGAGACAGACAGACAGGTAGAGAGAAAGAGACAGAGGGAGAAACACAGAGAGTGAGACAGACAGACACAGAGACAGAGATACAGAGAGAGAGAAATACAGACAGAAAGAGAGAGACAGACAGATAGAGAAAGACAGAGGGAGAGACAGACAGAGAGAGTGTGAGACAGGGAGACGGGCAGAGAGAGTGAGACAGAGAGAAAAAGAAACACAGGGAGAAACAGAGAGAGTGAGACAGAGAGAGAGAGAGAGGCAAAAGAGACAGAGGTACAGAAAGAGAGACACAGAGAAAGAGAGAGAGAAAGACAGGCAAAAAGAGAGAGAGAGAGGCAGAGAGAAAGAGACAGGAAGAAACAGAGAGAGTGAGAGAGACAGACAGAGATACACAGAGAGAGAGACACACACAGAGAAAGAGTGAGAGAGAAGGACAGAGAGAGAGAGAGACAGACAGATATAGAGAAAGACAGACAGAGAGAGTGTGAGACAGAGGGAGACAGGCAGAGAGAGTAAGAGAGAGAAAGACAGAGGGAGAGAGACAGTGTGAGACAGAGGGAGACAGGCAGAGAGAGTGAGACGGAGAGAGAAAGAAAGACAGGGAGAAACAGAGAGAGTGAGACAGGGAGAAACAGAGAGAGAGACAGAGATATAGAGAGAGAGACACAGAGAAAGAGAGAGAGAGAAATACAGGCACAGAGACAGACAGACAGACAGACAGACAGACAGACAGACAGACAGAGAGAGAGAGAGAGAGAGAGAGAGAGAGAGAGAGAGAGAGAGAGAGACAGACAGACAGAGAGAGAGAAAAACAGACCGAGAGAGCGAGAGTAACAGACAGACACAGAGAGAAAGAGAGAGAGAGAGAGAGAGAGAGAGAGAGAGAGAGAGACAGACAGAGAGGGTCAGACACAGAGAGACAGACACAGAGAGAGAGAGAGAGACAGACAGACAGACACAAAGAGAAAGAGACCGAGAGAGAGAGAGAGACAGACAGAGAGGGACAGACACAGAGAGAGAGAGGGTGAAAATCCTACTTCTCTTTGGTGTCGTAGTGGAATTGCCCTCTCAGCTTAAATGACAATAGAGCAGACAGGGCCGGCTCTCATAGCTTTGGGACCGGCGTGCTCCAGTCTGCTCCGGGCTGGCCTGGGACAGCAGCAGGATCATGGAGACCAAAGTCATCAGGTTTCTGTATAGCAGGAAATGCAAAGGTATAGTGAGCAGTTTTAATACAGTGTTAAGAGTTTGTCTTGGAGCTTGAAACTTCTCAGACGTCGGGGTCTCTTGCGTTCCATCAGCTGCAGCTTTATAGGTTGTTTTACTAGAAACTCTCTCTGCTGCATTTCCTCTCGCTGAAATACACTCAATCGAAACTTTACGACGTTCACAATTGAAGCCGTTCTGCACTAGCGTATTGTATATGTGCTCATTAGTTTACTTTACATGCTTCCTTCTGTTAATGGCCTTAACTGCTGAGTATGTACAGTATGTGTCTCCACCGTTGTTTATAGTGTAGTCCGGTTACGTTGCAGTATCCGGTCTTTCTAGTACTGTAATGGATCTTTTAGTGTGCATGGCAAGTGAAGTGTTCTCCCTAGAGCTTATGCAAACATCATAATTCAATATTTCAATTGAGCGTCTGTATTGAGTGGAGTAAATTAATTTGGGGCCATGCCTGAGTGCTCTGTAAATGTAAGGGTGAAGCAGAGACGGGAATGAAAAGTGATAAGCAAGGCTAAACTTCTCTCGTAGGAGCCACAAGGATATGTGGGCGATCCATTAGTCTTTGTGATGAACTTAATATTAGTCATCAGCCCCATTCACGGCCTTACATGTGCTTACCAAACAAATTAATTTTCCAATATTGTACTGAATGTTGACTTGGATATTTATATATTCTATAGGGATAAGGAAAGCTCAAGGAATGGTTCACTCTAATTTTTAAATTGGGATAAAATAATTATTTCTATATAATTAATTATAATTAAATAATTAATTCTTTATTTGTACTGTTATTAAATCTTATGTGTAGGTAACACATAGCTTGACAAACAAGTTTGCTTTCCATCAGACTGACGCTAAGATCTAAATGTTTTCATAAAATTGGTAATAAAAGTCTCAAGTTTAGTCGAAGACAGTATGATAGTTGTATATATGGTTTATTTTACAATGGCATCCATAAAACCACAATGATTTTTGTTGTGTAACCTTAAAAATACTCATCAGAAAAGAGTTTTGAAGAGTTTGAAGTTATGAGTAACATATGTTCCAAAATTTTCACTATATTTAAGTCACTGTTTAAGTTTAAGTGAATTTATGGTGCTGATCATGTTTAAGCTTTTGTACAAAGGTTTTATTAGTCTTATCTCTTCCGTTGAAGCTTGTGTTAAGATCAGGTTTCATCTACTCGCCCAAGGCTTCCCTGTACAAGTGCATTAAAACAAAAAAACAGATAAAATATGAAGAAATTCTGAAATTCATGTTAAATTTTAATGTTATTTAACTTCACTGAGAATAGAATTTATAATAGGGGTGGGCGATATGGCCCTGCAATAATATCATGATATTTCATGGTATTTTTTGTGATAACGATACTCTTGGTGATATGACAAAACATAGAATTAAAAAAAATATTTCAAGAATACACTACTGCAACAAAATGAAAATAAAATTTTATTATTGCATACGATATGATTATGGCACACCCCTAACTGAGATATTAAAAAATAAAAGAATTTTCATCAGATTGCAACAGAAGTTAATGATCCAGAATGTCACGATACTAAATAATGCACTCCAAATATCTCCATATATCCAGGACTGAAGTAAAGTGAATGATACTGGACAGATAGAATCTGTCTCTAGTAGATATATAATAGGAAATGAGAAAAGTGTGAATTTTTCTTTTACTAAAAACAGTAAAAAGTAGTACCTGATGTGATAATTAGTGATGGGTGATATGGCACGATATTTCAGGGTATAATATCGTTCACCATATTCAAAAATGTTGGCGATATTATTGTGTACGGTACAATATGGCACACCTCTAGTGCAGAGTGCAGTCAATACAAAAGGCATACAATAAATACAAAATGGGACACAGTACATGGTAATGATGGTGTGTATAACAGTGCAGAGAAGGATGTAACATACTATGACTTAGCATATATGACCATAGCTGTCACTGAGGTAACAACCTGTTCCACAGTAACAGAATACAGTATTTGGATAATATGATATTTCAGGGTATAATATTGTTCACGATATTCAAACATTTTGAAGATATTGTGTTTTTTTTTTTCATTAGATTAGCAGGTAATGCAAATTGAAAGCATTTTTGTCAGTAGACCCCACTGTATATATATCCAGAACTAGTTTAGCAATAGAATTCTTATTCATCAGACATGCCATACTGAGTCATCTGTTCTCAGCTGATCTGAATTAACAGTGCACATCTTATACAGCACACTGTAAACAAGCCGATATTCTTGGCAGTACAAAACATCAAGAAGTGTTCTGCAGCTGTGCAGCACATTGAAGCTGACAATAACAACAGTTTAAAAAAGCTTGAGTTCACATATATACTGATCAACCTTAACATTAAACCACCTCCTCGTATCTACACACCTGGTCCATGTTATCAGCTCCACTGACCATACAGGAGCTCCACTTACAGACTGTAGTTCATCTGATTCTCTGTATACTTTATTACTCTGTTCTTTAATGATCAGGACCCTCACAAATAATGGTGGTCTTGTGGTCTGTAAGTGTAGCTCTGTAAGTGTAGCTCCTATATGGGCAGTGGAGCTGATACAGTGGACAGTGTGTGTAGATATATAGAGAGAGGTGGTTTGAATGTTATGTCTGGTCAGTGTAAGAGTATTATGTACAGTAATTAACAGTTTTTAAAGTGTTAATTAATGGTGTTTTTGAAAAATCTCACCGTTTGCTTTTGCATAATTGCACCTTCGCTGAAATGTTTTGATTTACTGCTGTTTTTATACATTCAAGCAAAGTTGCCAGCACATTCCTGGGTGGGTCATGCATCAGGTGTTGAAATGGTGATGAAGAGATGAGCTTGGTTTCACTCTGAATGTTGTTACAACTTGTATTCCGGCTATGTGTAGTTGCTGGGGGCGATGCTGATGTGTCCTATAAGATGTTTGTCTTATAAAAACACATTAGCTCCTGTCGTCAATCCGAAACGATTCCTTTATTACTGAAATTACGAGGTTTCATGGCAGTTAAGTAAGCAGCTGTGTACTGTCTACAAGCAGCTGCTGTGTTTTGCAAGCACTGTCTGGAGAAGTTACACCATCATCCTATGTGGTGGTTGTCACATGTCCTTTCGGAAAAAGTAAATGACTGATGGTGACCTTTCAGAGCGAAATGTGCTTCATCCAGGCTTTGCTGACACAGTTGGAATCAGCACTGCTATCATGATTGCTTTGATTTTGGCTTTAATTGAGGTGATCAGAAAGTAGGGGTGGATGAGTTAGTGTATCACAATACATAATATTTTATGTATTAGAACGTTTTAGATACACTACCAGTCAAACGTTTTAGATTCACTACCAGTCAAACGTTTTAGATACACTACCAGCCAAACGTTTTAGATACACTACCAGTCAAACGTTTTAGATTCACTACCAGTCAAACGTTTTAGATACACTACCAGTCAAACGTTTTAGATTCACTACCAGTCAAACGTTTTAGATTCACTACCAGTCAAACGTTTTAGATACACTACCAGCCAAACATTTTAGATACACTACCAGACAAACGTTTTAGATACACTACCAGACAAACGTTTTAGATACACTACCAGACAAACGTTTTAGTACACTACCAGTCAAACGTCTTAGAACGCTGCCAGCTAAACGTTTTAGATACACTACCAGCTAAACGTTTTAGATACACTACCAGTCAAACGTCTTAGAACGCTGCCAGCTAAACGTTTTAGATACACTACCAGTCAAACGTTTTAGATTCACTACCAGTCAAACGTTTTAGATACACTACCAGACAAACGTTTTAGATACACTACCAGACAAACGTTTTAGATACACTACCAGACAAACGTTTTAGATACACTACCAGTCAAACGTTTTAGATACACTACCAGACAAACGTTTTAGATACACTACCAGACAAACGTTTTAGATACACTACCAGACAAACGTTTTAGATACACTACCAGACAAACGTTTTAGTACACTACCAGACAAACGTTTTAGATACACTACCAGACAAACGTTTTAGATACACTACCAGTCAAACGTTTTAGATACACTACCAGACAAACGTTTTAGATACACTACCAGCCAAACGTTTTAGTACACTACCAGTCAAACGTTTTAGATACACTACCAGACAAACGTTTTAGATACACTACCAGAAAAACGTTGTACAACACTACCAGCCAAACGTTTTAGATACACTACCAGCTAAACGTTTTAGATACACTACCAGTCAAACGTCTTCGAACGCTGCCAGCTAAACGTTTTAGATGCACTACCAGTCAAACGTTTTAGATACACTACCAGTCAAACGTTTTAGATACACTACCAGTCAAACGTTTTAGATACACTACCAGCCAAACGTTTTAGTACACTACCAGACAAACATTTTAGATACACTACCAGACAAACATTTTAGATACACTACCAGACAAACGTTTTAGATACACTACCAGTCAAACGTTTTAGTACACTACCAGCCAAACGTTTTAGATACACTACCAGCCAAACGTTTTAGTACACTACCAGCCAAACGTTTTAGATACACTACCAGCCAAACGTTTTAGATACACTACCAGTCAAACGTTTTAGATACACTACCAGCCAAACGTTTTAGTACACTACCAGACAAACGTTTTAGATACACTACCAGCCAAACGTTTTAGTACACTACCAGACAAACGTTTTAGATACACTACCAGTCAAACGTTTTAGATACACTACCAGACAAACGTTTTAGATACACTACCAGACAAACGTTTTAGATACACTACCAGACAAACGTTTTAGATACACTACCAGTCAGACATCTTAGAACGCTGCCAGCTAAACGTTTTAGATACACTACCAGTCAAACGTTTTAGATACACTACCAGCCAAACGTTTTAGATACACTACCAGCCAAACGTTTTAGATACACTACCAGTCAAACGTTTTAGATACACTACCAGTCAAACGTTTTAGAACTGTTCAGAAGTGACAGAAGTGCTTAAAGCAGTCAGAAGGACCCCTATTCTAAATTCTTTTCTTTTTCTTTGGCAGAAATCCGAGCTCAGCTGGTGGAGCAGCTCAAGTGTCTTGACCAGCAGTGCGAGCTCCGTGTGCAGCTCCTCCAGGACCTGCAGGATTTCTTCCGCAAGAAGGCTGAGATCGAGATGGACTACTCCCGCAACCTGGAGAAGTTGGCTGAAAGGTTCCTAGCCAAGACGCGCAGCACCAAGGACCACCAGTTCAAGTAAGCCAAACATTGGCATGGAGGTTATAACAGAAGATCTGCTGGCTGTTGGTTGTTACTGTGCAGGTTTCTTTGCATTATATTATAGTGTAGTCCATGTGAGCCACAAACATACCAGCCTAAGTGTTTTTTTAGTCTTGTTTTCCTGGTTTCTTGTCAGAGTCACCTGTCTGTAGATTGCTCCATGGTCCTTTACCCTCAGAAGTACCCAAAGTACATTACTAACATACCTTTACTGCTTCTGATTGGGTTTTTTTTATTATTTATGTTTACAGAAACTTTAAAACCCGTTTTAGTAGAATCTGACACCCTCGGCTTAATTGTCCAAATTATAAACAACATGCTCCTTATATTCTGTCACGAGAGCTGAAAACAGAATTGCGATAAAAAACTAGGGATAAATCTTAATGCCAAGCTTGCACACCTGGAATGCCATAGCCATCCATAAGTGAGCAGCTGAGAAGAAACTTATATCTAGTTGGACTGTGTGACTGGCTTGTATGAGCTTAATTGAGAAGCAGAACTGAACTTTTACTAGAACTTTTGTCTTGAATAATATCTGCTCAGTGTAAAGTTCTATAACACCAGATTACAGAGCTTTTCTCGAGTTAACTCAGTTTGAGGACACACGTTCACCCAACTCGGACTTCTTAGTTGAGCCACAAATTCCAACAGCTAATAGTTTTTCTAGTCCTGCATCTGAGTTAGGACTTGTTTTCACCCTAGCTGGGATTCTTTCCATCTCACTAAGCCATCAGACATTTTCTCCACTTGGGCTTCCAGATATGGACAGCTGTGGCATTGCTGGAATTCAAACTCACAACCTCCTGATGTGGCAGTGTATTACTAAACAGTTGCACCAGTTTAACCTCTTCAGAGTTAAAACATATATTTCCTACACTGTATTAAACATGTATGGAAACATGTATGCAACAGTGGTACAGTGGTGCAACGGACTAAGACCAAGCCAAGTTTGCACACCTGGAATGCCATAGCCATCCATAAGTGAGCACCCAAGAACAAACTATGTCTAATAGGATCTATATATAATGGCTCCGTTGATCACAGTAAGAAGTACCCTGTTGCTTCAGGTCAGCTTGCCTAATCAGTCAAGTGATTTTCAACCTGCTGTCCTGACTCCGTTATTAAGCTTTGACAACCAGGGTGTACTGTAGACTACTTTGTGAAGTCTGAGACACCTAACTGATAGTTTAAAAGCCTTTATCTGATCAATGCGTGTATTCTAAGCAGTAAGAACACCAAGAGTGTGTCTCAAATCCTACTGAGCTCCTACATAGGCAGCATTTTACATCATAGTATGCGCTCCAGACATGTAGACTGTCCCAATTCTTACATACCTTAAACATACTGTCTACTGAGGAACCTTATTTAGACCTGATTTCAAGGAAGCATCGAACGCTTCCTCAGCCGCTAAGACAATCCCATGATGCAACACAGGCTAATCTACGAGCAGTAAAGTGTTTTTAAAATGTGAGTTATTTTGATTCTTTCTGGAGTTTTAATGTGTTTCTGGTCATATAATCACACAAAACAGTATTTTATTAACAACTCTGTAACGAGTCCTTCACCATTTACACTTTTATACTCCAGACATTAGCATTTATGCTAGCGGATTTCTTAAAATGCCGTTATTGTTTTAGATGCCGGTTGGTAGCTTAGCAACCAGCTAAACCACCGGTGGCGTGCTGCAGTGGGCGGGAACAAGCCGTGACGCAGTCTGTCTCTAACTAGAGCGTCTCAGTAATCTGTTTTATGAGGAGAGATGAGGAGAGAACACTGCTACTTACACAGCTGCTACCTAGACAGCCTACTTAGACACTCACTAGGATTTGAGACACACCCAACATATCATTAGAACAGATAAATAATCATACATACAATACAAAGTAACATGAATATCTTATTGTGAGAGAAGTAGATCAGATCTTGAGCTCCAGTTTGAAGAACAAAGTGTAGTTCCAGATTTCTCCTGGTGTTCAGTTCCTTCAGCAGCAATCTTGATTTAGCTTAATGAAGTACTGAGCAGTCAAAGCAGGTATTACATGAGAACTGGAAATAATACTAGGTTGTTTCCACAAGGAGAAGCTTGGAAAGGGTTAAATAAACACACTTATTATAATATAATGTATTATAATACTTAGTGTTTTGCTTACTAAATAAAAGCTTCCTGTCTGAAAAAATATAATAATGTTCCCAAGTGCCTCATATGTATGCCTGTATGTTCCCAAGTGCCTCACACTACTGTATATGTTTATTACTTATGTTAGTGGGTGCGTTATGCATATGAACCCATATGGACAATACCAGTCCACTTGAGTGAGTTGAAACTTGATCCCTTGGTCTTGATCCTCAATGCTCTGAGAACCCTGAGCAACACTATGGCTTTCACAGTCCATGCTGCAGTTATGTAAGAAGCTTTATGCCAATCCTGATGCTATTTGATGCTATAGTGGAGAGGATTTCTGACAGTGGAATTGAGTCAAGCTCGTACTTCGAAGGGCTTTGGTTCTGCTCCAGTGCCCTATATTCAGTGTCCATGTTCTGTGCCAGTAAAGGCTTTATGGCACGTTTCTGTGGAGCAGCAAGGCTTTTTCTGATGAGGAGCGGATAAACACTATATCTGCCTTTTTTAAATTGTTTAATTATTTATTCATTTTTTTATCATCCTCTTTTTGTCTTCCCCTTTTGTCAGGCTTTTGTTATTAACATAATTCACCTTCACAGAGCTGTCAGGTGTTGACAAAATAGGCTTTTGTACTGTGATATGAGACGATCTGAGTGGCCCTAATGTTGTTTTCGTTGTTGACTTCAAACAGGCTTCCCATCTCTCATAAAGTTGTGTTGCCAGGGACGGCAGGTGGTAATTATGTGCTCTGAAAATCATACTTTGGCCAGGAGCTCAGGGGGAAATGGTGTCATAAACAAACGTGCATGACTTGCACACATGCCGTCTTTATCCAGTCCTGTAGTAACTGCAGCGCTCATGAAATATTGAAAGCTGGCTCGGTGCCTGAAATCATTATTTTGTAGGTCAAATATGGAAAGCTTACGGTACAGCCGGGTTGTTTGTGGAGGTAATGTATTCATTTTATGCTACAGCCTGCAGGCGGCTTCGTCCACCTGGATATGTTCAAGATTTTCCAACCAGTTCCCTCTTATAATCTGTACCTTCTGGTTTGGGCTGGCCTGAATAATTACAGTACTCCAATGTTTGTTCCATTCGTTTCCTTTTTAGTGTTTGGAAGCTTCATCTTCTTTTAACCCTTTAAACTCCACCAGATTTCTAGCGTTAGAGGCTCATTTTATTGTTGTTTTACAGTAACAAAATATTTTATCATGAAACCAGGACAGAATGGTAATTCTTTAAGGATGGACAGGCTATAGAAAAGGTGTGTGACGCCAAGGTAATCCTGGCTAAAGGCTACCATGCCCCCTCTTAAGGAGTGGACTGAAGCAGTATGAGCTAGTGAAAGACATTAAGATGGATAACCAAGGACAAGTACTCACATACAGTTTTATCTGTTGTTTTGTCTGATAAACAACATGGTTAGTGAATAAGCCAAGCACTGTGGAGCTCAAATATACAGAGATGGCAGGACGGTTTAGCTTATTCCTTCGATTAAGCTATGAATGGCTGTAAATATAGACAATATATTACTTAAGTCATTTTACTGGCTGAGAAAATGGAATTGGGCCCCTGAGCTAGCAGTGCAGTAGGACGTAATTCAGCATTTCTGGCACCAAACGTGCTGCAGACCCCCAAGACAAATAACAACCACAGAACCTGTAACTCTTTTCACTAGAGATGGAAGGATCGATCGGCTATGTATCGGTATTGGGCGATTTTTAATTTTTAAAATATGTGATCGACGATCGGCCGATATTTCTCCAATTTAGCCGATTCCGAGAGCCAATCGAGGGCGTTAAACAAATTAGCCTAATTTCTGTATTTCCAGCTACCGTTTCGTTAGCAATTCCTATCTGAACCGTTAGGTGGAAGCACTTTCATTTTCGACTGACTAAAGCGGCGCGCCTCGCGAGAACACTTTGCGTTGCGTCCGTCTGGCAGTTTGTTGCCGTGACACAGACTCTTTCAGGGCGTCTTGTGGTAACTAAGACAAAGATATTTAACACTACTAATCTGATACGGCACTTCAGAGACACCACACAGCTGAATACAGTGAGTATCAGCAAACAGCAGAGCTAGCACACACAGCTAACACTAAACTAATAACCCAGAACACATACAGACCAGATCTGACCGGTACTAACAGAACAGCAGCAGCAATTTAAGATCTACATTTAATGATTACGATTAAAATAACTAGAGTCTGCGTTTAATGACTGCAGTTTTTACTGAATTTATTTAATTAGCTTTTTTTTTTTTTTTTAAATTAAGGGTCTAAATTTAATGATTGCAGTATTAAGGATATTTGTTTGCTTTACTTTGTTTATTTACTGCTAATTTAGTTAAAAATATTATGTGGAGCTCGTTAAAAATGCTAATAAACCAGTGTCAACCATGTTTTATGACTTGCTTGCGCTAAAAACTACATGTAACCCTGTCGTGGCGTATACCCCGCCCTCAATCGGTATCGGCTATCAGATGATCCCACTGAATGGTGATCTGAAAAACGCTGATCGGTCCATCTCTAGTGGAAACATCACAGCTTAACAAGCAAATCGTATAGTTGGTTGTTCAAATTGTAGTCATTGGTCTCCTTATCTGACATACCATCACAAGCATGCATGAGTTTTAGTCTCTGGGGCTTTAAGTGTAGTGTTGACAACAAGTATTCGAGTACTGGTTCAGAAATACCTGTACAAGCATTCGAGGCCTGTAAAATGCTGTTACGGTGTAGCGACCATTCCTTTTAGTATCTTTGCAAAAGGCTAAAGCAGAAGTGAGAGAGACAAGCTTGGCTGTTTAATTGCATTTTGCATCAAGTGTTGTGAGCACAAGTCCGGCTGGCAAGCCAAAGCCTTCTAACGCTGCACGTGCACGTGTTTACATCATCAGGAGTTTGCAATTTGAGGTGGGAGATTGTTCAAGAACTTTCCGGAATCCGTGTTCAAATGCCACTTTTCACCATATTAGCTTTTCCACCCTTTTGAAAGATATGCTGTCTGGCAGAAGGAGGGCGTGTGGGAGTGCGGCTGTTTTTTAACACATTCATATCACAGATCTCTTCGCCATTCCTCTCGGCTTGCTTTGTAAAGGTTTCGACTGCATTTTAACTGCAGCTTTGGCTCCACACTTGAAGCACGGGGCATTCCAAGATCCTGACAGTTTTGCCTCAGGCAGAGTTCTGGCGGCAGGAGATATCAAATGGAACAAACTTTCTCTTCTCTTTTCTCATGTCTCTGTCTTTCGCTTCCCTGTTTCTTAGCCTTCCTCCCTTCACCATGTGCTTTAGTCTGCTTGTTCTCCATTTCCTTCACTGTTTCTCGGTTTTGTCCCCCGATTAGCTTTACTTCGGAAGACATGGTTTGAAGTGAAGATGTTTAGGGTTTACAGTGAAAGTTTAACCAGTGCTTTCATTTAAAAAGTTTATGAATTTTTTCATGGGTAGCTTGTAGGGGTGTTTTCGCTTCAAATCGATCTTCATTTGAATAATCCAATATCAATGATTATAAACCCGAGATCGACCTTTAAAATGAGCATTCCAGACCCCATTCCAATGGGGGCGCACATCATTTAAGCATGGCTGGAGCACAAGTGAAGACACCCCAGAACTTGAAAGCAGATGTCTGGCTACATTTTGGATTCAGAAACCATGACGGTATATAAACATATAACACTAATGAATCGATTTTGAATCGAATCGAAGCGAAAATCGAATTAAATCAGTGGAAATCAGTGGCGATACCCAGCCCTAGTAGCTTGTTTTTTATTTAACTAATGTCTAGTTCACACTACACGACTTTAGCCTGATGTTCAGTCGCCGTCTGTTTTTTGGAGATTGCCAATAAAAACCTCTGCTTGCAGGTAAATGGCGAGTGTCTTTGACCAAGTGATCGCCGACTAATCTCAGGTGCCCGGCAAACGTCTACCTAGTTCAACATTTAGGCCAGTTGGCGACTGGGAGTAAACAGCAGTGTCTAGCTACAGCCAATAGGATCGCGTAAAGAGAGAACTGCATCACCGTTGATGTTTTCATTGATAAAATATTTACCTTCAATTCTCTGCTGAACAGACAGTCCCTGTGGGCCTGGTGCCTTTAGCCACCTCGTCATCCATATTCGTTCCTTTATCTATCTCTTGTCACTGTACATCGGCGAAGTAACAACTCATACAGCTAGTTTTTTGAAGTCCGTTTTGAAAATAGCGTATGTTCTACATGGTGTCGCTAGCTCTCACACTCGTTTAGTTCTCACAAGAGTTTAGTTCTCGTGTTTTTGGCCCGAAGCCAGATGACTGGGAGGTCCCTCAGGGTGAAAGTCATGTAATTGGTGACCCCGTGTCGCCGATCGGGAATGTAGTGTGAAAGCCACAACAACTGAAAGACTCGCCATTACAGCACAGCTAGTGTGAACCGCACAAAGACCTGACCACTCAAACAGCCGTGTAGTGTGAAGGTATTAAAGAACTGTATGCATGAGCCTGCAAGAGTCCAAAGGTGCGTCTGAAATCGCCTACTAGTCAGTAGGTACTGGATTAGAGTCAGTATGTACTGCTCGAGTGCTCGGTAGACTAGTAGGTAATTTCAGTAGGTTCAGTAGTTTTAGTACCACACAAACTCAGACGTACTACGTCCACCATATTACCAGCGTCCTGTGATGCAAGACGTCAGACCACCACCGTAAAAGTCCTGCTGTTCATTTAAAAGCTCGTTTACTGACAGATTTAGATCTTTTAGTGACTCTGATCTGTGTTTTTGTCTGATTATGTATCAGACGGTGTGGAGCTGTAGATCAGAGAAGATGAAACGGGAGGAATGTAATCATTGTTTACCTCAGCAGTAGCGCTAACTTCTGTAGCGGCAGTTCACTAGCAGTAGCTACGTACACACAGCCGACGTTCAGCTTTACACCGTTTATTTACTCCACTCTGAATTCATCCACGACTCCAGGTGAATCATGGGATACACAGTGTGCTGTGTTCACCTACATAAAAACAGCTGCTGATTCAGGAAGTAATCCGAGCACCATTCACCTACTACTCGATACCTACTGAGTATTCAGACATACTAGCCACGCTCGCCTACTGATTTACTACTGAGTATTCAGACATACTAGCCACGCTCGCCTACTGATTTACTACTGAGTATTCAGACATACTAGCCTCGCTCACCTACTGATTTCACTACTGAGTATTCAGACATACTAGCCGCGTTCGCTACTGATTTCACTACTGAGTATTCAGACATACTAGCCTCGCTTACCTACTGATTTCACTACTGAGTATTCAGACATACTAGCCTCGCTTACCTACTGATTTACTACTGAGTATTCAGACATACTAGCCTCGCTTACCTACTGATTTCACTACTGAGTATTCAGACATACTAGCCGCGCTCGTCTACTGATTTACTATTGAGTATTCAAACATACTAGCCGCGCTCGTCTACTGATTTACTACTGAGTATTCAAACATACTAGCTGCACTCGTCTACTGATTTACTATTGAGTATTCAAACATACTAGCCGCGCTCGCCTACTGATTTACTACTGAGTAATCAAACATACTAGCTGCGCTCGCCTACTGATTTACTATTGAGTATTCAAACATACTAGCCACGCTCGCCTACTGATTTCACTACTGAGTATTCAGATATACTAGCCACGCTCGCCTACTGATTTACTACTGAGTATTCAGACATACTAGCCTCGCTTACCTACTGATTTCACTACTGAGTATTCAGATATACTAGCCTCGCTCACCTACTGATTTACTACTGAGTATTCAGACATACTAGCCTCGCTTACCTACTGATTTCACTACTGAGTATTCAGATATACTAGCCGCGCTCGCCTACTGATTTACTACTGAGTATTCAGACATACTAGCCTCGCTTACCTACTGATTTCACTACTGAGTATTCAGACATACTAGCCACGCTCGCCTACTGATTTACTACTGAGTATTCAAACATACTAGCTGCGCTCGCCTACTGATTTACTACTGAGTATTCAAACATACTAGCCGTGCTCGCCTACTGATTTACTACTGAGTATTCAGACATACTAGCCGCGCTCGCCTACTGATTACTATTGAGTATTCAAACATACTAGCCGCGCTCGCCTACTGATTTACTACTGAGTATTCAAACATACTAGCTGCGCTCGCCTACTGATTTACTATTGAGTATTCAAACATACTAGCCACGCTCGCCTACTGATTTCACTACTGAGTATTCAGATATACTAGCCACGCTCGCCTACTGATTTACTACTGAGTATTCAGACATACTAGCCGCGCTCGCCTACTGATTTACTACTGAGTATTCAAACATACTAGCCGCGCTCGCCTACTGATTTACTACTGAGTATTCAAACATACTAGCCGCGCTCGCCTACTGATTTACTACTGAGTATTCAGACATACTAGCCACGCTCGCCTACTGATTTCACTACTGAGTATTCAGATATACTAGCCACGCTCACCTACTGATTTACTACTGAGTATTCAGACATACTAGCCACGCTCGCCTACTGATTTACTACTGAGTATTCAAACATACTAGCCGTGCTCGCCTACTGATTTACTACTGAGTATTCAGACATACTAGCCGTGCTCGCCTACTGATTTCACTACTGAGTATTCAAACATACTAGCCACGCTCACCTACTGATTTACTACTGAGTATTCAAACATACTAGCCGCGCTCGCCTACTGATTTACTACTGAGTATTCAAACATACTAGCCGTGCTCGCCTACTGATTTACTACTGAGTATTCAGACATACTAGCTGCGCTCGCCTACTGATTTACTACTGAGTATTCAAACATACTAGCCGTGCTCGCCTACTGATTTACTACTGAGTATTCAAACATACTAGCCGTGCTCGCCTACTGATTTACTACTGAGTATTCAGACATACTAGCTGCACTCGCCTACTGATTTCACTACTGAGTATTCAGACATACTAGCCACGCTCACCTACTGATTTACTACTGAGTATTCAGACATACTAGCCACGCTCGCCTACTGATTTACTACTGAGTATTCAGACATACTAGCCACGCTTGCCTACTGATTTACTACTGAGTATTCAGACATACTAGCCACGCTTGCCTACTGATTTACTACTGAGTATTCAGACGTACTAGCCGCGCTCGCCTACTGATTTCACTACTTAGTATTCTAACATACTAGCCACGCTCTCCTACTGATTTACTACTGAGTATTCAGTATACTAGCCGTGCTCGCCTACTGATTTCACTACTGAGTATTCAGACATACTAGCCACGCTTACCTACTGATTTACCTACTAGTAGTAGACAAGTAGGTGATTTCGGACGCACCCTAACTTTTTATGGTACCCCTGCTTACAACTCGAGCTGACTCCCAAGCCAAAGAACACGGCGTTCTTCTCATCACTTAGATTTAAATTTAAAGCATCACCAGAGCCATGGAGAAATAGATATAGCAGAGACTGGACGGTCCTACAGCTAGTGCTATGCTTATAAGTTTTAACCTAATAGCTGTGAGCTACCAACTATCAACTACAAGACCGTGTTTAGTGTTGTTTTAAACCAGTCACATGCATCCATATGAGTTTAACTTAGGCTAATAATATATATGTACATACGTTATGTCGCTGTGATATGTTCTAAGATATTCTAACTTATTTATCTAAAACACAGTGACACAGTGTTGTGATGTTTTCATAGATCATAAGTTGATATTAGCAGATAGAAAATCACAGACTAGCAAGGGTTGGCCTAGTTTGAAGACTTCAGGACGTTCTATATGCTGGAAAAACTCAGCTGGAAAGAATCAATAATCAATACTTTCAGATCTGTCCCAGCAGGGACTGTGTTAATGCTGGTAATCAGGTTGTCCCACAGGCACAACCTCAAACCCCACCATGACTGAAGACATTGCAGTGCACCTTCTCTCCTGCAGAGAGCCCAAGCAGGCAGTCTTTTGACATGCCTTCAGCCATATTCATCAACACCTTGATCTTCTCAGAATGGAGAAGATGGAAGAGACCAGCCTGCTCAGAAGTTAGTCAGTGCTGTGACTCCCTGGTTCTTCATTATTACCCTTGTGTTTCAGTTCTGTGGAATTTCCCTTCTCTCCTCCTTTTTGCTTTTGTGTCTCGCTGTGTGAGGCCTGAATTCTCCTGATTTTTCTCCCTCCCCCACCCTCTCTCTCCCTCTCTGTCTCATTCTCTTCTTTTCGCCCTATTCCCTTTCCCCACACAATCTTCACAATGGCCCTTTGCTGTGGGCACCCTGATCCCACTGACCCCCGCTAAGGGGAAAATTTCTGTGTTACTTGCCGTGTAACCTCCTCCGCACACGTACACACAAACTGAGCCCCAGGAATCCAACTCCAACATCTGTCCGCTTAACGGGCGAAAGCCGCATCTGCTAGGACCATGGTGCCACGAAGGAATGCAAGGTATTTTCCGGCCTTGCTCGTCCAGCAGAGAGGGGGGCTGTCAGTCAGGGGGGCCCTGGCCGCCTCCTCGCCGGAGGGGCTCTGGGTTGAGCGTTGATGAGCGGTGATCCCGCCGAGACCCCTGGTATTCTGGCTATGCGCTGTTCGTCCGAGCCGGCGCTTCGCCTGCCCTCGCAGCAGCTGGGGCGAACAAGGCTTGACTGGTCTTACGTGAAGAACCATAGCGAGCTGCGTTTGTTGGTCAGGCCAGTTAGAAGCCTGGTATGGATCCAAGCTGCAAGGACAGAGCGGCATTGATGGGAAACATTCTGTTCATTGAGAGCTCTCAGCGCTGATTGCCTCATTTGTCATGTTCTCACATGCCTGATTTTGCAGAAAGAAAGGTTTCAAACCGATTTGCCAACAGAAAGTTACAACATGGCTGCCCGCCAGCCACTGTGCACATCTCAGTTGCACGGTGTTGACGCCTTCAGGGGTAGCGAGTGAAGCGAAGAAAGAGGAAGGGGTATGGGTGTAGGGGCCATTTGCTGTAAATGTGTTTGGCCCCGTAACGGCCAGGCTCCCAAGAGGCTTGTGTCAACTCAAGAGTGATGTATGTCATATGCTCACCAACTCTGGAAAGATGTCAACCTCTTCTTCCTCAACCAGTGAATCAGATTTCGAGGCAGTACAGAAAATTGCTTCAGTCTAAAGATTTGAAAGTGTTGTCATACAGTGTAATGTCACTCTGCCTCTTGCATCTTCTGAGAGTCCTGTGTAATTACCCTGTGTAATAAGTAGAGATGGAGTAATAAGTAAAGATCCATCTGCTATGTATCGGTATCGGCCGATTTTTAATCAAAATATGTGATCGGTGATCAACCGATATTTCTCCAATTTAGCCGATACTGAAAGCCGAACAATGGCGTTAAACAAATTAGCCTAATTTCTGTTTTCAGAAATTTCACCCCCTCTGGCCAGGTCCTTGCAATTCCTATCTTAACCGCTAGGTGGAAACATATACCCTTTCATTTTCAAAAGACTGACTAAAGCGGCGGCCTCACGAGAACAGTTTTCATTGCGTTGCGTCCGTCCGTCAGCTTGTTGCCGTATATGAGACAGACTCATCCAGGACGTTTTTAAAATCTGTAAAATTAACCGTGTCTCGTTGGGGAACCAAGACAAAGACATTTAACACACTAATCTGATACGGTTTTTAGAGAACACCACTCAGCTGAATACAGTGAGTATCAGTAAACAACAGAGCTAGCACGCGCAGCTAGCACAAAACAAACAACCCAGAACACCGTGCAGACCAGATCTGACCGGTACGAACAGAACAGCAGCAACAATTCAAGATCTACAATTAATTTGTTTAAAATAACAGAGTCTGCGTTTAATGACTGTAGTTTTTACTGCATTTATTTAATTCGCTTTTTTCGTAAATTCAGGGTCTAAACTGAATGATTACAGTATTGGTGATATTTCTTTGATTTACTTTGTTTATTTACTGTTTACTTTGTTAAAAATATTATGCTGTTTCATATGAGCTCGTTAAAAATGGTAATAAATAAGTTCAGATCATGTTTCATGATTTGCTTGCGCTAATAACTACATGTAGTCCTGCCGTGGCATATAGCCTATAGCCCCCACCCACAACATGCCTGGTGTGTTCCTTGGTCTTCATGATGCTCTCTGCGCTTTAAACAGAACTCTGAGACGATCACAGAGCAAGTGCATTTATACGGAGACTTGATTACACACAGGTGGATTCTATTTATCATCATCAATCATTTAGGTCCACATTGGATCATTCAGAGATCCTCACTGAACTTCTGGAGTGAGTTTGCTGCACTGAAAGTAAAGGGGCCGAATAATATTGCACGCCCCACTTTTCAGTTTTTTATTTCTAAAAAAAGTCTTAAATATCCAATAAATTTCGTTCCACTTAATGATTGTGTCCCACTTGTTGATTCTTCACAAAAAATTTAAATTTCATATCTTTATGTTTGAAGCCTGACATGTGGCAAAAGGTTGAAAAGTTCAAGGGGGCCAAATACTTTTGCAAGGCACTGTGTATATATGTATATATATATATATATATATATATATATATATGTGTGTGTGTATTTATGTGTATGTATATATATGTGTATGTATGTATGTGTGTGTAATGTCCTCCAAAAATGGCAACCACTTGCTGTACTCTTAATGTTAGTTAATGGAACCAGAATTATTTGGGAGTATTTCTATTGGACCAATTATTCAGAAATTTTCACACAATGTAAAACCTTACACTGAAAAAAATGTGACTAATGTTTGGTTACATCACACGGACTATGCATAAAACACAAAGATCAGTCACTAAATGAGCTGGACTATCAGGTATTTTGTGCTAGTAACTACATGCCAGTTAAAATACTCATCTCTAGCACAGAGCAGCATGCTCTCACAAAGGAAACATGTACTGAACTAAAAAAAATAATAAAAATAAAATAAAATTGCTCACTGCATAAATGACATGTGACCCTGCAACTCAATGGGCAGCTCTGTTTGTTTATGATGTCCTCCAGCCTCTATCTCCTGATTCACTTCCACACTCCCTCACGTTCTGTCTGGCTATGCTTGTGGAATTCCCTTCATAACAGTCATCAGAGTGTTAGTGATGCCTCCTCGTCTCCATCGGGCACGTTTCCTGCTATGCTACTGTGTCACGGCTGTGGTGTATGTCACCATGGGAACCCCTCCCTACTGGATGCCCTTTAGTGAAAGCCTGGCACTGTATGGGTTGACCCCACTGTTAATCGGAGCTCTATTCAACCGTCTCCACTCAAGTGACCCCAAGCTGCTCCCTCTGAAACCTAACTTTCAGAATCAGGGTTTTGTGTTCATGTATTTAAGATTTTTTGTTGATTTGTAGGCCTTTAAAAAAATAATACTTTGATATATTTGTCTCTCACTGTCTGTTACTAGGCGGCACATTATTGTAGTGGTGAACACTGTTGCCTCACGGCGAGATGATCCGGGTTGGATTCCCAGTCAGGGTGGTTCTGTGTGGAGCCTGTTCTCCCCGTGCTTGAGTGGGTTTCCTCCGGGTACTCTGGTTTCCTCCCGCAGTCCAAACACATGCATGTTAGGATCCTCACTCTAAACTGCCCATAGTTGTGAGTGTGTGTTCGCAATACAGTAGACTGGCGACCTGTCTATGGTGTACCCCAGCAGAAGATAGTAGATGGATAGCTGGATGGATGTCTGTTAATATTTGGGTATTAAATTTTGATCATCAACAAATGATGATAAAAGTTCTAATACAGTTTATTCTTCTTGTCGTTTGCCTAATTTGTATTTTATGGACATTTATTATTCCGAGCTACTGTTTGACGGTACAGGTAATATTGGATATTGCAATATTTACACATATCAGGAACTATATTAAGAGCACCTTCTATCTACACTCATTGTTTCACTATAGTTCTGCTCTAGTTTTGTTTACTTATTCCAACACCTCATGAAAGGAGTGCGTGGTCAAGGAAGAGGGAGGGGCTGTTCGAACTTTTAGTCACTGTCCAGAGGAAAAACGTTATCTTCGTTTATGTCAGTTCACGGTAAATGAAGAAATGGACCAATAAAAATGCTACAAAATAATTTCTGGTTCCATTGACTTGCATTAAAAGTAATGAGCATTTCTGACCTCCCCTATAAGGTATAATTTTGGAGATACTTAATCTTCTTTGGACAGTAATGATTTCCATAAGCATGTTTTGTAATCTCTTCTCTTAGAATGACACTAAACTACACCAGAGGGAAGCCTACATGGAATAGTTTTCCCAGCATGGACATTCTGTAGCTGGAGTGTTATAATAAATATAAAGGTCGTTCTTCAGCAGGACTAAAAAAACTGGGAGTCAGTGCTGCTGGAGGACACCGTGTCGGTGTAGCAGTATAGACTGTTTATCTGTACAGATTGCAGGAACGTGTTCTGACCTCTGTGGCGCCTTTCAGGCATCATTTTTCTACTTACTATCAGCATCTTTTCCAGCACACTGAGCCCTTATTGTGCAATCACCCTTACGTGTGTTTCTCATGGCAGCTTTGCGTGCTCAGACAAGTCTCCTTCTCCGCTGCCTGAGCCAACGGCGAGCGTTCATTCCTCACTACGTCTCAGCCGTGTCTTTCAAATAGTACACTTGCATTATGTCCATCATACATCTTTTCAGATGCGGCCTAAACACAGGAAAGGTGTGTGTGTATATGTGTGTATGTATGTATGTGTGTGTATATATATATATATATATATATATATATATATATATATATATATATATATATATATATATATGTATGTCCAATAAAAAACAAGTGTCTTCAAAATGCCAACTTTAAAGTTTTTACTTTTAATGTAAGTCAGTGGAACCACAATTGTTTACAAGCTGTTTTGGAGCATTTCTATTGGTCCATTCATCATAAAACTTTCACACAAGGTAAACGTCAGCTAATGCATTAAGTTGATGTAGAAAAATAGAAATCTTTTTCATTAGACAGCAATAATATGTATACCGATCCGTTCTAGAACATTAGAATATCATGTAAAAGTTGATTCATTTCCATAATTCCATTCAAAAAGTTTCTCCACAGTATTCTAATTTTTTGAATTCCTGTTTTCGTGAGTTTTATGAGCTGGAAGCCCAAATAATGTTAAAATAAACAAATAAATACTTGAAATATTTTACATTGTGGGCCCTGAATCTATAATCTATGAAAGTTTAACTTTTTTAATGGAATTATTGAAATGAATCAACTTTTCCATGATATTCTAATTTTCTGGAATGAGTCTGTATATGTGAACGATGGAGTTGCTCGTCCTTAAGTGTGTTTTAACTACTAGGAGCTGCAGTTATAGGGCAGGAATAGCAAGCGTATGTTAAAATATCATGTGGTCTCTCTCATATCTCATACAAACGAGTGAAGAAATCTGCAGAGTGAAAGGTGTTTGTTGTTTGTTTTGTTATGTTTAAGACTTGCTGCCTGGTAGAAGTGAATGCTTACCATATTAAACATCTCTTTTCTCATGAGTTGCTGACTAAATATTTGTAATATGTCTTTTTTTTAAGTTAAGGATTACAGGGATTTAATGGGTTCGAGACTCACAACTGCATGCAGTACTGTGTTGTTTTGTTCCATTGCTCAGTGATTCCATGTAGGCTGTGGCTGTTTGCAGGGTCATCCTCTGGTCAGTGGACACTTAGGGCCATGGCGGAGGCTTCCAGGCCGCGCATGCGGTCCAGTAGTTTGTGTTGCAGATCAGAACCGTTGGAAAGTAATTCATTGGTGGTTCTCCCTTAATCCCCCCTGCACCCCCCTGGGCCTTTTAGAATTTTTTGTGACCGCAGCCTGAGAAAGAGGGGTCAAGCGTCTTCTCCTGTATTCTTCGCTCTGTAATCTTGTCATGATCAGACTTGCTTGATCAGATGAAACAAGTGGGCTGATTGGAGAGGAAAGGTGTCTACTGGGCTTGGCGGGCTTCGGGCCCACTCTGACAGATGTTATGCAGAGGAGTGGGCCGTGTTGTGACTCTGCCGAGGACCCCCGCCGCGGTTTGTACTCTTGCACTTGGTGGAGAGAAGCATGTTTGGACATGGCCCGCTGGCGGCTGGCTGGGGTCGGAGGGATGGCGTGCATGCTGCAGTGAGCAGTGTCGCGCCAGCTGCGTGATGTGATTATTCCGCTCCTTAACACGGACACTCGATTGTCATGTCATTGGATAGTAAGAGGTCTTGTCTGTATTTCTCTGAACCTCATCTCAAAACCAGACTCTTCAATAACAGTGCACATTAAAAATAGATGCCATATTTGAAATGAATGTCATAATCAGCCCTGTGATAGACTACTGGCCTGTCCAGGGTCCACTTACTACCATTTGATCTGTAGACTGAGAACGCATTTAGTATTTCTTTTGTAATAACTCTTGTTAAGGCTGGTATAATGAAGATTACCCCTGTGGTGGGGACATACATCAATCAGCCATAACATTAAAACCACCTCCTTGTATCTACACTCACTGTCCACTGTATCAGCTCCACTGACCATATAGGAGCTACACTTCCAGACTGTAGTTCATCTGATTCTCTATAAACTTTATTACTCTGTTCTTTAATGATCAGGACCCCCACAAGACCACCACAGAGCAGCTGCTATTAGGGAGGTGGATCTTTCTCCGGACTGCAGTGACACTGACTGACACAAACTGTGCAGCAGCAGATGAGCTACTGTCTCTGACTTTACATCTACAAGGTGGACCAGCAAGTAGTGGGGGTGTCTAATAGAGTGGACACTACCAGCAGCACTGCTGTGTCTGATCAATACACACTAACACACCACCACCACCATGTCAGTGTCACTGCAGTGCTGAGAATGACCCACCACCCAAATAGTACCTGCTCTGTGGTGGTCCTGAATATTTAATAACATGGCAAAAGGTGGCTCACAAAGTATTGAGAGAACAGATGGACTGCAGTCTGTAGGTGTAGAACTATAAGGTGCACCTATATGGTAAGTGGAGCTGACAAAATAGGCAGATGTTCTAGAAACAAGGTGGTGGGTTTAATGTTCTGGCTGGTCTGTGTGTATATTACAGTGGGTTTAATGTTTTGGCTGATTGGCGTATATTACAGTGGGTTTAATGTTTTGGCTGATTGGCGTATATTACAGTGGGTTTAATGTTTTGGCTGATTGGCGTATATTACAGTGGGTTTAATGTTTTGGCTGATTGGCGTATATTACAGTGGGTTTAATGTTTTGGCTGATTGGCGTATATTACAGTGGGTTTAATGTTGTAGCTGGTCTGTTTGTATATTACAGTGGGTTTAATGTTTTGGCTGATTGGCGTATATTACAGTGGGTTTAATGTTTTGGCTGATTGGCGTATATTACAGTGGGTTTAATGTTTTGGCTGATTGGCGTATATTACAGTGGGTTTAATGTTTTGGCTGATTGGCGTATATTACAGTGGGTTTAATGTTCAGGCTGGTCTGTTTGTATATTACAGTGGGTTTAATGTTTTGGCTGATTGGCGTATATTACAGTGGGTTTAGTGTTTTGGCTGGTCTGTGTGTATATTACAGTGGGTTTAATGTTTTGGCTGATTGGCGTATATTACAGTGGGTTTAATGTTTTGGCTGATTGGCGTATATTACAGTGGGTTTAATGTTGTAGCTGGTCTGTTTGTATATTACAGTGGGTTTAATGTTGTAGCTGGTCTGTGTGTATATTACAGTGGGTTTAATGTTCAGGCTGATTGGCGTATATTACAGTGGGTTTAATGTTGTAGCTGGTCTGTTTGTATATTACAGTGGGTTTAATGTTTTGGCTGATTGGCGTATATTACAGTGAGTTTAATGTTGTAGCTGGTCTGTGTGTATATTACAGTGTGTTTAATGTTCAGGCTGGTCTGTGTGTATATTACAGTGGGTTTAATGTTTTGGCTGATTGGCGTATATTACAGTGGGTTTAATGTTTTGGCTGATTGGCGTATATTACAGTGGGTTTAATGTTTTGGCTGATTGGCGTATATTACAGTGGGTTTTATGTTTTGGCTGATTGGCGTATATTACAGTGGGTTTTATGTTTTGGCTGATTGGCGTATATTACAGTGGGTTTAATGTTTTGGCTGATTGGCGTATATTACAGTGGGTTTAATGTTTTGGCTGATTGGTGTATATTACAGTGGGTTTAATGTTTTGGCTGATTGGCGTATATTACAGTGGGTTTAATGTTTTGGCTGATTGGCGTATATTACAGTGAGTTTAATGTTGTAGCTGGTCTGTTTGTATATTACAGTGGGTTTAATGTTCTGGCTGGTCTGTGTGTATATTACAGTGGGTTTAATGTTTTGGCTGATTGGCGTGTTTTACAGTGGGTTTAATGTTCAGGCTGGTCTGTGTGTATATTACAGTGGGTTTAATGTTTTGGCTGATTGGCGTATATTACAGTGGGTTTAATGTTTTGGCTGATTGGCGTATATTACAGTGGGTTTAATGTTTTGGCTGATTGGCGTATATTACAGTTGGTTTAATGTTTTGGTGATTGGCGTATATTACAGTAGGTTTAATGTTTTGGCTGATTGGCGTATATTACAGTAGGTTTAATGTTTTGGCTGATTGGCGTATATTACAGTGGGTTTAATGTTCTGGCTGGTCTGTGTATATTACAGTGGGTTTAATGTTCAGGCTGGTCTGTGTATATTACAGTGGGTTTAATGTTTTGGTGATTGGCGTATATTACAGTAGGTTTAATGTTTTGGCTGATTGGCGTATATTACAGTGGGTTTAATGTTTTGGCTGGTCTGTGTGTATATTACAGTAGGTTTAATGTTTTGGCTGATTGGCGTATATTACAGTGGGTTTAATGTTTTGGCTGGTCTGTGTGTATATTACAGTGGGTTTAATGTTTTGGCTGATTGGCGTATATTACAGTGGGTTTAATGTTCAGGCTGGTCTGTGTATATTACAGTGGGTTTAATGTTTTGGCTGATTGGCGTATATTACAGTGGGTTTAATGTTTTGGCTGATTGGCGTATATTACAGTGGGTTTAATGTTCTGGCTGGTCTGTGTGTATATTACAGTGGGTTTAATGTTTTGGCTGATTGGCGTATATTACAGTGGGTTTAATGTTTTGGTGATTGGCGTATATTACAGTGGGTTTAATGTTCTGGCTGGTCTGTGTGTATATTACAGTGGGTTTAATGTTGTAGCTGGTCTGTGTGTATATTACAGTGGGTTTAATGTTGTGGCTGGTCTGTGTGTATATTACAGTGGGTTTAATGTTTTGGCTGATTGGCGTATATTACAGTGGGTTTAATGTTTTGGCTGATTGGCGTATATTACAGTGGGTTTAATGTTCTGGCTGGTCTGTGTGTATATTACAGTGGGTTTAATGTTTTGGCTGGTCTGTGTGTATATTACAGTGGGTTTAATGTTCTGGCTGGTCTGTGTGTATATTACAGTGGGTTTAATGTTTTGGCTGATTGGCGTATATTACAGTGGGTTTAATGTTCAGGCTGGTCTGTGTGTATATTACAGTGGGTTTAATGTTTTGGCTGATTGGCGTATATTACAGTGGGTTTAATGTTTTGGCTGGTCTGTGTGTATATTACAGTGGGTTTAATGTTTTGGCTGATTGGCGTATATTACAGTGGGTTTAATGTTTTGGCTGGTCTGTGTGTATATTACAGTGGGTTTAATGTTTTGGCTGATTGGCGTATATTACAGTGGGTTTAATGTTTTGGCTGGTCTGTGTGTATATTACAGTGGGTTTAGTGTTTTGGCTGATTGGCGTATATTACAGTGGGTTTAATGTTTTGGCTGATTGGCGTATATTACAGTGGGTTTAATGTTTTGGCTGGTCTGTGTGTATATTACAGTGGGTTTAATGTTTTGGCTGGTCTGTGTGTATATTACAGTGGGTTTAATGTTTTGGCTGGTTGGCGTATATTACAGTGGGTTTAATGTTTTGGCTGATTGGCGTATATTACAGTGGGTTTAATGTTTTGGCTGGTCTGTGTGTATATTACAGTGGGTTTAATGTTTTGGCTGATTGGCGTATATTACAGTGGGTTTAATGTTCTGGCTGGTCTGTGTATGTTACAGTGGTTGTAAATTGTTTAGCAGATCATGTTGTGAAGTTGGTTTGGTGATGGAGCGTACATTTATTGTGGTGTTCCAAATTTGCTGGGAGTTAAAAGGCCAAGTTTAATGCTTGCAAATTACATTATAATGTTCATTTGAACATGTAGAAGTATGTACTTTGTCAGGACGGAGGCAGTCGACTTAATAGGGGTGCTTTATTTAAGTCTGCTGGGCGTCTGCATTGCCTGGGGGATTGTTAGTAGAAGCTGGATTTGAGCATGACCTATCTGACCTGATTACATGCACGTTGCATTACTAGAAGTTTCTTTCTTTTCAGTTTCAGCTTCCTGTTGTGTAGCAACACCTTTAAACGTGAAGTTTATCAGTAGCACTGTCTAAGACTCAAAAAAGAAACTTCCGAATGTGCTTCCCGTATGGCTAGATACTGAGAGTAGATCGATAACCACTCTGCATCATTACCCTTGTGCGTCTTTCAGCTTTTATTTAGCACTTCTAAATTGGCTCGTTTGTGTACTGCTGCGGTAGCAGTTTGGAGCCACTTGTTTGGAGCAGGATGATAAATAGTGGTCAGCCCCTGCAGATGCTGCACGCTGGACTTAACAGCAGGGGCCAAGGTCGTGTGTGAGCTTTCGCTTTGTAAACACACAGACTGTAACATATTAACAGAGCACTGGACGGCGTTGCAGAAGAGACCCTCTGTAGATTCGCGCTCAGCGATGAAGGAACAGCGTGAACCTATTCAGATGCTTACAGCAAACATGTGTTGTGGCTTGAGTTTGGATTATGAGTGGATTTTTGTTTTTGTAGAGGATGAGTGCTGGAGATTAGCTAACTATGCTACAAATCATTTCGCCTCGTTCAAAAATGACTGGAGTTTGGAAAGAACTGTCGAATGTCTGAAAATATTTCCATACATTTAACTCTAATCCTTTTATTTAGGGTCAGAAATATCTCTTTTTTTATTCTGTGATGACATCTTCACCTTGAATGTAGGACAAGAAGCAGAGCTATCTAGATTTAAGATTAAAGAGTCTATACCATGAAACCAAACAACGTTTCTCCAGCTGGTCCATATGGTGCAACACAAACAACAATACAGTATACACAGTGCTAGGGCGACACGTTGACATAAATTACGAAATTATGTCGATTAGCCTGACGTGTGTCGATGCATCGCAAAGATGGCCACGCCTACTGAAAGCATGGATTTATCGGTATTCATCTAAAGCTGTGGGAGTATTTCAAACAGAAACACAGATTTTAAAATTATTAACACATGTAGCGACTGATTTATACTCCGTCTGCAAACGTATAAAGCGATATAGCTGCCACTACCCTCTACTCTGATTCAGCTCACTTCACATGGTTGCTGAGCAACACGTCCAGTAGATGGATGAGTGGATGAGCTCGTAGTTCTTTATTTAGTTCAAAAACTAAGAAAAACGTCTGTTTGTCGACTGTGTATCGATTTCGTGGAATTTCTAACCAACTTGCACAACCTCTCTTCAAAAAGTCCCGCCGTTTCTTCTTTCTTCTTTCTTCTTCACACACAAAATCATAACATATATGACCATAGCTGTTACTGAGGTAACAACCAGTTCCGCAGTAACAGAATACAGTATTTGGATAATATTATTATCCAGTATTTAAGCAGCAGATAATGCAAGTGATCTGATATATTATGTCAAATATCGAGCAATATAGCAAGTCCCTTAGAGAGATGGCAAGAGCTGTGGTGTATTTTTCTGATGAGGGGTTCATTAGGATGGTCATGTGTCCCAATGCTTTAGTCTCTAAATGTGACTTTGAGCATAATGTAATTAATATGTACATTTCACTGTTAGTGACGTTCTTTATTTTGCTAGAGTAAACGGGCAGGTATGAAGGGTTTGTTACTGTATGTTTGGGTTCTCTCTCTGATGTGAAGCCTTTGAGAGAGAATGTGTATATGTTGGAAATGCGTATAAACAGCTAAAGTGTGAAGTGAACCTAATGCTTGCTCAGGCATCAGACTACACATACAGCCAGATTTTGCCATACCCAGTAATGTTGGAACATGAGTGTCGGGAGTGGAACGAGCTGCGTAGTGTGACCCGGTCAATGGCATCTGGGATCCCCCCTATGATAAAAACTCATGTCAACATTTTGGGTACTTTCCTGCCTGGTTTGACATCTCCAACAATGTGTTCTTTGACGTAGACCAATCTGGCACCCGTATGCAAACATGGTGAAGAGAACGCAAGAGATGCTGCTGTTTGCAGCTGTCAGGTGGAACAATACTGGTGGAACAATTGAGCTGTGACAACAAAACTCCTGACCTTTTGACGTTTCAGGTTCTCTTTTAAGACTACACAGCCCATGTTCTTGCCTTCGTGACACCCAGGAATGGGTCAGCAATTGACTTTTTTTTGTATTTTTTATATTTTTTTGGAAAACAAAGACTTCTGTAGCCTGATTGACCTCTTCTATGAACTTGGTTTGGTTGGTGTCACATGTGTTGTGTTGCCAGTCTCATAAACAAGACTAATCTGAAACACAGTAATGTTAAAAATGTTTGCAGTTGGGGTATAATAATAAGAAGAACATGGTTTGTTATGATACCGAGGGTATTTTAATGCAATGTATTTGTAGATGCTGCAAAAATGTGCTACATGTTTCCAGTTTTAATTGATCAGAAACACAGTGGTCTTATTTTGAAATGGTACAGTGGAGATTATCCTGTAGTGTTAGAGACAACAAGACTGCATAACATCTCACACTTCTGTAGCCTGATTGCCAATTTCTTGACCTACGTCCATGATAATCTGTGAACTTTTGGAAATACGGGAATTTACGTAATAACGTTACCAAATTGTTTCCGTTTGTGTAGACTGGGCCTTGTTAGTCACAGAGTAGTAGTTGTTGGGCAGCCATCTTTAGTGCTTCAGTTAAAAGTAGCTAATTCTTTGAGCTAAGTAGGTTTTAAAGGCAGACTTATGAGAAAAGGTGATATGTGTTGAGTGTAGTGGTGGAGTTTGTGGTCTACAGCCCACCCAAGTCCCAACCTTGGCCTTTATACCTCTCTGTTTTATGTCATCTGCCTCTGCTGCCTTGTGTACACCACTGGGTCCATATCTTCTTAATACAGTAGGAACAGTCCAAGCCAAAGACCCACCGTCATGCTGTCTGTGGATGAGGTCTATACATAGTTCTAAAACCAGGACTGCACGTGTTTCAGCCACTAAAGTAATGCTTGTTTGAGGTAAAGCTGAAGTTGAGGTTTACAAAGTAAACAGCAGAAATGCTCACGGAGTTATAAAAAGAAATGGTCTCGATTTTTTTGGAGAGGTGGTTTGTCTACGGTGCTGATCTAATGTAACTTAGTGACACTCGAATGAGCTCACTGCTGGCTCCCCTTGCTGTCTGGACGGGTTTATCTTGATAGGAACATGGGGCAGCAAGTTGGGACAAAAGTTAGTGCAAAATTGTCCAAAAAGGTTTTTTTTCCAGGTATGCCGTCTACGCACATTTAGCTCTCTCTCAACTCATTTCCGTATCCAAGGCAGTTGAGTGAAGCCCTCTCACTGTATGAATAATGCAGAATGGCATTACTGCCACTTTAACCCAGGCTCTTATGTACAGGCTGTTTTATTATTACTTGATCTTTAAGTGAGAGAGCTATTGAGGATATTTCAATGCAATGTATTTGTAGATACTGCAAAAACATGTGCCTAAGAAACACAACAGTTCTTTCATGCTATTTCCCAGCAGTACACACTACTGTGCAAAAGATAGAGACCACTAACATTAAGTACACGTGATTGTTGTTTCAGGAGATCTTTCTGAGGAGATTAGATATACAATAGATTAAATAGGAGATCATTCACTTACATTAGAAAGAGGGAAGTTAAAGGAAGAACATTGTGTTCTCTTTTACTGAACGATTTTGGAAAATAATCTAATTGCAATTTTTTATCTATAAATTGCGATTGCGATTTAAAATGCGATTTTTAAAAATGTCTTCTCAAGTATTTTTCAACAAACAGAAGCAATAAATCAATCTGTTTAATAATAAACAATGTCAGATTTCTTTAAGGCACAGATAACAATAAAGCAAACAAATCTATGCTTTCCCTTTTCACCATTTGTTTTTTTTTTTAATAGAAAAAACAATAGATATAAAAAAAAAATTAACTTACTGCTCTCCAGCTAGTAACATCATAAAAAAAATAAAGTGCAAAAAACATAAAGAGAATCTGCTTTAACCAGCTCGTTATTTTCTGGGAATTCAAACTCAGTGAACACAAAATAAATCTGTTCTTATTAAATCTTTTAGATGTAAAAAAAAACCCCTTTGAATAGTAATGTAAACATAATAGTCACTCAGTAACAGCAGCAAACAACAGACTAAAGTGCAAATTAAACAAGGCACTGTCAGCTAGAACTCTGTTCTGTAGCTCTGTATCGTTCTCAGGAACTCACAGATTTTTTGCAAGGAAAACCATCATGTCAACCTTTGCTGGTTTCAAAGACGAGCGAGTACAAGTCACTATATTCCCACCAGCACTGAAAAGACGCTCTGAAGGAGCACTTGTGGCAGGGACACAGAGATACTTGCGGGCCATATTGCACAGTCGTGGAAAGTTAATCTTGTGCACCTTCCACCAGGCCAAAGGGTCATCTTCTCCATCAATGGCAGGGGTCATGAGGTAGCTGTTTAACTCTGCCTCAGCAACATCTTCAGGCTGAACGGGAGAAGCAGAAGAGGCCGCAGCCGTCTTGAAGAAGCTGCCACAGATCAGTTGTTGTGGCAAAAAACTCCACTGTTTTCAGCTCAGCTGAAACTCTGTTTCGGTATTGTTTATACAGCTCAGGTATAGCAACTTGGCTAAAATATGTGCGTGAGGGCATTTGGTAGCGCATATCCAGTGTGTTTAACAAAGCCATGAAGCCGGGCTTGTTCACTATATTAACGGGCATCATGTCTTTCGCTATGAACTCCGTTACTGCCCGAGTTATTTCAGCGTGCCGCTTCGAATTATGTCCATAAGGAGTTACACTTTCAAACAGTTCGGTCAGTGATCCCTGTCGGCTGGTACTTGGCGTATTTGAAGATGCAGTACTGGTCGTTGGCATTTTAGCCTTGCAAATATCATACGAGGCTTTGTGGTGTTTTTTTAAATGCTGAAAAAGGTTTGTAGTGTTACCTCGCGTCGTAGCAACATTAGCAAGGCACGTTTTGCACAGTACCTGACGTTGAGCAGCATCTTCTTTTTTAAAGCCAAAGTAATTCCACACAACTGATGTGCTGCCCCTCTTTGGTATTAGACTTTCAGTTGTGTCAGCTTCTGTCGAGCCTGAAGCCATTGTGCAACATGTTAAAGTGCGCTGTGTTGACTTCACTTCTCCACCTCCCTGCCTCCTGCTCGGGTTTGCTCCGTTCGTCCTCGGCTCGCCTCGCTCCCAAGTCACGTGACCAGTTTAAATCGCAGCCTGTGCGGTTAGAGAATCGCGTTTTTAAATATCGCGAGATTATCGCAAATGCAATTAATCGTTCAGCCCTAGTTCAGACTGCCAGCCCTAATCCAGTTTTTGGCCTTTCCAGATTGTATCCAGATTAGCGCTGTCACAATTATTACATCATCGCCTAATTACAGTTACTTGGGATGATGTCTGATACCTAAGACTACAGTAACTTTTCACATTTGTTGGATTTGTGGAACAAGCAGAGTATTAAGTGGACATTCTAAGTATGAATGGACATTCTGAAATAAAATACAGCAGTAAAGACGATCCTGACCTGTTTATAGGGCAGTGCTGAGTAATGTTGGTTATATTAGCTGTGTAGCTGCAGTAGTGTAGTGTATCACTCTGACTGTACAACCTGTATTAGTCATAGTGTAGTGTATCTCTCTGACTGTACAACGAGTATTAGTCATAGTGTAGTGTATCACTCTGACTGTACAACCTGTATTAGTCATAGTGTAGTGTATCCCTCTGACTGTACAACCAGTATTAGTCATAGTGTAGTGTATCCCTCTGACTGTACAACCAGTATTAGTCATAGTGTAGTGTATCTCTCTGACTGTATGACCAGTATTAGTTATAATGAAGTGTATCTCTCCGACTGTACAGCCAGTATTAGTTATAGTGTAGTGTATCTCTCTGACTGTACAGCCAGTATTAGTTATAGTGTAGTGTATCTCTCTGACTGTACGACCAGTATTAGTTATAGTGTAGTGTATCTCTCTGACTGTACGACCAGTATTAGTTATAGTGTAGTGTATCTCTCTGACTGTACGACCAGTATTAGTTATAGTGTAGTGTATCTCTCTGACTGTACGACCAGTATTAGTTATAGTGTAGTGTATCTCTCTGACTGTACAACCAGTATTAGTTATAGTGTAGTGTATCTCTCTGACTGTACAACCAGTATTAGTCATAGTGTAGTGTATCTCTCTGACTGTATGACCAGTATTAGTTATAGTGTAGTGTATCTCTCTGACTGTACAGCCAGTATTAGTTATAGTGTAGTGTATCTCTCTGGCTGTACAGCCAGTATTAGTTATAGTGTAGTGTATCTCTCCGACTGTACAGCCAGTATTAGTTATAGTGTAGTGTATCTCTCTGACTGTATGACCAGTATTAGTTATAGTGTAGTGTATCTCTCTGACTGTACAGCCAGTATTAGTTATAGTGTAGTGTATCTCTCTGGCTGTACAGCCAGTATTAGTTATAGTGTAGTGTATCTCTCCGACTGTACAGCCAGTATTAGTTATAGTGTAGTGTATCGCTCTGACTGTACAACCAGTATTAGTTATAGTGTAGTGTATCACTCTGACTGTACGACCAGTATTAGTTATAGTGTAGTGTATCTCTCTGACTGTACGACCAGTATTAGTTATAGTGTAGTGTATCTCTCTGACTGTACAACCAGTATTAGTTATAGTGTAGTGTATCTCTCTGACTGTACAACCAGTATTAGTCATAGTGTAGTGTATCTCTCTGACTGTATGACCAGTATTAGTTATAATGAAGTGTATCTCTCTGACTGTATGACCAGTATTAGTTATAGTGTAGTGTATCTCTCTGTCTGTACAACCAGTATTAGTTATAGTGTAGTGTATCTCTCTGACTGTACGACCAGTATTAGTTATAGTGTAGTGTATCTCTCTGACTGTACGACCAGTATTAGTTATAGTGTAGTGTATCTCTCTGACTGTACGACCAGTATTAGTTATAGTGTAGTGTATCTCTCTGACTGTACGACCAGTATTAGTTATAGTGTAGTGTATCTCTCTGACTGTACAACCAGTATTAGTTATAGTGTAGTGTATCTCTCTGACTGTACAACCAGTATTAGTCATAGTGTAGTGTATCTCTCTGACTGTATGACCAGTATTAGTTATAGTGTAGTGTATCTCTCTGACTGTACAGCCAGTATTAGTTATAGTGTAGTGTATCTCTCTGGCTGTACAGCCAGTATTAGTTATAGTGTAGTGTATCTCTCCGACTGTACAGCCAGTATTAGTTATAGTGTAGTGTATCGCTCTGACTGTACAACCAGTATTAGTTATAGTGTAGTGTATCACTCTGACTGTAAAGCCAGTATTAGTTATAGTGTAGTGTATCACTCTGACTGTACAAGCAGTATTATAGTGTAGTGTATCACTCTGACTGTACAATCAGTATTAGTTATTAGCCAGCAAGCAGAATTGCTGATCAGCTAAACCCTGAACTGCATCACTGTCATCCAGATGTACCAGCATTAAGATATGATGGGACTGTTTCAGCTCACTCCCACTTACTACAAAGACTGAGTCAGAGACTGCCCCACTCAGAGGCTACCTCTACCCGTGTAGTTCTGTGACATCATCCTTATAAAAAGTGCTACACAAATAAACCTGATTAATCACAATTATTTAAATAGCAATTAATCGTCAGGTAAACTTCATGATTGTGACAGGCCTGGTTCAGAGTGATTGATTTATAGTCTGGGCAGCCAAAAAACACATGTGCAATTATTTATAAATACAATCTTAAGAGTTCTTGACTTTTTATTATTTTTATTGTATATACTGCGCTGTGGGACTAATAAAGGTTTATTTTGTCTTGTGAAATCCTGCATTTGAAGGTGGCTTAAAATCTGATTTTTGCATATGAGTCTCAACCTGAATGCTCTGGCCACTCAAATCAGATTAGATTTTTGCATTACTCACAACAAACAATGAAAAAATTAAAACAAAAAATAAATACATTAAATTAAATTTAAAATAAATGCTTGTTTTTCGTCGAACAGCAGTGATATTCAGTTGTTAAAGCTTATGTAAATCTTTCTTCTTTACTTCACTAATTTAAATTAGTGGGGTATTTTAGCTCTACAGTGACTGCACTGAATTGCTCAACTGTTTTCCTCTAGTTGTACCAACTAACTAGAAGTCTTCTGTGACACTGAGAGCCTGTCAGAGAGCCTGTCTTCTGATACACTAATAATCTGCTTCTATTGATCGTATCCTTTTATCTCCTCTGCAGGAAGGAGCAGAACATACTGTCTCCAGTGAACTGCTGGAACTTGCTGTTGACTCAGGTGAAGCGGGAGAGTCGTGACCACGCCACCCTCAGCGACCTCTACCTCAACAACATCATTCCGCGCTTCGCCCAGATCAGCGAGGACTCCGGACGCCTCTTTAAAAAGGTGAGGGGGATGTTACTCCACCGCAGGGTCTTTACTTTAAGGAAGTTCTTGTGTTCTGAGAACACTCTCACTCAATACAAGTCTGGTGCTCGAAGTGCTTCTTTGGTTTTAGAGCTATGAGGCTAATGGAATCTTCCAGATTGTTTATTTGCTTTTAAACTCATTAATGTCTTCCCTTGAGGAAGCCCTGTATTATTTGTAGTCATCATTAAATGCCATTAAATAATCATTAAATTAGTTCATTAAAAACTTCATAATGTCAGGTGCGCTTGTGATGAAATACTGCAAATCCTTCCAGTGGATTCAACATAGTAGACTCCTGAAACCAAACAAAAGCAGCTTGTTTATCAAATGCTCTTATCCAGAGTGATGTAGAACACTGCTTTGTGTTCAGTCAGAGTATGTGTATATCTAGCTAGCACAAATTAATGCAAACTACTCCTGAGTTAAAGAGCCAAGGGCGAGTACTAGAAAGAGTTCAATACAACATATATGCAAAACATAGTAATACCTAGCCAGTGCTTATACCTAGAAAGAAGACAAAGTTCAAACATATATATTAGGGATGCACCGATACCACTTTTTCTTTACCAATACCAATACTGATACCAGCTTTTCAGGCATCTGCCGATACCGAGTACCGAAACCAACTCTGACTTAAATGCTCGATATATGACTTTAAATCCTGATAATTATAGTGTGCCACTTTTATATGTTGTATTTTGTGCTTGCTTGGATGAAGTCGCTGTGTTTTTTGAAGTGGTTTTGCTTTAAATGCTCAATTTAATTTGACGTATTGAAGACTTTGCTGGTCGTGCCTCCCCTCGAAATGCTGGCGTTAGAAATTTTGCAGTGGGCATTTTATCATTTATATATATATATATATATATATATATATATATATATATATATATATATATATATATATATATATATATATACATACCATTTAGTAGTTTTACATTTACAGACTAGTCCATCTGTTTCTCTGTATACTATATATACTATATTAGCTGATCACCTCATGTTTTCAATGGTCAGGACCAACATAAAGCAGGCATTATTAGGGTGGTGGGTCATTCTCAGCAGTGGAGTGACACTGGCGTGGTGGTGGGGTGTTAGTGTGTGTGTTGTGCTGGTACAAGTGGATCAGACACAGCAGTCTACAGCGTGGTAACAAAGTATACAGAGAATCAGATTAACTACAGTCTGTAATCGTAGAACTGTGAAGTGTGTGTGTGTATCCTGTGATAATTACAACACTGTCTCATTTTATATCTCTAATAAAATATCTTCCTGAATACATTATAAATACCCATCACATCACTTTAGCCTACTTATAGCCACGGGTTTAACACTCTGCAGACTCTGCACCATTGCAGTTACGTGGTTACACTTTGATGCAGATGAAAGGTGTTAAACTCTTTAAGACGTCTGCTACTGCTGTGTTTAGTCGTGTGGTGTGCTTGTTGTGCGTTTGTAATAGAAAACATTACAGTGTGTCACACAGTGTCAGTAACCACCAGTAAAATTAGCACGCCTTTGTAGAAACATCACGTCCACCCGATTCCTACATTGATGGTGCTGAAGTGTCCACTTTCATAGTAATGTAGTTAGGATGGTTTTGTGGGTTCAGTCATGCTGACACAGCCGCCCTGTGTCTGTCCTGCTTTCTCCGTCTGTAGTGTCGCACCTGAGCTGCCACCGCTGTAATTTAATTATCTTTTCATAGCACCGTTTGCTCCCAATACCAATCGGGGGTCAGTGCATGTAATCCCCACCACAATCCCCTTCATCTGCCTGAGTGCTGCCTCCTGCCCGTTTATTGATTGGGCCGTGATGATCTGGGTGGGCCGCCACTGTGTCCTTTCTCACACATGTGCAAGCGCATACAAACACATGCTTACAAAAACATAGATTTAGGCTGGAGAGCTAGTGTAAACAGTGTGTGTAGTTATTTCAGTCGGGAAGTGTGTACAGTGGGGAGGTCACAATACATTGTTTTGTGATTCTTATACTATTATATTCTTATATTCTTATTTTTCTCCAAATCAAACACCTCTGGGTGTGTTGATAATTATTTCTGGGCACTTGATGCTTCTATGCCACCACTAATAGTGAACAAATGGTGTCTTTTAGTACAGCAGTAATGCTAAACTGGTGAATGGGAACACAAAACATGGCAAAAATCAAAAGTAAATCTAAAGTATTTAAGAGGTATTCTGCCCTCAATGTTATTGTTGCTGTCCAAAAAAAAAAACAAAAAACAAAAAAAAAAATTTAATGTAAGGTGACTTTGCCCCAACGTAGGTAGAGTGTTTTGTACGGTAAATTATGTTTTTAATGGTAGCTCATTACTGTCAGAAAACAAATATGCAGCCCAATTTACCATATTTGGCTACACCCACTTTTAAGCATGTGTTTCTTCCGCCTTTGTGTTAGAACTTCCGGTCAGCTAACCAAAATGAATACAGTTATATGGGAGGAGACCAGAGAGACAGTAAGAAGCTTGAATGGGACAACACTGTCTCCTCCAAGGTTATTAACACAGTGGGTGGGTGATATGTAAAGGTGGTCTGAGGTTAATAACACAATGGGTGGGTGATATGAGAAGGTGGTCTGAGGTTATTAACACAGTGGGTGGGTGATATGAGAAGGTGGTCTGAGGTTACTTATGGAGACATGTTTAATTACTCTGTACTCTCGGAAGGTGTAGACGGTTCAGTAATGAAAAACTATAAAAGTACTGAAGCGTATCAGTACCTGCACAGTGGGAAGGTGGGCGTGTCCTCCTACACACAGACGGTGAGTTTATATTTCTGAAAGCCGGTTAAACCCAAGTCCAGCCAGCTGCCCGAGCCGCTCTGCGTGGGTGTTAGTTACAGTCCAGATAGCCTAGCGCGGTGGACGCTGATCAGAAAACAGTTACTGAACTGATAGACTCACCAGCACCCGACACGTCTGCTTCCTCTGAGATTCATAAGCGAGACAGTTCTCTGGATAAGGAAGCTCTGGTGCTGGTTCTCCTCCACAGAATGGTAAGAGCAGACATAGGGAGGTTTGGGTGGATGTTTTAAATTTAGAGCTTCAGTCGTAGACGCAGGTGGTCTTCTTTGGAAGGCGGCTTCACAACACTCTGATCTTTATGTGCTGTGTTTGTAACTCTGTTGTTCAGGACAAGTTTTCCTCTTATTCCAATTACTGACTCCCTCGAACTGAACATGTTATTATATTAATTTATATGTTTGTTGTCATTTTGCTTGTAATCAGTATCAACGTATCCGCACTCGCACCGGAAGTTCTAACACAAAGTAAACAAAGATGGCCGCCCCAGTGTTGTCATGCAAAATAGCGTAAATACAATGTTACAAATATGCAGCCCTGTTGTTGTGGGTTGGGGAAACCCTTAATAACTGCATGCCAAAGGGCCCCACTGATAACACAGGAGTGCTTTGATGTCCAGATATGACGTGGTTAGCGCTTCACATCTGAAAGAACGCGTCTTGTTTATCTCTTATCTGGAAGAAAAGATTATAGATGCAGAGCTGCAGCTTCTCTGCGACTCACTTGTCCCCACAGCCACCATAAATACAGACATGGGTGCCAGACTGTTCTCAGTGTTTGGTGAGACATCTGCATGTCTGCCACGTTGGAGCGGTCAAGATCTGCTTGTGTGCAGTATTGTGTATTGAGATATGATGAACTACCATGATTCCATGGCCTGCATCTTCAAGAATATTCAATAAGAGTATTCAAGAATGGGTTCAAGTTTGGCTGGAGTTGCACATTTGCCCCAAACAAACGATCACTGCTAATAAAAAAAGTATAACTACAGTTCACCTTAATTTGTGTCTGTTCTGAAATGAAATGAGTAGAACCCAAAACCAAAGGACGAGTGAGTTCTGTGGTTTTTGGTTGGATTTTTTTTTATACTTAAGTGTTTATTTAGATTTTTTTCCACAATATGCACAGACGCATGTAGAGCAGATGTAACCATGGTAACATTTTTGAGAAGAAAAAAAGGGAGAAGGAAAATAATGCAACTAATAATTAGAACAGTAGTACTTAAACTGGAAATATTCAAGGAAAAGGAACATGATACTTATTGTCAAATTTAATATGATAATATAGTCAAAATAAAAATAAAAGTTCAACCAGGGTTCCTAAAAATCATAAGTGTTTGAGGTTACAGTATCAATACGGTTCTTGTATTCCAGTCCAGCACAGCAGCAATGGTGCGACAGCTTAGCAGTCAGAGCAGCTCTCAGCAGAAGAGGTCTAGCTTGTAATACATTATCTTGTCAGTTACAGAGGATCTTTGCAGCCAGTGTAATGTTGTTGGAGATGGAGGAAATACAAAGTTATGTATCTAGAAGATGCTCCTGCTGCTTTTAAGTTGTATGTCTGGCTGCATTTTGGGTTCCCAGTGGAAAAAATAAACGATATTAAAGCGACAGACCAGACACAAACCCTTTATAAGCACTGTAAGAAAACCATGCTGTACACCACGGCTAATACAAGCACTATGCAAAAACACTTACAGCTCCACCACCGCTCTTTACGGAAGCCTCCGGAGCCTGTAAAGAAAATGAGGAATAGACAGACAACACGTACAAACGCTTTTGGACCTCAACGTCCACAATTAAGTGCTACAGCCACGGCACTAACGAGAGACACAGGCCTTTACATTGCAGCTGATATGAGAGCGTTTCCTGTAGTGGAGAATACAGGGTTTAGACGACTCCTTCACATTTCAGAACCATCATGCTCGCATTTTGCTCGCACGGTGGTCCTGAATCTTTAAAAAGAGTCCAAGGCTATGATTAAACAGACAGAGGCAGAAAGCATCACCATAATAGCCAATGTTTGGACGTCTGGAGGTATGCTGCTCTATATCACAATTACGAAACAAATTAGTTTCAAGAGCCTCATAAATGAGAGAAATCAGTCTGTTGAGTTTGCGTTTTGTGATTTTGGCAAATACACATTTTTATCTTTTAAGTTTTCTTTTGAAATATTTTAAAATCTCGTCTCGTCACACCCCTACATGGTTGTTTGTATCATGAAGATACATAAATTAGCATTTTCGTGGAATTGGGTAGCTCAGAATGTCCATTTATTTTCTCCCAGAAAGATTGGAATTTGCTACATTCCCAAAAAAACATGAGTGTGATTGGCCACCCAGTCTGTACACAACCTCCAACGAGGTTGGTCTTGCCCAGTTGGTTTACTCAGGTCAGATTTTTCCATCCAAATTCTCTCCATATTCTTGCATTAGTAGTAGTGTGTGGCTCTGTACACATTGAGTTCTGTATTTCACCAACCACATGACTACATCAAAACATAAACACCACACAAACACAGAAGTCACATTTCCTCTTTTAATGTAACCCTGTCCACCCAACGAGCATCTGTGTATGTCTGTGTGAACGCACTGTCCTTACAGAGACCATAGCTGTTTCTGATTGTATGAAGGTTTAGCCTCCCATTGTGCTGTTTTGCAGATTAATCCTGTGTGATCTTTGTAAAATAGATGTGGTAATTAAATAAACTTCAGCTCTATGTTCCCTAATACATGCATAAGCCTAAGCAACTAACGTCAGCAAGGCTCAGCAAAGCCTACTGTATCTTTTTCCTCTTTCGTTTCTCTCTACCTGTCTAGACTGGTTAGTGAGAGTGGAATGCACTCTTGGCGCTCCCTTGCACAGCCCCAGAAAGCCCCTTCCACATTGGGGAGAGGTGCTTTCCAACTCCTGCGCTGTTTCTGCATCTCCCCTGCAGATTATCCTGGCCAATCCAGGTCAGGCCCAAGTCTGCCTCCAGTGCCTGACCAAATTCAGACCATGCTGGCCACTGGGCAGGTGAGATCTCCCCCACTGGTGGCCTCTGTTAAAGGCAGGTTGAGCAGGTGTGAGATAAGCCATTCTTCATGACGTTCGGCGTCTCACATGCTGCACCAGCAGCTCAGAATCTGACAGCATGGGTTAATAGATGCTGCTTGATTTTTAATTGGTTCTTGGCTTGAATGTGCAGAAGGAATGTACAATATATATTAGAGCTGGGCGATATATCGAGTTTTTAAGAAATATCTATATATTTTTATATGCGTTTATATCAATATAGTCTGTGTTGCACTGCAATTATACTTGTAGATCCACCAGTTCGCCTCTCACTCTCTCCCAGTTTGTCTCAACTTCACACTGCCCCGCCCCTCTCCCTCACAAAACTCACCCCACCCGACTGCATCGACGCCACAGAGCAGTAACCGAAGTTATTCTTAAAAATTTGCATAGTTTTATAGTTTAAGCATAAGTAATGCTAATGTTTGTTCTTAATAAAGCAGCACAAAGATTTTTGTTTGAACAAGATCCAAATAAAAAGCTTATGTTACAGTATGAGTGTTTTTTTTGTTACAATTCCAAAAAAATTGTATCAGTATAAAAAAATTTCAAACAATACGCAGCCCTAGTCAAAAGTTCCTGTGTGACGCAAAAGTGCCTTTTTGTTATCACCTTATGGGAAGAAAAAAATATCGAGATATATATCATATATCGCCATTCAGCTAAAAATATCGCCCAGCCCTTATGTATATATACATACATATACGTACTTGGGCTGTGTATTGGTAAGAACCAGGTGATCTGATATGTGTCATGATACAGCGGTCACGATTCAAAGTGATATATTGCGATTTTTTAAAAATCCTAATATAAAAACACATCACTATATGAACAGGTTTGCCAATGTTTATAATTGCATTGCGTCCTTGTGCTGCTTGTTTATGTTGGAGTGGAGCTGAAAATAGATTGCAGGATTAAACACAACACAATGATTCACTGTCTGCCAGTACATATAAACTGTTCATTAATAATCGAAACTGTGTTTCTGAGAATCGATACAGAATCACTAAACATAATATCGCAATATTTCAATATATTTTTACACCCCTGATATACACATACTGCCTGGCCAAAAAAAGATCACCACCTGCCTAGCGCCTACCATACAAGCCTGTGGGGGCAGTGCTATGATCTGGGGTTGCTGCAATGGGTCAGGTCTAGCTTCGGCAATGTTCCCAAAGAATGAGGGCAGCTGACTACCTGAATATACTGAACGAACAGGTTATTCCAGCAATGGATTTGTTCTTCCCCGGTAACACGGGCGTGTTCCAAGATGTCAGTGCCAGGATTCATCGGGCTCAGACTGTGAAAGAGTGGTTCAGGCAACATTAGACATAATTTTCACACATGGATTGGCCACCAGAGAGTAGGGCTGGGCGATATGGGAAAAAATCTTATCACAATAATTTTTTTCATATCAGTCGATATCGATATATATTACAATATAAGTCAAATCACTATTTCCTTTTTATGTGAGAAGTGAAGATATCAAAATTATAATTTTTTTTTAATTGTGTTTTTTATCCTCTTATTTATTTTCAGACAAATAGACAAATGTACTATAGAACATTACACAACTGTATTAAACACACACACACACACACACACACACACACACACATATATATATGGGGCAGTATTAGTATGAACAGTATTCTCACACAGACACTGTGTTAAGCAGGCTGTTGCTGGTCCTTTAAGTTCGGGTTGAGGAAAGGACTCGCTGTGAGTCGACTCTGTCGGCTCTAATGGGAAGTTGGTTTAGAGATTCTGTTTTAGGTAGAAAATAGTTTCCCTCCTCTGGATTTTTGGTTATAAAGTCAACTGCAGCTACAGAGCGCCAGCTGCAGCTACAAACAATCACTCACGTACATCTAACGTTGTGGGAGTGTTTCACACAGAAACACAACAGTGTGGTGCTCTGTCAGCTCTGCACAGTGGAGATGATCAACAGTACAACTGCTAGACACGAGACCTTGAAGATCAAACATCCTGTAGAGCTTCATCTACACTGCAGCAGGACAGCACCTGTTTACCTGTTTATCTTATCTTATAGATTATTTGTAGATTATTAACACGTGTATGATGTTTATTTCAGTAGTAGTTTAACGTTTTCTGTTATAATTTTTTTCTTATTTTGTTTTCTTTGCTCAACTGTGACGCCTGCAGTAACAGATTACTAGTACGTGGGTTAAGCTGCCGCTACGCCTACACTCTGCGCTGTGTGCTTCAATCAAACATGAAATGGCTGGAACTCTAGTTCAGCCACCTGATTGGTTTGGGGCGGCGCTATTCTCATTGGCTGTTCGTGTTGTCTCTCAAAACATGGACGAAACTTAATTCTATCGACTTTCTATCAACTACGTCTTATAGTTCTATTGAGGAAACTTTATTTCGCGATAATTATCGTTATTGTTTTATCACCCAACCCTACCACAGAGTCTGGACCTGATTCCCATTGTGTGTTTGTGTGTTCACTTTCCAAATATTTATTTATTTATTTATTTATTTATTTATGTACAGAAACCCATATACTTTTGCTACTTTGGATTATTTTTGCCAAGTTTTCTCTTGTTTTATACTCAGATCATACTTTAGATGAAACCATCTGCCGCAGTGTGTCCAGCGAATACTGTATGCAGGAATCCAGACCAAACCCTGACCTCTCCATCTGACCCGACCAGGCCTTCTTCTTATTTTCCCCACATAATAAATCAAAACTGTCCTCTTCCTGTCAAATACAGAAAGGCAGGTGGACCTTCTCCAGTTTTGTTTCGTTTATGTGTTCCTGAGCCTCGGGGAGTTGACCGCCGCCCTGCTGACCCCAATCAGCACTTCTCTCTCGCTCTCTCTGCTCATCAGTATTCCCTGCCTGGCTCCTCCAGACTGCCGTGCTTCAGAAATGAGGGCTCTTTAATTGAATGCTCCCGGCTGGCCCCTCTCCGGAGACTGAGTGTTCACTGCTTCTCGCTGATGTCCATGCGTTCGCTCATGCCATGTCTCGGTACCTCCCACAAGGCCTCTCCGTCTGTCAAGAAAGAACTTGTCAGCAGTCCCGGGGGTTTGATGAATACTGTACAGTAAACGTACAGGCAGAAGACGTCTGGAAGAATGTTCCGCATGGACGAAGACTCAATCATGAAAGAAGAATAAAGACAGGTCCTAGAACAGCCCCGAGAAAGCTTAGCGCCGCTGTGAGTGACATGGCTGTGGTTAATGTTGAATGCCGAGGACCTTTGAAGATCCGTTGCATATTGAATTGTTTTGTTTATTTTTATTTATTCAGATGTGTTTTTGCTGCATGCTTGGGTTGTTGTGCGTTGCAACTGGTCTGATTTATTTTGTGGGAAGTGAAATGATTGCACTGCTACCCCCCAAAATGCCCAAAGTCGGTCCCTCAGAAATTCATTACAGTGTTCAGTGCCTTTCCCCGCTCGAGGAATCTCCTGCTCCAGTAAGAATGCCGGTGGAAATGAAGCAGAATCTCGCTTCTATTAAAAAATAGATGATCCAGCGGAATATTGGCTGACCTGAAGGCGCCAATTATCGCCCAACATCTCTTCCCACTCTTGACAGTGTGTAACGTTTTTTAATTCAAAATTGAAGGTGGGAACAGATCAGATACCAGCAGGTCCTTTGGAGACTAAAGCATTGTTCCTGTGCCTTAAAAGTGAGCTGCTGGTTGTGTCGCGATGAGTGACGTGCAATGCTGTTGTTTAAGGAACAGAGGAGCAGGTTGGTAGCAGATTAAAGGAAGCCAGATCGCTGTGAGTGGCAGTACCGACTGCGGTGCTGTAACAATAGCGCTCAGCGGGGGCCAACTCCAGCCTGTTGCAGTGCCCCGGCGGATTTACTCTAACTCGAGCCCGTCATCTGCCAGATCTGCAGACCAACCTGTGATCTTCTTCATTTAACAAGCGCAACTGCTAGTCCAGGGCCGTACATCAGCGTCCTTCAGGCGGAGCGTTTCTCCTCCCCAGATGCCTAAGCTTCCTGATTTATGGAACTCCTCTTGGAAAATCGATAGGCTAGCTGAGGGGGGGGCTCTGTATGTGTGTGTGCACTGCCATTGGAGTGTGTGTCTTGGAGCAGATGGGAGAAAGACTGTGTTGCCTGTTTCTGTAGCCCAACTTCTGAGGCTCCGTTTACATCCTTCTCCGTGGGTGTGTTGCTGAGAATGTGAGAGAAGAGAAAGTAAACATGCAAGAATGAATTAGTTTTTTTTCTCCTATATAGACTTCAGAGTAAAGGTGTGACTGCAGGACCCTTAACACTGTTGTGCACAGCAAAAACACAAACAGTAATAAACCAGTTCTAAAAAGAAGCAGCCAAACTTGACTAAAGCCTGACTGAAGGCCAGTTTGACCAATAGCAGTTGGAAGCAGCTTTACAAGACTGTGGGTGGAAGTGGGGAAAACAGCAGGACTGAAAAATGGTCCCATGCGTCCCGTCAGAGTATGTAACCTTTTAAAATGAAGCCTCTGCACAAGATGCATCACATGACATTACATGTAGTGCAGAGTAGGGGTGGGCGATATGGCCCTACAATAATATCCCAATATTTCATGGTATTTTTGTGATAACGATACACTTGGCTATATGACAAAACATTGAATAAAAAAAAAATCAAGAATACACTACTGCAACAAAATGAAAATTACATTTTATTGTTGTATACAATATGATGTGGCACACCTCTAACTGAGATATTAAAAAATACAAGAATTTTCATCAGATTGTAACAGAAGTCAATAATCCAGAATGTCACAATACTAAATAATGCACTCCAAATATCTCCATATATCCAGGACTGAAGTAAAGTGAATAATACTGGAGATAAAATCTGCCTCTAGTAGATATATAATGAGAAATGAGAAAATTGTGAATTATTCTTTTGCTAAAAACAGTAAAAGTAGTACCTGATGTGATAATTAGTGATGGGTGATAAGGTACGATATTTCAGGGTATAATATCGTTCACGATGTTCAAAAACGTTGGTGATATTATTGTGTGCGATACGATATGGCACACCTCTAGTGCAGAGGTCAGTAATGTTTTTTTTAATGTAGCCATTGTTTTTACTTGAAGTGAGGAAGAAAAACGTTATTAGTAGTTTATAAATAATTTATTCAGGTCAGCATTTAAACAGTAAATATACTGAAATATACTGAACGGTATGTGTGATGTGTTGGTGTTTCAGTAGTTGATGGTATAACATGCTGATACTAGACTACTTCAGAATATAGGATACGCCACTGAATCAGAACACAAGTTACAAATGATAATGTTTTGGACCTTCTGGACCTGGCCTGAGGATATTTCCTCTAAACAGACCTTACTGAATTCTAATTAAATACCCCTGATGTAGTGGCTTCAACAGCAACACTAAAATGAAGAAGTTATGGTATTGCTGCCCACATGCTGTTTACTTAAAAGCACACCATGTAGATACTTAGAGTTCATTTAAAGTAGGTGGCACGTGGACAACAAATATTGTCTGATGCAAATAATCATACCAGTACATTGCAACACAACAAAGCAAATGATTATACAGGCTTATAGAGGCTTCTACTTATAATATTGGTTACTTAGTCAGTTTACAAAAACTACTTTGTTTGTTAATTTCTTGAGCTCCAGTTTGAAGAACAAAGTTAGGTTCCAGATTACTCCTGGACGCCCCAGACATTGTATGAATGTGTTCAGTTTCTTCAGCAGCAAATCTTGATTTAGCTTAATGAAGTACTGAGCAGTCAAAGCAGGTATTAGATGAGAACTGATAATAATACTGGGTTGTTTTCACAAGGAGAAGCTTGGAAAGAGTTAAATAAACACACTGAGGTATGGAACAGCACTACTTACTACTTATACTTACTGAAGTATATTCATGTCCCCAAGTGCCTAAATCTTTGCACAATTCTGTGTGTGTGTGTGTGTGTGTGTGTGTGTGTGTATATATATATATATATATATATATATATATATATATATATATATATATATATATATATATATATATATATATATATATATATATATAATGAAGATTTACCATAAAAGAAGAACTAGGTTTTTGCACAGACTGAACACTGAATGATTATAGAAATAATTGTTAGTTGCAGCCGTAATTGCGTTAGTGTCCAAAGGGTCTGAGTGGAGGAGAGACCAGACTGCAGCTGCAGTTCCCCGTTACACATGTGGCTCCCCGACTCTGCAGATGGGAGTTTGACCTAGACAAGATTTACCCAGATGTCTGCAATGTGGACCATATGCCTCTTCCTACAAACCACACCTACAGTATACCACAAAGCACTGCAGAGGATATGTTTAGATTCTGTTTTGGGCTTTGTCCCTTTCTGTTCATGTGTTTCGTCCGATTCGTGCATTTGTTTGGAGGTATTTTTAGCCGCTGGCCTTTCTGCTACCTCTCTGGAGGAAGCCTGCGCTGCTAGCCAGATCCTCTCCCCTGTGTTTTTTCCTATGATGTCATGGGGCGAGGCGCCGAAAATAAGAATGACTTCACGTGTCGGACCAGACAGACATGATGAACTGTGTGACGTTTGCAAAACTTTTATTTTCGCATTACTCTTAGTCTTTCGCAGCGAGTTTCCGATTATTTATTGGCAGACTTTTAATGTTTCTCGTCAAGCTTTCATCGTAATACGTTTGTTCCACACGCTTTGGGGTTAATAATGCAGTATGGGGTCTTTAGCCAAAGCTACAAGCTCTATTAAGGCTCTGTTTCTCCATCTTGAACAGTTTTTGGAATTGGCACGTGTTCTAGTTCCCCGCGGCAACACATTTGACCTCAAAAAGGCAGTTTGGAGGTTTGGAGCGAGAAAGGAGGAGAAGGGAAAAAAATGCTGCTGGAATGTCTGGGCGAGATATCTTGATATATTGATATTCGTCTTGATAGATTTGCTTTGAACTGTGGCTTGGAACACCCACACTATCTACGTTGGGAAGGAGAAATGGGAAGAAACGTGCCTGTCGTGCTTTGTACCTCCACACTTTCACACGTTGTAGCATCGTATTAACCGTAGAAGCACACTGCAGTTATTATTCCACTCTCTTTCTGCTGGAGGGAACTCTTGCTCGAGTGAATATCATCTGATGTCGTCCTTCTTCCAGCAGCACCTAATCTCAGTCTGTCAAGCCCCACTGATATCAGCGACATGTACAACGTACCATAGAGGGCAGCCAACAAGAATATTCAATACCGTTTTACCAGTGTTATCTTATATGGTTAAAAAATATAACAAATGTTCTCCATGCCATGAGGTTGTCAGGAGTTTAGTCCCTAGTGGTGCCACAAATGTCCTTAGACTGCAGTCCAGGAGAGCATAGGCTTTGCTTTCTATAAGTTGAAAGTATAGGGCAGTTGCTCAGTCCAGGAGGTTGTGAGTTTAGTCACTAAAGGTGCCACATCTGTCCTTAGCCTGCAGTCCAGGGGAGGATAGACTTTCCACTCTGTAGGTGGGATGTATAGGGCAGTTACTCAGTCCAGGAGGTTGTGAGTTCAGTCACTAAAGGTGCCACATCTGTCCTTAGCCTGCAGTCCAGGGGAGGATAGACTTTCCACTCTGTAGGTGGGATGAATAGGGCAGTTACTCAGTCCAGGAGGTTTTGAGTTTAGTCCCTACTGGTCCCACAACTGTTCTGAGCCTGCAGTCCAGGAGAGCATATGCTTTGCTTTCTATAAGTTGAAAGTACAGGGCAGTTACTCAGTCCAGGAGGTTGTGAGTTCAGTCACTAAAGGTGCCACATCTGTCCTTAGCCTGCAGTCCAGGGGAGGATAGACTTTCCACTCTGTAGGTGGGATGAATAGGGCAGTTACTCAGTCCAGGAGGTTTTGAGTTTAGTCCTTACTGGTCCCACATCTGTCCTGAGCCTGCAGTCCAGGAGAGCATAGGCTTTGCTCTCTATAAGTTGAGAGTATAGGGCAGTTACTCAGTCCAGGAGGTTGTGAGTTTTGTCCCTAGTGGTGCCACATCTGTCCTTAGACTGCAGTCCAGGAGAGCATAGGCTTTGCTCTCTGTAGGTGGGATGAATAGGGCAGTTACTCAGTCCAGGAGGTTTTGAGTTTAGTCCCTACTGGTCCCACAACTGTTCTGAGCCTGCAGTCCAGGAGAGCACATGCTTTGCTCTCTATAAGTTGAAAGTACAGGGCAGTTACTCAGTCCAGGAGATTGTGAGTTTAGTCACTAAAGGTGCCACATCTGTCCTTAGCCTGCAGTCCAGGGGAGGATAGACTTTCCACTCTGTAGGTGGGATGTATAGGGCAGTTACTCAGTCCAGGAGGTTGTGAGTTTAGTCCTTACTGGTCCCACATCTGTCCTGAGCCTGCAGTCCAGGAGAGCATAGGCTTTGCTCTCTATAAGTTGAAAGTATAGGGCAGTTACTCAGTCCAGGAGGTTGTGAGTTTAGTCCCTAGTGGTGCCACATCTGTCCTTAGACTGCAGTCCAGGAGAGCATAGGCTTTGCTCTCTGTAGGTTGGATGAATAGGGCAGTTACTCAGTCCAGGAGGTTTTGAGTTTAGTCCCTACTGGTCCCACAACTGTTCTGAGCCTGCAGTCCAGGAGAGCATATGCTTTGCTCTCTATAAGTTGAAAGTACAGGGCAGTTACTCAGTCCAGGAGGTTGTGAGTTTAGTCCCTAATAGTGCCACATCTGTCCTTAGCCTGCAGTCCAGGAGAGCATAGGCTTTGCTTTCTATAAGTTGAAAGTATAGGGCAGTTGCTCAGTCCAGGAGGTTGTGAGTTTAGTCACTAAAGGTGCCACATCTGTCCTTAGCCTGCAGTCCAGGGGAGGATAGACTTTCCACTCTGCAGGTGGGATGTATAGGGCAGTTACTCAGTCCAGGAGGTTGTGAGTTTAGTCCTTACTGGTCCCACATCTGTCCTGAGCCTGCAGTCCAGGAGAGCATAGGCTTTGCTCTCTATAAGTTGAAAGTATAGGGCAGTTACTCAGTCCAGGAGGTTGTGAGTTTAGTCCCTAATGGTGCCACATCTGTCCTTAGCCTGCAGTCCAGGAGAGCATAGGCTTTGCTTTCTATAAGTTGAAAGTATAGGGCAGTTGCTCAGTCCAGGAGGTTGTGAGTTTAGTCACTAAAGGTGCCACATCTGTCCTTAGCCTGCAGTCCAGGGGAGGATAGACTTTCCACTCTGTAGGTGGGATGTATAGGGCAGTTACTCAGTCCAGGAGGTTGTGAGTTTAGTCCTTACTGGTCCCACATCTGTCCTGAGCCTGCAGTCCAGGAGAGCATAGGCTTTGCTCTCTATAAGTTGAAGGTATAGGGCAGTTACTCAGTCCAGGAGGTTGTGATTTTAGTCCCTAGTGGTGCCACATCTGTCCTTAGCCTGCAGTCCAGGGGAGGATAGACTTTCCACTCTGTAGGTGGGATGTATAGGGCAGTTACTCAGTCCAGTTTAGTCCCTAATGCTGCCATGTCTCTCCTTGGCCAGGAGTCCAGGAGAGCATATTCATTGCTCTTTATAGGTGGAAAGAACGGGCCAATTACTCAGTCCAGGAGGTTGTGAGTTTAATCCCTAATGGTGCTATATCTGTCCTTGGCCAGGAGTCCAGGAGAGCATAGGCGGAGAGGTCTCCAGATCCCCACCAGGCACAGAGTAGAGCTATAAGATATAAAAGAGGCTTCTGCATTTGCCCCATTGTTGTTGTCACGGGGGAGGAAACGCAGATGGCCCAGATATAACCAGATCGCTTATCCTGAACAATTACAGCGATAATTAGTTCAGTTTAGCTTCACAGTCAAAGGCGTGAACATCTACGGTGCCAGAGGCTGAAGAATGACCCACTATATCAGGCTTCACCATCCTTAATAGTGAGCGCTCATCCTTTACTTAAGTGAGTGGATGTTACCGTCTATATACTCCCAAGAACTACTCTTCAGTGTACTGTCAGTGTACCTCCCCCCATTAGGCTTAAGATTCAGAGTAAATGTCAGATGTGAGACGGAGGGCTATATCTAATGAATCTCCGCCAAAGTAAGTCAGTGAGCAAGCTGGTGTTGACATTTCAAGGCTGTCTTTGAACATCAGTCACCTCCTTGCTACTCAACAGGCTTTTGGCTTCTAATGAATTAAAGAGAGGGAGGAGGAGAGGAAGGGAAAGCCTGCTCCTCTCCAGTTTTTGAATGCGAATGCGGCTGTGGGTTTTGACCTGTCGTCCAGGACGCTCCCTCTAAATAAAGCCAGTCAGCGCTACATTATTAATGGCCCCTGTGGAAGGGCTCCCAAGGGCTGCCTCCCCGCTGCCACAGCCATTCATCTCAGCCTTCAAAGGGTTAAAACCAGCTTTACTCTCCCCTGCCAGGCCTGGAAGATGAAAGAGGGGGGACATGTGGTTCTACTGTTTGTGGTGGGCCTCTATCTTTCATTCAGCATCTCCCACTCTCGGTATCTCTTTCTCTTTCGTTCCATCAGCCGTCTCTCCCTCCAGATGCATCTCCTTCTAGCTCTGTCATGCCTGTTCTTCTGTTGCTGCCCTGACTGACAGCTGTCAAGGAAACAGTGAAAGGGCATCTTAAAGCAGGCTTGTTTTTCTTAAGACGTTTTAAAGCCGCAGCGGGCTGAAATATTAAACATGTTTATATCAAACATCCAGCAAAACTTAGGATAAACCACAGCTTAGAAACTTCTCGTCAGGCCTGCCTGAGAACTGTGTGGGCGTGGCTTATGAGCAGCTTGGTCCACCTCCAGAACCAGCCTTGTGACCGGAAGGTTGCCAGTTCGATCCCATAAACCAACAGGACACGCCCTTGCTCCAAGTGTGCTTACTGATCTATCTATCTATCTATATATCTATCCCTGTACAACTCTTCTCTATCTATCTATCTATCTATCTATCTATCTATCTATCTATCTATCTATCCCTGTACAACTCTTATCTATCTATCTATCTATCTGTCTATCTATCTATCTATCCCTGTACAACTCTTATCTATCTATCTATCTATCTATCTATCTATCTATCTATCTATCTATCTATCTATCTATCTACACGATCTATCTATCCCTGTACAACTCTTATCTATCTATCTATCTATCTATCTATCTATCTATCTATCTATCTATCTATCTATCTATCTATCTATCCCTGTACAACTCTTATCTATCTATCTATCTATCTATCTATCTGTCTATCTATCTATCTATCCCTGTACAACTCTTATCTATCTATCTATCTATCTATCTATCTATCTATCTATCTATCTATCTATCTATCTATCTACACGATCTATCTATCCCTGTACAACTCTTATCTATCTATCTATCTATCTATCTATCTATCTATCTATCTATCTATCTATCTATCTATCTATCTATCTATCTATCTATCTATCTATCTATCTATCCCTGTACAATCTTTAGTATCTATCTATTTATATATAGTTAGTTGTACATTTCTTGGTTTGTATAGTATTGTTTTTCCTGACATTTGTATTAATCTGTACCTTAAAATGGAAAATACTTAATGAATGAAAAATCTTAGGGATGTGTCTGTACTGCTGTATTCCCGGCATGGATCAGTCTGGAGTTTCCTTCAGAGCTCAGGGAGGCTGAGGACTGAACCATCCACATTTGTAATGATAATGTGTATGTGTGTGTAAGAGAAACTAACCTGAACCACAAATCATGTATATATATTTATATTGCTTATATCTTTATTTTATATTTTATTATTAATACCTTTATTTAACAGCACTACAGACAGCTAGCTCAGCAGCTATTCATTACAACTATGACCTAAACCATGACTGTCAAAGTACACGACTAACAAGTATCATACAGACCTGAGCTACTTTTGAGGACACTCACACCGGTCAGTCCACAGTAAACTGAATCAACTGGATCTTCTCTAATACAGTCTGTCATAGTAAGAGTAGGAGTTTGTGCTGGAAGCTGTTAGTGATAAATCATATGGCTAGCTGATTAAAAGAAATAAATATCAGTGTCTGAATCTTTTGACGTCCCCTCCATGTCATTCAGCGTACCACTGGGGCTACACATACCGCAGTTTGGTAGCCACTGTTGTAAGAGATCTGTAGGGGTTTCCATTTGACATTCCTTTTGCGTTCATGCACTCGTTGCATTCATCTTAGCTACAGTTGGCCTGCAGTGATTGGCTGCCGCAGCGCCTGTGCTGAGTTTTTGGGCGTGCTCTCGTTAGCGTCTTCGTTTCGGGCTGTCTGAGTCGCGCGATCAGTGCCAAAACTGCAAACCTCATTTCCATTTCACGAGAGCCCTGCCAAACCTTTCCGTCCTAAAACATTCAAAAGGAGGAGATCTCACCAAAGCCCATGTGGAAGCTGTTTCCAGCTTCTTAGCTGACATCTCACTGGCAACTACCAGCAACTTTTATTGCGCTGAATAGCTTCGCTGCTTACTTTTCATACTGGCAGCAGTTCCAGCGGTGGAACTCTCAAAGGCACCAGCAAACAAACGTGTCAGAGTGAAACTAATTGACGAAGCGACGCCCCTGCGCCGTGCTGTCTTGCTCTATGACGGATAGGCTGTGAGTTTGGATTGGATTAGACTTGTGTGAGGGGTTCGCATGTGTTGACCTCCATTACTGGAAGGCAGGTAGCGTTCCCATCAGTCGTGGCGAGCGTGACAGGTCGCGGCGGCAGATTCCCGGTGTCCCCACCCTCGCCCTGATAGATGGCCGTTCTGGATCTGTCTGCTAAAAGATGGAGTGTGGAGAAGCACTGTTAATCACGGCCGCCTTATTACACAGACTGTTTTCGTGCTCTCTTCTAATGCGTCTTCTCTTCTGTCCACACAGAGTAAGGAGGTGGGGCTTCAGCTGCAGGAGGATTTGATGAAGGTCCTCAACGAGCTGTACACGGTAAGATGTCCACACCTTTCTCGTCCATGTTATATCTTACATTATTGTTACTGCTTGAACAAAAACCTCGCCCTTTAAATGAAATTATAATATTGTGATAATTGGACCAATAGAAATGGTCTAAAATGACTTAAACTGCTTGGTGCTGGCTGGTACCGGCTCGCTCTGGTACCTAGTACTGTTTTTGGTATCACTCCCATTCCTTTGTTGTAGACAAGCAGAGCTGATCTAAAAAGAGGCCCTAAAAACGATGCAAACTCTTGATTTGTTTATCGTCAAGAGTGTCATGGTGGTGTAGTGGTTAGTACGGTGGTGTAGTGGTTAGTACGGTGGTGTAGTGGTTAGTATGGTGGTGTAGTAGTTAGTACGGTGGTGTAGTGGTTAGTATGGTGGTGTAGTGGTTAGTATGGTGGTGTAGTGGTTAGTATGGTGGTGTAGTGGTTAGTATGGTGGTGTAGTGGTTAGTACGGTGGTGTAGTGGTTAGTATGGTGGTGTAGTGGTTAGTATGGTGGTGTAGTGGTTAGTATGGTGGTGTAGTGGTTAGTATGGTGGTGTAGTAGTTAGTATGGTGGTGTAGTGGTCAGTATGGTGGTGTAGTGGTTAGTATGGTGGTGTAGTGGTTAGTATGGTGGTGTAGTGGTTAGTATGGTGGTGTAGTGGTTAGTACGGTGGTGTAGTGGTTAGTACGGTGGTGTAGTGGTTAGTATGGTGGTGTAGTGGTTAGTATGGTGGTGTAGTGGTTAGTATGGTGGTGTAGTGGTTAGTACGGTGGTGTAGTGGTTAGTACGGTGGTGTAGTGGTTAGTATAGTGGTGTAGTGGTCAGTACGGTGGTGTAGTGGTTAGTACGGTGGTGTAGTGGTTAGTATGGTGGTGTAGTGGTTAGTACGGTGGTGTAGTGGTTAGTATGGTGGTGTAGTGGTTAGTACGGTGGTGTAGTGGTTAGTATGGTGGTGTAGTGGTTAGTATGGTGGTGTAGTGGTTAGTATGGTGGTGTAGTGGTTAGTATGGTGGTGTAGTGGTTAGTATGGTGGTGTAGTGGTTAGTACGGTGGTGTAGTGGTTAGTATGGTGGTGTAGTGGTTAGTATGGTGGTGTAGTGGTTAGTACGGTGGTGTAGTGGTTAGTATGGTGGTGTAGTGGTTAGTACGGTGGTGTAGTGGTTAGTACGGTGGTGTAGTGGTTAGTACGGTGGTGTAGTGGTTAGTATGGTGGTGTAGTGGTCAGTATGGTGGTGTAGTGGTCAGTATGGTGGTGTAGTGGTCAGTACTGTCTCCTCACAGTAAGATGATCTGGGTTGGATTCCCGGTCCGGGTGGTTCTGTGTGGAGTGTGTATGGTCTCTCTGTGTTTGAGTGGGTTCCTCCGGGTACTCCGGTTTCCTCCCACAGTCCAAACACATGCATGTTAGGATCCTCACTATAAACTGACCGTAGGTGTGAGTGTGTGTGTTTGCCATGCGATGGACTGGTGATCTGTCCATAGTGTACCCCGCCTTCACCTGATGATGCTGGGATTGGCGCCAGCCTCACCATGTCCCCCGACTAGCGGGATAAAGTGGAAGATGGTGGATGGATGGATAATCGTCAAGAGCATAAAGCCGCTTCGAATGATAATGAAATGAACAACAGTGCTCTTTGCAGGCGCCTCACAGGAAAGTGAACATCAGATTTTTCCTGTTTGTCAGGTTCATCATCTGCTTCATGATTCCTAAATCACTCAAGTCTTCTGAACATTCGAGAGCTGAGGATTCATCTCAGTGTGTGTGGTTTCATGCTGGAGTAGATACTTTAGAGCCCTGTGTGTGATCTATTCTGTTATTCTGTTGTTCTGTTTTTGGATAGCTTCCCTTCTTTCTCTTTATTCTCTCAGAGTTTCCCGAAAGCACACACCTTCTCTGAATCTGAATCAGGAACTCCAGTTGGTTTAATGTTTTCAGTCTTCTTTTCAGAGATATGAGGTTTAGTCCCGGCAGTAACGGTACGTTCACCAGGTCAGAAGTAACGGTTTTCAATTAAAGCTCAGAAAGAGCTGCACCGATCAGGTTACTGCACATCTGCTGCACTTTCAGACACTCTTACTCTTTTACTCTTCACTCTTTCCTGCAGCGCAAGAGGTTCAAAAGCAGTGCAGGTATATAGTGTTCTCTCTGTCTCTCTCTCTCTCTCTCTCTCTCTCACTCTCACTCTCACTCTCTCACTTGCTCTTTCTCTCTCTCACACTCGCTCGTTCTCTCTCACTCGCGCTCTCTCTCTCTCATTCGCTTTTTCTTGCTCTCTCTCTTTCTCTCTCACAATCTGTCTTTCTCTCTCACTCGATCTGTCACTCTTTCATACACTCTTGCTTTCTCTCTCTCTCTCACTCTTTCTCTCACTTGCTCTTTCTCTCTCTCTCACTTGCTCTTTCTCTCTCTTACACTCGCTTTTTTCTCTCTCTCACTCGCGCTCTCTCTGTCTCATTCGCTTTATCTTGCTCTTTCTTTCTCTCTCACAATCTGTCTTTCTCTCTCTATCTTTCTCTCTCACTCGATCTGTCACTCTCTCACACACTCTTGCTTTCTCGCTCTCTCTCACTCTCTCTTTCTCTCTCTACCTTTCTCTCTCACTCGCTCTGTCTCTCTTTCTTACTTGCTTTTTCTTTCACTTTCTTTCTCTCTATCTGTCTTTCTCTCTCTCTCTCTCTCTCTCTCTATCTCCCCCCTCCCCCTCAGTTCTCCCACTCACTTTAGTGTATTTGAATAGTGGAACCTCTGATGTAAGGCAGGGCTTATTTTGGTCCACTGTGTTTGGCTTCTATTATTCTGTGTTTGTCCCCCTGGAGAGGATTTTAGTCTGTTTTTTCACAGTAGGTACCTCTGACTGTGCGGAAGACACCTTGCTTTAAAAAAATGCTAAACATGAGCTGAAAGCTGTGATGTCTTCTTTCTAAAAAAAAAAAAAAAAAAAGCTGTAAAAGAACGGCTCTACGGTCTACATGATGTTGCTTGTCACTCAAGATGAAATAAAAGAACGTAGTTAACTAGTTAAGCCCTTAGCCAATCAGGAAACTATGCTCGAAGCCACAGGTGGGGAATCGTCTACAGTGTGGAGGACAGCAGTGTAACTTACTACAGTGAACCAACCACTGCCAGTGTTCTCCACCACAGTTTTGCTCCACCCCAGGGGAGAATATGGCGGTAGACTGCAGCCTTAGACAGTCTATGAATGCATTAGGCCTGTGCATATGAGTCTATATGCATACATATACATACAGTCATGGATATTGGTGGTGTCTTTAAGAGACACAGTGCTTAGCAGGCAGCAGTCTGTTGTTTCTAATAGACAAAGGTGTCAAAAGTATTCACATTCATTACTAAAGTATAGAAGTATAGTTACTAGGGTTAAAAAATACTTTTGTAGAAGTTGAAGTATCAGCTCAAGCGTTTTACTCCAGTAAAAGTGTAAAAGTACTGCTTTTAGAACTACTTAAAGTATAAAAGTAAAAGTAATGTAAGGATAAAAATGCTGAGGTTGCACCACAGGGGTTTATAGTGCACTAGCCCACCTCCCCAAAAACCCCATTCTTCTAAAATGTATATATATAATGACTGTAATGTTATATTAAAATGTTAATGTTGATAAGTTTGGGATGCGCTAGGCTTCCTGTTTCAGCCGCATATACGCCCATTAAACATGAATGTAGTTTAATACAATGTAAATATATTAAAGAAGCATATCTGTTACTACTGAACATTAACATGTGTTTCATGGAGCAGAAGATATGATGAGTAGTTGTCTATAAGTATTGTAATGGTGCAAAAAGTCAAACTTCAAAGTCACGTTATCAATAACCTTTACTGAAATGTAATTACTGGAAATAATTACTCCAGTAAAGTATAAATAACCAAAATTTCTACTTTAGTAAGATAAAGTATTTGTACTTCGTTACTTGACACCCCTGGGAATTGCAAATTGCGAATACCATTAGTACTTTCAGAACACCAAACATAGGCGTCTATAAGGAATGAAAGGGATAATATTAATTAGTTCAGATTCATATTAATACATATGTGCTTTAAAATTATTGATGGTATTGAGATGGTATTTTTAGGTGATGCTTGGCCAATAAGCTAAAACATGCACATTTCATTTCTAATCCCACAGAAATAAAGTAATATCTTTTGAGTAATGCTCACCCGGGTAAATCTTAGATGGCCTTCCATTGCTTAGCAGCAGTTATGGGCTCCTGAGAACTGCTCTGGGTCCATTGATTCTCAGTTTTACACTACTGTGGTCACACCATTGACTGGTAGTATGGTTACACTTTTGACAGCTTACTACAGTTATGCCAAGAAATCCAGTTCTATAGGCACATGCCTTCCAGTAGAGTTGTTTGTTTCTTCCTCTAATGCAAACTGATGGGATAATAAGACAGCTTGTCTCACTTGTTCAGCCTACGATTAGCTAGTCCTGCTCCACGGAGCAGCAGTTCTCCCAGAGAGCTTTGCTGGAGACTCGGAGACTGGAGCAGAAGCTCTGGGCTAGAAAGTGAGGCAAACTATTTTCTCGTGCCAGTATAAGCAATTTTAGCTTTTCTGTAATGCTGATCCGAGTGAATCTAGTATGTAAATGTTTTCATATAAGCATAAGTAGTAAAAGTAATGAACTTTGGCTCACGGGCTCTCTTCCCAGTGCATGCCTAATTAGACAGATAGATTTAGACTAGTCTTAGCTGGTGAACCACCAGTGCAGTATGTAATAGTAAAGAAACTACCTCAACAATTAACTGATTGTACATCGACCTGTAATAACATTTTAATAACTGGATGCTAAAACATCAGAAATGATAAAACATTGTGATTTGTGAAACATTCAAAAATATCTTGAGGTACTGATGTAATTTTTCCAACTTTCCTTCTTCCACTGGAAAGTAATTGGACGCTAGTAATTACTGTCTTCAGTTGCAGACCATCCTGACTAAACGGTACCCTCTAGGATTTGTCTCGGGTTTCTCTGAGCCACTAAATTGGATTCAAAGTGTGCCACAGTGGTGGTGTTTGGTGTCTGGCCTCTTATGACGGTAATGAAAGGCAGCAGTTGTGGGTCAGAGCACAAAACTCTAATCTCTGCCCTTATTCGCTCTAGTGTTGGCCACACTTCCACGAGGTAACCCTAGAAGTCATTTTCACATTCCAGCCTCTGATAAGGCATAAGCATCTCATCGCCTGATAGAATATCAAACGATGGCCTGTTCCACCTATATCCTCTAATATCCACTGGGGTTCCTGTATCTTTGACACCTAGCGTGGTGAGCTGCACTAGGCTGGTAATGTGAGGGAGTCGCAATTAACCCTTCAGGGCATTGGCTCTCTAGCTGTCCCCAATCCGGATCATTGTTTACAAAGTCCTTCATTGCTAATTAACCTCATTTAACCCTCCGCACCAGTGGGATTGGGAATGTGCTGCAGAGACAGTACTGGAGTATGTTTCTTTTTTTGCCGTAGTGACCCACATAGTGCAGCAGCAGTGAAATTAGCCATGGCATATGGATATGGCGCAAACGACTCTGCGGTCTCGGTGCCGTGTTATTATCCTGTCTTAAAGGGGAGTGTGTCAGTGCCACATTCTGACACATGGCGTAGAGTCACATGGAGCCGACACAGTGCATGCCTTTAATTAGCAGCAGAGCACTCACAGCTCAATCATCCCAAATGATACTCGAGCTTTGTTTTCACTGAGCCATTAGAAATTCCCTCTCTAATGCAGAACATGTGTCCGCTTTGTTTGCGGCCGTGGGGGGTAGGGAACAGTTTGGGGAGGGGTGCTCTAGATCCAGGCTTCGTTTTGGCTCCCTCCGAACATAACCGGATCCCTCCCGTGGTGACGCATCCTGGCATACGTGTGAACTCACACACATTCGTGCCGTAGCAAAACCTTTCGGTCGGTCGTTTTGGGTCATATCTGAAGGTCCGTTCGTCATAAGATCTGATCGTTTTTCTTTCTTTTCCAAGTTCAAATGTGCCAAAACGAGCATGCCGCCTTCTCCTGACAAGGAGGAAACGACTGCAGCTCTTTTTAAGCCCCCATAAAAGGAAGCAAATCCTCTAATCAAATGGTTAAGTATGATGAAAATAGACTTGGCATTGTTTTTTAGTAACATCTGTGCTGCATAAGGGAATGGAGGGGGATGGGGCGGGGGGGGGCTGTGGAAAAGCAGAGGACTGAGTGATTATTTCAGCTTTCCTGGTAAAGAGAAAGATCCCTTGGGCGTGAACATTGCTGGTACGCAGAGCCGATTTTCCCCTCCGCAGTCTTCGGCATTCCTCCTCGTAAAATCAACAGTGGCTTGGGCAGTAGAAGAGAGCATGACTCGTGCTAACCGTTTCGAGGAGAGAGAGCACGAGAGACAGAGTTCGTCCGAGTCCCACCCTTACCGAGCTGCCAGATTTGCTTCCTAAGTGCTTCCTATTAACTGATGACACAGCAAAGGCGAGTCTTATTCATTGTGCCCATCGAAAGAGTTGAAAGCCAAAGTAAATGGTGGACGCTACGGGGGCATTAAGAATGATTGAGGGGCCTGGTGATTGGGTCATTTCCTTTGGCACGCCGTGTGAGGGTTTGCACACGAGTGATGTCACTCAAGAAGATTCCTCTCTAGGGAGCAGGAGACATTAGGGATGTTCCATTCATGTGTAGAATGCGAAACACCATCCCTCCCCCCCTCAGCCCTTCCCAACGATGGCGTCTTCCATTGCTTAGCAGCCGTTATGGATTTCTGAGAACTGCTCTAGATCCATTGGTTCACAATTTCACACTACTGTGGACTTACCATTGACTGGTAGTATGGTTACGCTTTTGACAGCTACTACTACAGTAACGCCAAGGACTCCAGTTCTACAGGCACACGCCTTCCAGTAGAGTTTATTGATTCTTCCTCTAATGCCAACTGATGGGATAATCAGACAGTCTGTCTCATTTGTTTAGCCTACGATTAGCTAGTCCTGCTCCAGCAGTTCTCCCAGAGAGCTTTGCTGGAGCTGTTTCTTCCCTGCGCTGAAGCACTGGGCTAGAAAGGAAGGCAAACTACTTTGTCGTGCACGCTCGAGTGCCAGTATAAGCAATTTGGGCAAATAATTTCAGGGCAAGCTGGTTTTCTCCGGGGGTCTTTTGAGCATTGTGAGTAATTCGCGCTGTGCCCTGGCTGAAAGGCTAGTGGCTCGAGCATGCTTCCTGTTTCTTCTCGCATGGTTTTCTGAGACGCCGGCAATTTCTCGGCCGCCAGCTGCTTTGGGTTCGACCACCTGAACAGATTTGGGGGAAATTAGGCTACTAAAAGGCAGCAAATGGGCAGAGTGGAAACAGATGCTGAAACAAAAGAGAGCAAAGGCTCGAGATCAAGTGTAAGATCTTTTTACTAGACAGTCCATGAGCAGTGATCATGTGGTTGTACCTCATATAACACCGTATACATACACACCCATGCATACCCTCTCTTCATATATACTAGAGATGGACCAATCAGCGTTTTTGAGGGCGATTACGATCGACGATCACCTTTCAGCATGATCGGCCAATAGCCGATACCGATCGAGGGCAGGGTATACGCCTCGGCAGGGCTACATGTAGTTATTAGCGCAAGCAAGTCATGAAATATGGTCTAAACTGGTTTATTACCATTTTTAAATGAGCTCATATGAAACAGCATAATATTTTTAACTAAATTAACAGTAAATAAACAAAGTAAATCCAATAAATATCCCCAATACTGTAATCATTACATTTAGACCCTTAATTTAAAACAAAAAAAGCAAATTAAATAAATGCAGTCAAAACTGCATTCATTAAACGCAGACTCTGATATTTTAAACAAAAATCTGTTATCATTAAATGTAGATCTTGAATTGTAGCTGCTGTTCTGTTCGTACCAGTCAGATCTGGTCTGCATGGTGTTCTGGGTTATTTGTTTTGTGCTAGCTGTACGTGCTAGCTCTGTTTCTGAATACTTGTTTCTACATACAGGCTCCTATATGACCCACAGCTCCCAGTTCTTTACAGCCAAACTGGCCGATAGCCATACTTTTTAAATGACCGGCGACAAAGAGAGAACTAATTAATTCCTTTACACATACACTTAATGGTCAAAAGTAGGGGTGTAAGAAAATATCAAAAATATAGAATATTGGGATATTATATTTAGTGATACTGTATCGACAGTGAATCATTGTGTGTTGTGTTTAAACCTCTAACCACTAGATGGCAGTGTTATAATCCATTTTCAGCTCCACACGCAGCACAAGGGCGCAATGTTATTGTTATCATTGATAAACCTGTTCATACAGTGGTGTGTTTTAATAGTAGGATTTGAAAAATCACAATATATAACTTTGCTTGCAGTATTGCAATATATTGAATCGTGACCGCTGTATCACAATATGTATTGTATCGCCAGGTTCTTGCCCATACACAGCCCTAGTCAAAAGTATGTGGACACTGCATTTTATGATGTACCTACCACATACATGCTTCTCATTCTATTTACTTCCGTTCAGAATACATGCTGCAGTCTCTGTATACTAGCCTACATCCTCTGTACAGTCCCCACACGTCCTCCACTGTATGTTGACCTTCGTCTTGCTCTCTCTACGAACAGGTGATGAAGACGTACCACATGTACAACACGGACAGCATCAATGCCGAGAGCAAGCTGAAGGAGGCGGAGAAGCAGGAGGAGAAGCAGATGGGCCGAAGCGCCCGGCAGGAGGACCGACAGACCCCTCGCTCTCCGGACTCGCTCACCAGCGTCAGGCTCGATGACAAGCCTGTCCGCCGCAGCTCTGTCAAGAAGATTGAGAAGATGAAGGAGAAGGTGAGGACAGGGCTGAATAATACTGTGCAGCAGAGGGGAGTACATACAGAGACAACATCCGTTACTAATGTGTGATTCTGATCAGAGACAGGTGGTTAATAAGGTGGTCCAAATGTAATATTCAGTGAAGAAATGTATAATATAGCCGTTTAAAGCAATCTGGCGCCCAGTATGTGCCTGACCAGGACGTTTACAGCGATATCGCACACGTCTGCTGTAATTTAAGTGTAAAGATGTATTGAAATATTTGCAAACAGCTCCTCAAACAATATGTTTACAAACTGTGAAGATTGCTGATTGACATAAATATGGTGTGATATGCTGAAGAAGTGAAGACTGAGAAGTCAGCGCTCCAGATGTGACGGCTTCGTTGCGTAGGAAGCATGAAAATCATGTACAATTTATAAGATAGCAAAGTCAGCTGCCAGTTTTGGAAGATTGTTGTGGGAGAGTTTATGGGATAGTCATTCGCACACTTCAGAACTTTCCAGGCCGAGAATGGATGACACAGTACAGGGGTTTCTGTGGATTCTTGATATTTACTTGATATGGCATTCACTGCAGTTATGTGTTCTTTGTTTCTGGGCGCATAGTAAAGTCATAATTTTTGTAAATATATTGAAATATTTCACAAATGAAAAGAAAGTTTGATCGATGATTCCAGTTGACAGCCCTGCGTATAAGAATACGCTTTTCCCCTGTTTTTCTATAGAAAATGTTGTGTATTTTTTTACAAGCTGATTGTTTAAAAGCCTTTATCTGATCAATAAAAGTGAATAAGATGAATATCTTACTGTGAGAGAAGTAGATCAGATCTTGAGCTCCAGTTTGAAGAACAAAGTTAGGTTCCAGATTTCTCCTGGACGCATCAGACATTGTATGAATGTATTCAGTTCCTTCAGCAGCAAATCTTGATTTAGCTTAATGAAGTACTGAGCAGTCAAATCAGGTATTAGATGAGAACTGATAATAATACTGGGTTGTTTCCACAAGGAGAAACTTGAAAAGGGTTAAATAAACATACTGACGTATGTTGGGTAAATAAAAGCTTCCTGACTGGAAAAACAGCCCCAAACCTTTGCATAGAGCTGTACATTGCATCTGGTAAAAACTTTGTTGAAGCTACAAGTTGGAAAATATCATGTGAATGCTGTGTAACTCCTGCTAGCTAGAGATATTGTACATGCATATACATACACTACCGCTTGAAAGTTTGGGATCACAGTGAAATGTTCTTGTTTTAATGGAGTATCTTCTTCCTTAACACAACAATGGACTGACGGGTCTCTAAAGAAAGTTGTTTCTTTCTGGTCATTGTGAGTCGGTCAGCAAGCCATCAACTGCTGATCTTCAGATACTAAACTAACCTAGAATGTTGTTCTCCCTTTTATACTCACTTACTAGTAGAATGTTTTTCAGCTGTGCATCACAATGGAGCAAGAGTGTCCTAACAACCAATTAGTCCAATAACATCCTAAACTTGGATTGGCGGCCGTACCAGGAGATTTAGACAGAGGACTGAGAATTGCTGATAATAGGACTATATGTAAAATAAGCCTCTATACAAAAATAGACTTTAATACAAACATTTTTATTCTTTAAAAATCATCTGATACACTTACATTAATTCTGAAATGGACAATAGTGTTTGTGAATACCAATATATTCATATATGCAATATATCCATAATGGCTATACTCTATATAACTCTGGGAAGATGGGGGGCTGGACAGAGAAGAGATCAGACAAGGCGCAGAAGATGAGGGGGTGAGGGTTTGGAGGTCAGTTAATGTGAAAGGAGAAGGGAATGTGGAGGAAAGGTTAGTGTGGGCGGCAGAAGGCTAAACAGATGGGGAAGGTGTTTGAACGGAAAGAGGAGAATGATTGAGAGAGAGGTCGAGAGAGATGAAGAGAGAGGGAGACGGATGAAGTGGCGAGGGCTAGAGTGCATACCATCATTGCCATATGGTGTTGAGTGGCTGCTAGCAGATTCTGGGTCTGAACCTGCTTTCTAAACACTTGTAGGAGTAAAGAACTGATCTGTGATCAGGTTTTATACACTGTTCATATGTAACTCAGACTCAAAGTGATCCCAGTAATTCACTGAAAACTCAAGTAGTAATACTGAATCATCTCTTTCGGTTCTGTAGGGAAGTGTTTGTGCTGTATTTACTTCTTTTGCTTGCACACCTCATGCTCAGCCAGGCTTGTTAGATTTTCTCTGCTAAACAGCCAGAGCAGGTTTCGAACTCTTCCTGTCTCTTTCCAAGACTTTGGAATTTACCTTTTGGAACGTATCTGCAGTGTCAGAGACATTCTGGAAGCAAGGGCCAATGTTTTTTGACAGATTCAGATATTTGGCAGTTCAGCTGAATATTCCAGTTTCATATTTTTCAGAATGCTCATGAAAGTAAGATGTGTCTGAAGGTAGGGTTTGGAGATTGTTGTGCATTTGGATTAGTGTCCCAACATTTGGTAAAACGAAGGTTATGTGAATGTTTTCTAGTGTGTTTTCATGCAGCTGGACCCAAAAGTATTGGTTTATAAATTATAATACAGCTGAAGTTCTGTACTTGTGAATAGGTTAGACACACTTTTCATCATGCGTTAACAAATAGTCACTGTTCAGAACAGTTACTTTATAGCACAGGCCAAAAACCTTCCTGTTTTTCAGTGTAAGTTAATGTAAACAGGGTTTATTTTAGGTGAATGTGGAACTTTCACAGGATAAAGAGCAGCCATTGGGTTCAAATCATACAGATCGTTGAAAATAAAGAAAATGGACATACTTTTTTGAGCAATGACCAAATTAAATAATAATAAAATGGTAGATTTTAATGAAATACTACCTTTAAGCACTATATACCACTGGCATATTAGTGGATACTGGTCCTGAAACAGTACCTGTGGGTGCTTTAACCACTGACTAGTAAAGATTAAGCTTATATTAGATTATTCCCAACTTTTTTAAATCTTCTGAAAAGAACATTTTGGGCAAGACCAACAGCAAAAACCCAAAAACTGACAAATAGAGACAATTTACATAAAATTTCCATCTGGCTTTCTGCAGAGTCTGCTTCCAATCACAGTCTGCCACACCTTCTGAAGTTCTTAATTGGCTAAATCAGAAGCCTTACTTTTAGATAAAGCTTCAACACGTTTGGAACTAGGCTCTGCAGAAGAAGTATCTCCAGAGCTGCTGTCCACTAAGCAAGGTTGTGGTCCAACCACCTGTTGACAGATTGATGCAGTGGAGAGTGATGGTTCTCTAGAATGTTCTCCAGGGCCCTCTTTACGTCCCATACAGGAGATTCTGTGACTGAGACCATGCTGAAGGCTTTCCAGACTGCAGGGTTAAGAGTTTGTGGTGGCAGCTTGAACATCTCTCTGTCATCTTGCAGCCAAAGCCCTGTCGGGGTAAAACAGTGGAGACACCAGATCCTCGTTGCTGGTTACAGTTAAGAGTTATTCAGTGGCTTTAATTCAGTTTTCTCTTTCCCTTCTTTTACCATTCTCCCTTCTCAGCGCCAAGCAAAATACACTGAAAACAAGCTGAAAGCCATCAAGGCGAGGAACGAGTACCTGCTGGCTCTGGAGGCCACCAACTGCTGCGTGTTCAAGTACTACATCCACGACCTCTCCGACCTCATCGACGTAAGTCCGTCTGCTTCCCATCATCACCAATTTCCCCTGCTTGTAGCTTGTAAAGTGATGCTGATGTGGGAATAAATGCTGCTTTAACACATGCAGGCATTAAAGAGCCCGTATCCTACATTCTTCTCTTATTTTCCAACCTCTTTTTATCCTGGTGCATTAAACCGGTGGTGTTTGCTACTGTGCCTTTAATACAGATATATGTTAATATTCTCTCTTCTGATTGGATGGCTTATATTGTGCCTCACTCTACAAGCAGGCTGGGCTTAAACTCTTCTTATAACTTCAGCTTAATTGGACCAAACTGAACAGATTTAGGCTGAATAGGAGGATATATGGATTTGATGACATCACCAAAACTATCAATTTACAATGGGCTGTTTTTCAAAGTCTCTTTATTTCTAGGAAATGAGGAAAATTCTAATTTCCATGATGGGGACATTTTAAAGCTCTGCTTTGCTTAGCATAGACTTTAGTTCCCCAACAGGCTAATATAAATACTCAGCTTATGCCTGGTTCACGCTACATGACTGGTTGAGTCTTGAGTCTTTCAGCTGTTTTGGCTTTCATACTACACGACTGATCGGCAACACGGGGTCACACGATTTTCACCCTGAGGAACCGCCCACACATCTGACTGCTGTCCAAAAACTCATTTTTGTCACGAGAACACTCGAAAACTAAACGCATGTGACAACTAGCCATACTACGTAGAACAAACGTTATTTCCAAACGGATGTCATCAAACAAGCAATACAATGGATAACATGGATAAAGGCACGGGGCCAGCAGGGACTGTCTGCAAAGAAAGTTGGAGGTAGGGCTGGGCGATATGGGAAAAAATCTTATCACAATAATGTTTTTCATATCAGTCGATATCGATATATATCACAATATAAATGCCCTTTTTTTCTATCAGAAGACAAATGTACTGTAGAACATTACACAACTGTATTTCAAACAAATGTTTATGTTCACTAGCGGTGAGTCAACTCTCTGTCTCTAATGAGGAGTTGGTTTAGCGATTCTGTTTTCGGTAGAAAATAAAGTTTCCTACTCGAGATTATAAAGTCAACTTTGCCTCAGCGTTCTCACTCAAACTCCTACAATATATATATATATATATATATATATATATATATATATATATATATATATATATATATATTTATCGATTATGAAATTACAGCAATTAGAATTTTTAGAATTTAGACACTCTAATTAGCCACCTGTTTTTTTTTTTGTACACAGCGGAATTTAACCTTTACGTGCAGTGAAACACCCACATATACACATACTAGTGAACACACACTAGGGGGCAGTGAGCACATGTGCCCTATCCACGGCGCCCGGGGAGCAGTTGGGGTTAGGTGCCTGGGGAATCCCGGGGATCGAACCGACGACCTTCATCCCTATCATTCAGGCCACGACTGCCCCAATTAGCATAACGTGCGTCGTGATAGCTACCTGATCGGTTTGGGGGCGGCGCTGTTCTCATTCTCATTGGCTATTTGTGTTGTCTCTCAAAACATGGACGGAACTTAATTCTGTCAACTTTCTATCAACTACGTCTTATAGTTCTATCGAGGAAACGTTATTTTGCGATAATTATCGTTATCGTTTTATCGGCCAGCTCTAGTTGGAGGTAAATATTTAATCAATGAAAAGGTACATGACGCCCGCAGCGGCAGAGAGATTAAGTGAACGGTGGCGTGGTTCTCTCTACGCGATCCCATTGGCTGTAGCTAGACACTGCTGCTGACTCAAAGTTGCCAGCCGGCCTAGATATTTAAAATGCTAGACGTTTGCCGGGCGTCTGACAACTCAGATTCGACGACCGCTCGGCAAGCGTCTTTCAGCCGCTCACACTACACGACGCAGAGGCAAATCGGCGTTCTACAAAAAACAGTCTGATAAACCAGGCTAAAATCGTGTAGTGTGAACTAGACATTATGAGGCCTAAATCTCTAAGCCTGACCTTGCAGGTAGACTTTTGGCTGCCCCCTGGATGAGCTCCATGAGGGAGCCCTCTTATCCTCACCTGTCAGCCTCAGTTGTAGGCTAAATAGGTGGATATATGGATGAAACAATTAAATCCCAATGGGCTGATTTTGAAGCTTATTTTTTTTAATGGATGATCTGAAGAGTAAACATTGTGATGCTTGAACTGTGTTTACGTATCGCACCAGACTCTCTGTATATCTAGGAAATTAGTAAAATTCACGTTTCCATGATGGGGACATTTAATGTGGATGTTTAGTCCTAACTCTGCTTTGCTGACGAGCGTCTTTCAGCAGTTTACATTACACAACTGAGCGAGCGCTCAGAGGCCAATCAGCGATCTACGAAAAACCAGGCTAAAATCATGAAGTGTGAACTAGACATTATGAGGCCTAAATCTCTAAGCCTGACCTTGCAGGTAGACCCGTGGCTGCCCCCTGGATGAGCTCCATGAGTGGGCCCTCTTATCCTCTCCTACTAGCATCAGTTGTAGGCTAAAATGGTGGATATATGTATTTAATGACACAATTAATTCACAACAGGCTGTTCTGCGTTGGGGGGTGTCCATGAATGACCTGAAGAGTATTGTGATGCTTTAACAGTGTTCAAATATCACACCAGACTCTTTATATCTGTTTATAAAAGAGTAAACTTACCATGATGGGGACATTTAAAGTTGATGTTTAGTCCTAGCTCTGCTTTGCCTAACCTAGACCCGTGGCTACCCCCTGGATGAGCTCCATGAGGGGGCCCGCTTATCCTCTCCTCTTATCCTCTCCTGTCCGCATCAGTTGTAGGCTAAATAGGTGGATATATGGATGAAACAATTCATTCCCAATGGGCTGATTTTGAAGCTTTTTCTTATGAAGAGTACATTTTGTGATGCTTTAACTGTGTTTACATATCGCACCAGACTCTCTGTATATCTAGGAAATTAGGAAAATTCTTTTTTCCATGATGGGGACATTTAATGTTGATGTTTAGTCCTAGCTCTGCTTTGCTTAACCTAGACTGCAGTTCCCTAACAGGCCTATATAAATACTCAGCTTATAAGCCTAAATCTCTCAGCTTCACCTTGCAGGTGCTCCCTGGATGAGCTCCATGAGTGGACCCTCTTATCCTCTCCTGTCAGCATCAAACTGGTCCTAACACTGGGCCTTTAGCCTGCTCACTACTGTGCACTGGGATGCACGAGGCTTGTGATTTACGTGGAGTACTCTCCCGTTTTAAGGCGTCAGATAAACCAGGTGGAGGTTAATGGGGACACATTTCTGTGGGTTGGGGTCTGCTGAATCAGGAAATGGGGCAAAGCGGGCCAGATTCAATCTCAGTAGGGACTGGATACACATTCTCAGTGTTGTATTTGGAAGCCCTCCACTCAGAGAAGTAATGCATTGGTTCCAGTCTATGAACCACCTGTATTTGAAGGCAGGCTTGCCAGATATGGCATGTCTAAGAAATGTCATGTTATTTCAAGCAGCTATTCCACTCGGTTCCAAGCTCATGTCTCGCCTGGATGTGATTCTCTCTATTTCAAGAGAATTTAAATTTTAGATTCTCTCGCAAGGCTGATTTTTTTTTTTCTTTCTCTTCCTCTCGTTCAGTGCTGTGACCTTGGTTATCACGCCAGCTTGAACCGGGCGTTGCGTACCTACCTTTCGGCCGAGTTTAACGTGGAGACGTCAAAGCACGGCGGACTGGAGACCATCGAGAATGCGGCAGAGAATCTGGAAGCCAATTCTGACAAGCAGAGGCTCATGGAGACTTACAACAACATCTTCTGCCCACCCATGCGCTTTGACTTCCAGTCTCATATGGGGGACCAGGTCAGTAAGTGGGTGTATGTGAGGTGGCTGGTATAGCTGCCTGTATTCGTTTGTTTGTTTCTTCATTAATTGACTTACGAGATTGTTATTTCTGTCCAAAGAAAAACAAAAATGAAGTTGCATGTTTTACAGCCACGATATGAAAAATATTCAATGAAAATAATATTAAGGTCATATTGAGTAACTCGGCACATTTGGTTAATAAATTAATTCAACTTTTGAAAGCCAGCCTTCCTGCACTCCTACTGTTGTGATGTGCACAAAGCGCCTCGGTTCCAAAGACATGCTTTAAAATTAACGACTGAAGTCTTATTAAATATTACTTTTTGAACAATTTCTATTAGTTTGCTCTAGTGCTCTGTCAGTTTTCTGTGCCAGTAGAAGGATTCCTTGTCAATCAGTGTCTGATCACCGTTCCTTATTGCACAAACCTAGATACACTACCAGCCAAACGTTTTAGATACACTACCAGTCAAACGTTTTAGATACACTACCAGTCAAACGTTTTAGATACACTACCAGTCAAACGTTTTAGATACACTACCAGCCAAACGTTTTAGATACACTACCAGTCAAACGTTTTAGATACACTACCAGTTAAACGTTTTAGATACACTACCAGTCAAACGTTTTAGATACACTACCAGCCAAACGTTTTAGATCACTACCAGTCAAACGTTTTAGATACACTACCAGTCAAACGTTTTAGATCACTACCAGTCAAACGTTTTAGATCACTACCAGTCAAACGTTTTAGATACACTACCAGTCAAACGTTTTAGATCACTACCAGTCAAACGTTTTAGATACACTACCAGTCAAACGTTTTAGATACACTACCAGTCAAGTGTTTTAGATACACTACCAGTCAAGTGTTTTAGATACACTACCAGTCAAGTGTTTTAGATACACTACCAGTCAAACGTTTTAGATACACTACCAGTCAAGTGTTTTAGATACACTACCAGTCAAGTGTTTTAGATACACTACCAGTCAAGTGTTTTAGATACACTACCAGACAAGTGTTTTAGATACACTACCAGTCAAACGTTTTAGATACACTACCAGTCAAACGTTTTAGTACACTACCAGTCAAACGTTTTAGATACACTACCAGTCAAACGTTTTAGTACACTACCAGCCAAACGTTTTAGATACACTACCAGTCAAACGTTTTAGATACACTACCAGTCAAACGTTTTAGTACACTACCAGCCAAACGTTTTAGATACACTACCAGCCAAACGTTTTAGATACACTACCAGTCAAACGTTTTAGATCACTACCAGTCAAACGTTTTAGATACACTACCAGTCAAACGTTTTAGATACACTACCAGACAAACGTTTTAGATACACTACCAGTCAAACGTTTTAGATACACTACCAGTCAAACGTTTTAGATACACTACCAGTCAAACGTTTTAGATACACTACCAGTCAAACGTTTTAGTACACTACCAGTCAAACGTTTTAGTACACTACCAGTCAAACGTTTTAGATACACTACCAGTTAAACGTTTTAGATACACTACCAGTCAAACGTTTTAGATCACTACCAGTCAAACGTTTTAGATACACTACCAGTCAAACGTTTTAGATCACTACCAGTCAAACGTTTTAGATACACTACCAGTCAAATGTTTTAGATACACTACCAGTCAAATGTTTTAGATACACTACCAGTCAAACGTTTTAGATACACTACCAGTCAAACGTTTTAGTACACTACCAGTCAAACGTTTTAGATACACTACCAGTCAAGTGTTTTAGATACACTACCAGTCAAGTGTTTTAGATACACTACCAGTCAAACGTTTTAGATACACTACCAGTCAAACGTTTTAGATACACTACCAGTCAAACGTTTTAGTACACTACCAGTCAAACGTTTTAGATACACTACCAGTCAAACGTTTTAGATACACTACCAGTCAAACGTTTTAGATTCACTACCAGTCAAACGTTTTAGATACACTACCAGTCAAGTGTTTTAGATACACTACCAGTCAAACGTTTTAGATACACTACCAGTCAAACGTTTTAGATACACTACCAGTCAAGTGTTTTAGATACACTACCAGTCAAACGTTTTAGATACACTACCAGTCAAACGTTTTAGATACACTACCAGCCAAACGTTTTAGTACACTACCAGCCAAACGTTTTAGATACACTACCAGTCAAACGTTTTAGATACACTACCAGTCAAGTGTTTTAGATACACTACCAGTCAAACGTTTTAGATACACTACCAGTCAAGTGTTTTAGATACACTACCAGTCAAACGTTTTAGATACACTACCAGTCAAACGTTTTAGATACACTACCAGTCAAGTGTTTTAGATACACTACCAGTCAAACGTTTTAGATACACTACCAGTCAAACGTTTTAGATACACTACCAGTCAAACGTTTTAGTACACTACCAGTCAAACGTTTTAGATACACTACCAGTCAAACGTTTTAGATACACTACCAGCCAAACGTTTTAGTACACTACCAGCCAAACGTTTTAGATACACTACCAGTCAAACGTTTTAGTACACTACCAGTCAAACGTTTTAGTACACTACCAGTCAAACGTTTTAGATACACTACCAGTCAAGTGTTTTAGATACACTACCAGTCAAACGTTTTAGATACACTACCAGTCAAACGTTTTAGATACACTACCAGTCAAACGTTTTAGATACACTACCAGCCAAACGTTTTAGATACACTACCAGTCAAACGTTTTAGATACACTACCAGTCAAACGTTTTAGATACACTACCAGCCAAACGTTTTAGATACACTACCAGTCAAACGTTTTAGATACACTACCAGTCAAACGTTTTAGATACACTACCAGTCAAACGTTTTAGATACACTACCAGACAAACGTTTTAGATACACTACCAGCCAAACGTTTTAGATACACTACCAATCAAACGTTTTAGATACACTACCAGACAAACGTTTTAGATACACTACCAGACAAATGTTTTAGATACACTACCAGTCAAACGTTTTAGTACACTACCAGTCAAACGTTTTAGATACACTACCAGTCAAACGTTTTAGATACACTACCAGACAAACGTTTTAGATACACTACCAGTCAAACGTTTTAGATACACTACCAGACAAACGTTTTAGATACACTACCAGTCAAACGTTTTAGATACACTACCAGACAAACGTTTTAGATACACTACCAGTCAAACGTTTTAGATACACTACCAGTCAAGTGTTGTAGAACACTATGAGCCTGTAAACGTACTATTTTGGAGATGTTTTTCTGTGGACTGCGACAAAATGGACAAATTTTTGAACAATGCTTTTTCTATGTTGACATTGCTCCTGACCGCCCTGTTGGTTGAATTAGGATGTGCTGCTGTGGCTTTCTTTCTTTGCAGCGTCACGTTGTTTTCAGCTCTGGTAGATCTGGTATTCGGCGGCGAGTGAAGATCCATCAGTGTTTTTCAGTCCATCTCTCAGTTGCGTGTCCAAGTGCAGCCAGACTTGGCCGGCACTCAGACACTGAGGAGCGAAGCGGTTCTGAATCAGATGCAGCCGCAGTTGCGGAGACCCGCGGGCCTGCCAGAGCTCGGGCCTGTAGAGCATCTCAGAGGTCCTCGGCAGTTTGTTATTGAAGCAGGTTGTCATCGTACAGTCTCCTGACAAAGCCGGGCGGACGGCCAAGTCGAGTGTTGTGGAGAGGTTCCTCATCGCTGATGAAAATAATTAGAAGTGCTGTCTGCTGTTCTGAGCTGGCGTGTAGTCTCCGTGTTCCAGCGCTCAGTTTGTGTACGAGTGTGAAGGGCAGCGCAGCTGGTTAGCTCCGCTCCAGTGTGTGTAGGCACGGCTGTGCGTGCTCGCTCTGTCCCCGAGGAAAGGGAAGACCATGATGGCCAAATGTTCCCCATCTGTGTGTCTGTGTGAAGAAAAGAGAGAGTTGAGGGGGCATTTAGAAGCTGGTGAGTGTCATGCTCTCTCCCTGCAGGCTTATCCCAGTTAGTGATTCCATTCAGCTGGGTCACATGGGGACAGCAGAGTCACCCATTAAAGAGTCTCTTATTCTTATATCTGCCTGCTCATTACTTATATTCATATATTCAAATAACATATATAAGTCTGAGACCACACATAACTGAGCTTGTTTTTTTTTTATTTAATAAGCAACAGAGCATTTTAGAAAGTTCTAACAAATGTGATGAAGAAGAATTATTAAAGACTCTGGAAAATATCTCCAGTTTTATTCCTTCTGTTGAGGCTCATGTTCAGTTAACGCTCAGATGGATTAAGTATGTTGTTCAGAGTCTGTGCCCAGAGGTCACTAAAGCAGAAAATGTGTGACTAACACTGAAATTCTGAGATTCTACTTTTCATACAGATTGTTATGCTGATAAAGTCATACATAATTAAACATTTGGTGTTAAATTACTATATAACGAAGTGTAGAAGCATAAGATGTTTTCCTGCACCAACAACACGACACATGAGTGCGTGGATACTAAAAGACCTCCTTTTTGTTGATTATGTGGTACCTCAACAGAAAAGCCGGCATAAATCAGAACTCTTCAGCTCAGGAACTGTTAAGCCAATTCTGTGTTGCTCTGTTCTTGCTGTGGTTTGGTAGCTGCCAGTGTGGTTTGGTTGTTTTGATATGTTTAATAAATTGCGTGTCTGAAAGTTTTAATTTGTTGACTATAGCCCACCTGTGGATGCGTAACTTTTTAGACACCTCCGAATAGAAATCAACTCAGTGTCACTGCTGTGTTGAGAATAGCCCAGTGTTTGGTATAGTATAGTGTAGTGGGTTATACTGCTGCCCCCCATGCTTTGGAGTAGGGTTCAATTCCCCACCTAGGCAACTAACCACCATACACAATACCAATACGAGTCCTTGGATAAGACTCCTAACACTACCTTCACGCTCAGCTTACTCTCTCTCTCTCTCTCTCTCTCTCTCTCTCATTCTTTCTCTCATTCTTTATTTCTCTCTCACTCATTCTTTCTCTCTCATTCTTTCTCTCATTCTTTATTTCTCTCTCACTCATTCTTTCTCTCTCATTCTCTCTCTCTCATCTTTCTCTTATTCTTTCTCTCTTATTATTTCTCTCTCTCATTTTTTCTCTGTCTCTCATTTTTTCTCTGTCTCTCATTCTTTCTCTCTCATTTTTTCTTTCTCATTCTCTCTTTCTCTTTCTTTCTTTATCTCATTCTCTCTCTCACCTTTCTCTCATTCTTTCTCTCATCCTTTCTTTATCTGCCTCTCTCATTTTTTCTTTCTCTCATTCTCTCTCTCTCATCATTCTCTCTCATTCTTTCTCTCTCATTCTTTCTTTCTCATTCTTTCTTTATCTGTCACTCATTCTCTCTCTCTCATCTTTCACTTATTCTTTCTCACATTCTTTCTCTATCTGTCTTTCATTCTTTCTCTCTTATTTCTTCTCTCTCTCATTCTTTCTCTCTTGTGCATACTACATTCTCTCTCTCTCTCTCTCTCTCTCTCTCTCTCTCTCTCTCTCTCTCTCTCTCTCTCTCTCTCTCTCTCTCTCTCTCACAGATGGGACACATGTGTGCTCAGCAGCCACTGCAGGGTGATCTCCTCCAGAGGTGCCAGCAACTCCAGTCCCGTCTCTCCACACTCAAGATAGAGAACGAGGAGGTGAGTACACACACATACACGTACCAACGTGCGTCTTCTCAAGTGCAGTATATACACTCTTATCTTCTAAAATATACATTTCATTCCACTCGCCACCTCCACAAACCACTGACTCCAAACATCCCTCCTATACTCACCCTTTCTGCATACACATGTACACCACACGCCTTAATGGATATCATTTCAGTGCAGCTTTCAACAGCTGAGGTTAATGAGGCTAAGGCCGGAGGTAAAATGGGAATGGCCTTCAATTTGTTCTATTATTATTAATTATTTTTAGTATTAAATAGGTCTCCTGGCTAGTTTTAGTGTGCTCTTCTCTCCTGCCTTGTTTTGGTGCAGATCAGATGGCTGCATTCTCGTGTGCTGGCTGCAGGACCTACCACAACTAAATTTCTAACCCTAATAGTGTAGTGTATCACTCTGACTGTACAACCAGAATTAGTTATAGTGTAGTGTATCACTCTGACTGTACAACCAGAATTAGTTATAGTGTAGTGTATCACACTGACTGTACAAGTAGAATAAGTTATAGTGTAGTGTATCACTCGGACTGCACAAGCAGTATTAGTTATAGTGTAGTGTATCGCTCTGACTGTACAAGCAGTGTTAATTATAGTGTAGTGTATCACTCTGACTGCACAAGCAGTATTAGTTATAGTGTAGTGTATCGCTCTGACTGTACAAGCAGTATTAGTTATAGTGTAGTGTATCACTCTGACTGTACAAGCAGTATTAGTTATAGTGTAGTGTATCGCTCTGACTGTACAACCAGAATTAGTTATAGTGTAGTGTATCACTCTGACTGTATGACCAGTATTAGTTATAGTGTAGTGTATCGCTCTGACTGTACAACCAGAATTAGTTATAGTGTAGTGTATCACACTGACTGTACAAGTAGAATTAGTTATAGTGTAGTGTATCTCTCTGACTGTATGACCAGTATTAGTTATAGTGTATTGTATCTCTCTGACTGTACAAGGAGTATTAGTTATAGTGTAGTGTATCTCTCTGACTATACAACCAGTATTAGTTATAGTGTAGTGTATCACTCTGACTGTACAAGCAGTATTAGTTATAGTGTAGTGTATCGCTCTGACTGTACAAGCAGTATTAGTTATAGTGTAGTGTATCTCTCTGACTATACAAGCAGTATTAGTTATAGTGTAGTGTATCACTCTGACTGTACAAGCAGTATTAGTTATAGTGTAGTGTATCGCTCTGACTGTACAAGCAGTATTAGTTATAGTGTAGTGTATCACTCTGACTGTATGACCAGTATTAGTTATAGTGTAGTGTATCGCTCTGACTGTACAAGCAGTATTAGTTATAGTGTAGTGTATCACTCTGACTGCACAAGCAGTATTAGTTATAGTGTAGTGTATCTCTCTGACTGTACAAGCAGTATTAGTTATAGTGTAGTGTATCACTCTGACTGTACAAGCAGTATTAGTTATAGTGTAGTGTATCACTCTGACTGTACAAGCAGTATTAGTTATAGTGTAGTGTATCACTCTGACTGTACAAGCAGTATTAGTTATAGTGTAGTGTATCGCTCTGACTGTACAACCAGTATTAGTTATAGTGTAGTGTATCGCTCTGACTGTACAACCAGAATTAGTTATAGTGTAGTGTATCACACTGACTGTACAAGTAGAATTAGTTATAGTGTAGTGTATCTCTCTGACTGTATGACCAGTATTAGTTATAGTGTATTGTATCTCTCTGACTGTACAAGGAGTATAAGTTATAGTGTAGTGTATCTCTCTGACTATACAACCAGTATTAGTTATAGTGTAGTGTATCACTCTGACTGTACAAGCAGTATTAGTTATAGTGTAGTGTATCGCTCTGACTGTACAAGCAGTATTAGTTATAGTGTAGTGTATCTCTCTGACTATACAAGCAGTATTAGTTATAGTCTAGTGTATCACTCTGACTGTACAAGCAGTATTAGTTATAGTGTAGTGTATCACTCTGACTGTACAACCAGTATTAGATATAGTGTAGTGTATCTCTCTGACTGTACAAGCAGTATTAGTTATAGTGTAGTGTATCGCTCTGACTGTACAAGCAGTATTAGTTATAGTGTAGTGTATCTCTCTGACTATACAAGCAGTATTAGTTATAGTGTAGTGTATCACTCTGACTGTACAAGCAGTATTAGTTATAGTGTAGTGTATCGCTCTGACTGTACAAGCAGTATTAGTTATAGTGTAGTGTATCACTCTGACTGTATGACCAGTATTAGTTATAGTGTCGTGTATCGCTCTGACTGTACAAGCAGTATTAGTTATAGTGTAGTGTATCACTCTGACTGTACAAGCAGTATTAGTTATAGTGTAGTGTATCGCTCTGACTGTACAAGCAGTATTAGTTATAGTGTAGTGTATCTCTCTGACTATACAAGCAGTATTAGTTATAGTGTAGTGTATCACTCTGACTGTACAAGCAGTATTAGTTATAGTGTAGTGTATCGCTCTGACTGTACAAGCAGTATTAGTTATAGTGTAGTGTATCACTCTGACTGTATGACCAGTATTAGTTATAGTGTAGTGTATCGCTCTGACTGTACAAGCAGTATTAGTTATAGTGTAGTGTATCACTCTGACTGCACAAGCAGTATTAGTTATAGTGTAGTGTATCTCTCTGACTGTACAAGCAGTATTAGTTATAGTGTAGTGTATCACTCTGACTGTACAAGCAGTATTAGTTATAGTGTAGTGTATCACTCTGACTGTACAAGCAGTATTAGTTATAGTGTAGTGTATCACTCTGACTGTACAAGCAGTATTAGTTATAGTGTAGTGTATCGCTCTGACTGTACAACCAGTATTAGTTATAGTGTAGTGTATCGCTCTGACTGTACAACCAGAATTAGTTATAGTGTAGTGTATCACACTGACTGTACAAGTAGAATTAGTTATAGTGTAGTGTATCTCTCTGACTGTATGACCAGTATTAGTTATAGTGTATTGTATCTCTCTGACTGTACAAGGAGTATAAGTTATAGTGTAGTGTATCTCTCTGACTATACAACCAGTATTAGTTATAGTGTATTGTATCACTCTGACTGTACAAGCAGTATTAGTTATTGTGTAGTGTATCGCTCTGACTGTACAAGCAGTATTAGTTATAGTGTAGTGTATCTCTCTGACTATACAAGCAGTATTAGTTATAGTCTAGTGTATCACTCTGACTGTACAAGCAGTATTAGTTATAGTGTAGTGTATCATTCTGACTGTACAATCAGTATTAGATATAGTGTAGTGTATCTCTCTGACTGTACAAGCAGTATTAGTTATAGTGTAGTGTATCGCTCTGACTGTACAAGCAGTATTAGTTATAGTGTAGTGTATCTCTCTGACTATACAAGCAGTATTAGTTATAGTGTAGTGTATCACTCTGACTGTACAAGCAGTATTAGTTATAGTGTAGTGTATCGCTCTGACTGTACAAGCAGTATTAGTTATAGTGTAGTGTATCACTCTGACTGTATGACCAGTATTAGTTATAGTGTAGTGTATCGCTCTGACTGTACAAGCAGTATTAGTTATAGTGTAGTGTATCACTCTGACTGCACAAGCAGTATTAGTTATAGTGTAGTGTATCACTCTGACTGCACAAGCAGTATTAGTTATAGTGTAGTGTATCTCTCTGACTGTACAAGCAGTATTAGTTATAGTGTAGTGTATCACTCTGACTGTACAAGCAGTATTAGTTATAGTGTAGTGTATCACTCTGACTGTACAAGCAGTATTAGTTATAGTGTAGTGTATCACTCTGACTGTACAAGCAGTATTAGTTATAGTGTAGTGTATCACACTGACTGTACAAGTAGAATTAGTTATAGTGTAGTGTATCTCTCTGACTGTACAAGGAGTATTAGTTATAGTGTAGTGTATCTCTCTGACTATACAACCAGTATTAGTTATAGTGTAGTGTATCACTCTGACTGTACAAGCAGTATTAGTTATAGTGTAGTGTATCACTCTGTCTGTACAAGTAATATTAGTTATAGTGTAGTGTATCACTCTGACTGTACAAGCAGCACACTTACCCGTAGTGGTGGGCAGCCCTACCACACCGCAGGGGTTATATGCCTTGCTCAAGGATACAAGGCACCCAGATACAAGGCTGTGTTCTAACACTGCCAGCTTGCTTCTAATTCACCCTACTCACTTTAATATCATGACAAACTCACTCTCTCACTCTCTCAGGTGAAGAAGACCATGGAGGCCACTCTGCAGACCATCCAGGACATGGTGACCATCGAGGACTTTGATGTGACAGACTGCTTCCACCACAGCAACTCCATGGAGTCGGTCAAGTCCACTGTGTCCGAATCATTCATGAGCAAACCGAGTCTGGCCAAGAGACGTGCCAACCAGCAGGAGACCGAGCAGTTCTACTTCACGGTGAGAGAGATGAAGAGAAAGAAAGAAAGAGGAGAAGGGTGAAAAAAGCATACGAAGAGAGAGAGATTTCAAAAAGGGCTGGTGAAAGGAAGAGACAGACAAGTTAGAGGGGAAAAGGTAGAATTGGAAACAACAACAAGAAATGAGAAAGAATGAAAAGAATATTAATTAAACAATCAGGGAACATGAAATAAATAAAGAAGAGAGTAGGAAGGAGAGAAAAAGTGACAGAAAGAAACAGAATAGCAAGAAAACAAAGAAGAGAAAGAGTTCGAGGAGAAAAGGTAGAGTTAGAAACAAAAATAACAACAAAAAAGAGAAACAATGAAAAAAATATTGGTTAAAGCAAATATGAAGATAACAAGAAATAAAGGAACATGAAATAAAAAGGAGGAAGAAGGAAGGAGAGAAAAAGTGACCGAAAGAAACAGAATAGCGAGAAAGCAAAGAAGAGAAAGAATTTGGAGAGGAAAAGGTAGAGTTAGAAACAAAAACAACTACAAAAAAGAGAAAGAATGAAAAGAATATTCATTAAACAATCAGGGAACATGAAATAAATAAGAAAAGAGAAGGAAGGAGAGAAAAAGTGACAGAAAGAAACAGAATAGCAAGAAAGCAAAGAAGAGAAAGAGAAGTTGGAGGGAAACAGGTAGAGTTAGAAACAAAAACAACATTGAGAAACCAGAAAGAATGAAAAAAAAATTAATTAAACAATCCGGGCACATGAAATAAAAAAGGAGAGAGAGGGAAGGAGAGAAAAAGTGACAAAGAAACAATAGCGAGAAAATGAAGAAGAGAAATAAGTTGGAGGATAAAAGGTAGAGTAAGAAACAAAAACAACAACGAGAAAACAAAGAATGAAAAGAATATTAATTAAACAATCACGGAACATGAAATGAATAAGAAGAGAGAAGGAAGGAGAGAAAAAGTGACAAAGAAACAGAGTTGCGATAAAGCAATGAAGAGAAAGAAGTTGGAGGAGAAAAGGTAGAGTTAAAAACAAAAACTATAAAGAGAAACAATGAAAAGAATATTGGTTAAAGCAAATATGAAGATAACAAGACATAAAGGAACATGAAATAAAAAAGAAGAGAGAAGGAAGAAAAGAAAAAGTGACAGAAAGAAACAGAATATTGAGAAAGCAAAGAAGAGAAAGAGAGTTAGAGGGGAAAAGGTAGAGTTAAAAACAATAAAGAGAAACAATGAAAAGAATATTGGTTAAAGCAAATATGAAGATAACAAGAAATAAAGGAACATGAAATAAAAAGGAGGGAGAAGGAAGGAGAGAAAATGTGACTGAAATAAAATAGCGAGAAAGAATAAAGAGAAAGAGAAGAATAGAAGGAAGAAGACTATAAGAATGAAAGATTAATAATGAGAAAAGAAAGACTTGACAGTGCAGAAAGAGAGAAGAAGCAAAGTGATGTAATAAAGGGCTGAAAAAAGAGAAGACAGATGTACAGACAGAGGAGGGAAAGGAAGGAGTGTAGAAGTGTGAGATGAAAGAGGAGAGAGAGAGAGAGAGATAAGAGAGCCTGCTGAGAGAAGTGACTGCGTCCTGTGGAGAGATAAATTGCTGCTTTTTGATCTTCTATCTTAAACACAATCGTATTAAGAGCTGCTTTGTTGTCAATGGCTGTGATTAAATTAGAGCCCGAGCGCGGAGCTGATCGGAGCTTTTCCTTCTCTCTGGCTCGGTAGTAACAAAGGACACATCGTCCAAAGTTTAAAAACTAAACAGCTACTGATCCGTAATGTGAATAGATTAGTTTTTTATTTTAGAGATGGACCGATCAGTGTTTTTGAGGCCGATTCCGATCACCAATCTTCTTACAGCGCGATCTGCTGATAGCCGATACCGATCGAGGGTGGGGCTATATGCCTCGGCAGGGCTACATGTAGGTATTAGCACAAGCAAGTCATGAAACATGATCTAAACTGGATTATTACCATTTTTAACGAGCTCATATGAAACAGTATAATATTTTTAACTAAATTATCAGTAAATAAACAAAGTAAATGAAACACATATCCCCAAAACTGCAATTATTACATTTAGACCCTTAATTTAAAACTAAAAAAGCTAATTAAACAAATGCAGTCATTAAACGCAGACTGTTATTTTAAACTAAATCTGTAATCATTAAATGTAGAATATTGAATTGTAGCTGCTGTTCTGTTCGTACCGGTCAGATCTGGTCTGTATGTGTTCTGGGTTATTAGTTGTGTGCTAGCTCTGCTGTTTGCTGATACTCACTGTATTTAGCTGCGTGCAGTGTCATATCAGATTAGTAGTTAAATGTCTTTGTCTTGGATCCACAAGATACGCTGATTTTACAAATTTAAAAATGTCCTGGATGATTCTGAGTCACATACGGTAAACACTGCCAGACGCACGACATGTTTTCTATCAGCGCATGCTTTTCTCACGACGCTGCTGCTTCAGTCAGTGTGTGGAAAATGAAACGGTATGTATTTCCACCTAGTGGTTCAGATAGAAATTGCAGGGAGCTGGCCGGAGGGGGTTCTCTTCCTGGAAGAAACACTAGCTGGAAATACAGAAATTAGGCTCATTTGTTTAATGCCATCGATCAGCTCTCAAGCTCTAAATTGGAGAAATATCGGCCGATTACATATTTTGATTAAAAATCGGCCGATACCGATACATAGCCGATCAATCCTTCCATCTCTAGTTTTTTTGTTGGCTGCACACATGAAAAAATCTTTTATTATCCGTCGCTCTGAAAACCAGGTTGATGTTTTGTGCAGCAGCGGCGAACATAAACAGGTCTTGCTTCTGCGGAGCCAGTGGCAGGAGAGTGGATCAATAAGAGCAAAAGAGCCCATCGATTAGTCGTCGGAGGAGTTTTTTGATGTAGAACAGGGCTTCACTGCATTAAGCCTTCCCCGTTTTCACTTTTTACTGTTTACTCTCTCTTTCTTTGCCATTAGCGTCTAGACAAGCTGGTTTATGGGGTATTCGGAATGTTATTGTGGAAAACTGCCCCTATGTTTATTCATACATAGATTTTCTTTCCTCTGAAAGTGACTGTACCTTTAACTGTGAGGTCATTAAGTCCTTGAAATAAGATGCAAGCCAATATGGCCGCATATATTCATGCTAGCCAGCGCCGGATTGTGAAGCTCTTGAAGATACTGTGCGAGGTTTGTCGAGAGTGGCGGCTTTAGAATTTGCATAGCCGGTGGCGTTGTTAGCTTGTCTGTAGTATTTCCAGTATTACCATTTTAACTATGCCACAGTCTTATAATTCTTAGGATCAGGATGAGCTTCAGGATGGGGCAATGTGCACAGGATGGGCAACTAAATAAATAAATAAATAAATAAGAATAATTATTATGATGATAATTCAGCTGGGCTGGTGGTTTGTGACCGGTAGGATCCAGGCAGTAGGCAAAATTGACCCCAAGTAAAAGGCTCAATTAGGTGACTGATAGACGTGTGGCTAGCTTTATTAGTTATTGACCCTGTAATCCATATAATCACTGTTATTAGTCTTCTATTAAATGGGGAAGTTGTGGGCTGGAGGGTGGGGGAAAAGCCTTGTGCCCCACTGCCTGCTTGTGTGTGTGTGTGTGTGTGTGTGTTTGTGTGTGTGTGTGTGTGTGTGTGTTCACTAATGTGTGTGTGTGTGTGTGTGTGTTTTACTGCCCCCCTAGTGTGTGTTTGTTCCCTAATGTGTGTGTATGTGGATGTTTCACTGCCCCTAATGTGTATGTATGTGTGTGTGTTTTCACTAATGTGTGGGTGTGTGTGTTTGTGTGGGTGCGTGTGTGTGGGTGCGGGTGTTCACTGCCCCCTAATGTGTGTGTGTGTGTGTGTGTTCACTAATTTGTGTGTATGTGGGTGTTTAACTGCCTGCTAATGTGTATGTGTGTGTGTTCACTAATGTGTGTGTATGTGGGTGTTTAACTGCCTGCTAATGTGTATGTGTGTGTGTTCACTAATGTGTGTGTATGTGGGTGTTTAACTGCCTGCTAATGTGTGTGTTCACTAATGTGTGTGTATGTGGGTGTTTAACTGCCTGCTAATGTGTGTGTGTGTTCACTAATGTGTGTGTATGTGGGTGTTTAACTGCCTGCTGATGTGTATGTGTGTGTGTTCACTAATGTGTGTATGTGGGTGTTTAACTGCCTGCTAATGTGTGTGTTCACTAATGTGTGTGTATGTGGGTGTTTCACTGCCTGCTAATGTATGTGTGTTCACTAATGTGTGTGTATGTGGGTGTTTCACTGCCTGCTAATGTGTGTGTGTGTGTGTGTGTGTGTGTGTGTGTGTGTGTGTGTGTGTGTGTATGTTCACTAATGTGTGTTTATGTGGGTGTTTCACTGCCTGCTAATGTGTGTGTGTGTGTGAGTGTATGTTCACTAATGTGTGTGTGTGTATGTTCACTAATGTGTGTGTGTGTGTGTGTGAGTGTATGTTCACTAATGTGTGTGTGTGTGTGTGTGTGTGTGTATGTTCACTAATGTGTGTGTGTGTGTGTGAGTGTATGTTCACTAATGTGTGTGTGTGGGGGGGCTTAGTTTCTAAAGTAAAAACTGTGTCTACGTTTTCTCTAAATTCCTATTTCATTTAAATCATACATACTGTACTTAAATAAACAAACAAACAAATAAGACTGAATAAATAGAAGACATGATGTATTGATGTATCGGTACCTGTCCTGGGCGTCCTTGCCCGCGCTGCAGTGCTGTTATGGAGCTGTGGGTTTGCTGCATGATGAGTAACATTGTGAGCATCTGTCCAGCTGTCTGACACTTCTGCTCCTTTACTCCTTTTCTCTCTCCCTCATTCCCTTATTCCCTCCTCTCCCCACCTCTCCCCCTTCTCTGTCCTGTCAGAGCTGTTGTCTGTCCCTTAGAGGAATGAGCTGTCAGAGCCTGCAGTGGCCTCAGCCTTCAGCACAGGAGGCTAATGTTTACATCAGGCAGAGTCTGAAACACGGAGACACAGCCACAGTAATAAAGGCCACAGGGCAGATGGGACGAAGGGAAAGATAAGATAGAGAAAGAAAACTAGACTTAAAGATAGTGATGAAGGCTCATACTGGTTGCGGACGAAGATAGAGGGTGCTGAAATGCCAGCGCGTGGAGGAGAAAGGGCAAACGGATGACAGTTGTTTTTCTCTGTTTCAGAAATTGAAGGAGTTCCTGGAGGGCCGGAATCTCATCACCAAGCTGCAAGCTAAGCAGGACCTGATCGAGAAGACCCTGGGAGAGAGTGAGTGATCTAACCGTGTGTGTTTGTGTGTCACAGTCATTAAATCATTTTATTCTTTGTTGCAAGCATCCTAAACAACCTGAGCTGTTCCTGATACCTTCTTTAATCATAAATTACATTATCCAACAATTAAGGATAATATTAAACCACCTCCTTGTATCTACACTCACTGTCCACTGTATCAGCTCCACTTACAGACTGTAGTTCATCTGATTCTCTGTATACTTTATTACTCTGTTCTTTAATGATCAGGACCCCCACAGGACCACCACAGAGCAGCTACTGTTTGGGTGCTGCTGCTGAAGTGTTTAACACTTTGTCCACTCACTGTCCACTCTATTAGACACTCCTACTACTTGCTGGTCCACCTTGTAGATGTAAAGTCAGAGACAGTAGCTCATCTGCTGCTGCACAGTTTGTTCCTCTAGTTCTTCATCATCAGTGGACACAGGACGCCGCCCACAGGACACTGCTGTCCGGATAGTTTTGCTTGGTGGACGATTCTCAGTCCAGCAGTGACACTGAGGTGTTTAAACACTCCAGCAGCAGCAGCACTGCTGTGTCTGATCCACTCACACCAGCACAACACACACTACTAACACACCACCACCATGTCAGTGTCACCGCAGTGCTGAGAATGACCCACCTCCCTAATAGTATCTGCTCTGTGGTGGTCCTGTGGGGGTCCTGATCATTAAAGAACAGAGTAATAAAGTATACAGAGAATCAGATGAACTACAGTCTGTAAGTGGAGGTCCTGTATGGTTAGTGGAGCTGATACAGTGGACAGTGAGTGGAGGTCCTGTATGGTTAGTGGAGCTGATACAGTGGACAGTGAGTGGAGGTCCTGTATGGTTAGTGGAGCTGATACAGTGGACAGTGAGTGGAGGTCCTGTATGGTTAGTGGAGCTGATACAGTGGACAGTGAGTGGAGGTCCTGTATGGTTAGTGGAGCTGATACAGTGGACAGTGAGTGGAGGTCCTGTATGGTTAGTGGAGCTGATACAGTGGACAGTGAGTGGAGGTCCTGTATGGTTAGTGGAGCTGATACAGTGGACAGTGAGTGGAGGTCCTGTATGGTTAGTGGAGCTGATACAGTGGACAGTGAGTGGAGGTCCTGTATGGTTAGTGGAGCTGATACAGTGGACAGTGAGTGGAGGTCCTGTATGGTTAGTGGAGCTGATACAGTGGACAGTGAGTGGAGATATAAGGAGGTGATTATAATGTTATGGCTGTTCGGTGTATTTCTTCTGCTGGTGTTCATCTTTTTTCAAGCCAAACTTTTTTGCCTAAACGGCATTAATTTTCATTAGGAAAGGCGTTTAAAAGAGTTATCAATATTAATATATAGAAAATGCTAAAAAATACATGAATTATAGCTGGTTTAGTTGAATATATCAATAATTCAGGCCCACTTGCAGCTAAAAGAGCAAATATGCCCAAGAAATTACACGTGCAGGGGTAACTTTTACATTTTTTAACATGTTCAGTGCCAATCCGCCTCTGACTGCACTCCTTTTCCTTAATTAAATCAGATTTACAGACAGTTTGGCACAAGCGGAAGATCTGCTTTATTGCACAATATATATATATATATATATATATATATATATATATATATATATATATATATATATATATATATATATACACTACCGCTCAAAAGTTCAGGATCACTTTAGAATTTCATTTCATGCAATTTTCATGCAATTCACAAACAATACTGTCCATTATTAATGTAAGTGTATCAGATGATTTTTAAAGAATAAAAATGTTTGTATTAAAGTCTATTTTTGTATAGAGGCTTATTTTACATATAGTCCTATTATCAGTAATTCTCAGTCCTCTGTCTAAATCTCCTGGTACGACCACCAATCCAAGTTAAGGATGTTATTGGACTAATTGGTTGTTAGGACACTCTTGCTCAATTGTGATGCACAGCTGAAAAACATTCTACTAATAAGTGAGTATAAAAGGGAACAACATTCTAGGTTAGTTTAGTATCTGAAGATCAGCAGTTGATGGCTTGCTGACCGACTCACAATGACCAGAAAGAAACAACTTTCTTTAGAGACCCGTCAGTCCATTGTTGTGTTAAGGAAGAAGATACTCCATTAAAACAAGAACATTTCACTGTGATCCCAAACTTTTGAGCGGTACTCTATACCATTAGTACTGCACAGGAGCTGCCCTCCAACTTCTGGGGCACCAAAATTATTACATTAGAGTAAATTATTAGTCATTAGTGCAAGTACAGAAGAAGAAAAGAAAACAGTGGATTATTAGCCTGTCTGTACGAACTCGCTGTTAGCTCTTATGTTACTGTAAGTCACCACTCAAGTGGGTTACAGAGGACAGCTGAGAGGGTCTTATAATGGGAGCCATTGTTATTTAAACAGCCACAACATGTAAGCATGGCTTTTTTTGGGGTTTTCTTTGGATGTGCATCATCATTTTTTAAAGAATAATCATATGAATGACTCACAAACAAAAATACAGCAAAGAGGCAATGCTCTACTTGGGTGCTGTAATATTTATATTAAGATTTGTGAGTTTCTGGTTATTCATCATTATTATTATTATTTGACTGACAGTCATGTTTGGCCTTACACACTTGACAGCTGACCTCTATTCGGGTACCGTTAGAGAAGAAAATCTCAGTTACAGTTCAATCAGAAGTTGATTTTATGGTTAAATGGTGTCCAATCTACCCCAGCAGTGGGGTCCAAATCGAGAGTGTGGTATACGGTCCATAGTCTGGATTTGGCGTGTTTCTTCAGCCGAGAATGGTACAGATAGCGTCAGTCAGATTAAGGGTGAAACAGTGGAGCTCTGTTGAAATCCTGCTATGCATCTGCTGGGGCAAAGCGACTGGGTCAGCAGCTACACACTCACTCCCCCGCAGGCTTGAGTAATGAAGGTTAAAGGTCAGGCATCGTAGACAGACTGCTTGGAAAGAGAGAGAGAGAGGTGGGAGACAGTGCAGGGAGTGTGTGTGTGTATAAAAACTGGTGAAGAGAGTATAGCTATACAATGAGCTGACAAACCCTAGTGATTGTGTAAGTAGGCTGTCTACGTAGCTGCTGTGTAAGTAGCAGTGTTCTCTCCTCATCTCTCCTCATAAAACAGATTACTGAGACGCTCTAGTTAGAGAGAGACTGCGTCACGGCTTGTTCCCGCCCACTGCAGCACGCCACCGGTGGTTTAGCTGGTTGCTAAGCTACCGGCCGGCATCGAAAACAATAGCCTGAGACTTAAAAATCTGCTAATATAAATGCTAATGTCTGGAGTATAAAGTGTAAATGGTGAAGGACTCGTTACAGAGTTGATAATAAAATACTGTTTTGTGTGATTATATGACCAGAAACATATTAAAACTCCAGAGAGAATCAAAATAACTCACATTTTAAAACCACTTCACTGCTCCTAGATTAGCCTGCGTTGCATCATGGGATTGTCTTAGCGGCTGAGGAAGAGTTCGATGCTTCTTTAAAATCAGGTCTAAATAAGGTTCCTCAGTAGACAGCATGTTTAAGGTATGTAAGAATTGGAACAGTCTACATGTCGGGAGCGCATACTATGATGGAAAATGCTGCCTATGTAGGAGCTTAGTAGGATTTGAGACAGACCCAATATAAATTCAATTAAATATATTGGAGTTTAATTCTGCGAACACGGTGTGCTTTATGGAGAATGGAGCTACAGCCATCACTCTTTGAACAGATTGAGGTTATGAGATGATACAGTAACAAAAAAACACTCCCATTGTGACTTTTACTAATCAGAAAATAAACTTGAGTTTCAGTTTGTCAACCATGAAGTGTTGAGTCATAAACGGTTGCTGAATAGTGAACAACGCTAACAGCGCTGCCAACTTTGGGGATTTTGTAGGAGGGAGATTTGGAGTGATGGAGATGAGCCAGTTAGATTTAACTATTTAACTGTTCAGCACAAATCACTCCATTTACATTAAATACTAGACACACAGTTACAAACATCTTCCACAGAGAAACTAGAAACCAGGTTTTAGAAGAAAAGCAGTTTTAGCTGAGCATCATATACGCAGCACGCTCTAGTTTCCTCAGCGGGAATTCCAACTTCATAGAGCGTTTCATTATGAACGTCTTTGTCAGAGGTCAGAAATATCAGAATTCCAAATATTGCAGCATTTTAATACGTAGTGAAGCTGTTTAACGAGGTGACTGGTCACGTAACAGTTCCTCTTCATCACCTCATCTGCAGCAGTTCAGTTCCAGACAGTTGAGAAACTCCCACCAACAAAGTGCACCTCATCTCTTACACACGCAGCGTTCAAGCAAGTCTTCATTCGGTAATGTGCAGTGGGCGGAGCCTTTCTTTGCTCACAACCAATCAGCTACACAAATCACCTGTTATCATCCAGTCAGCAACCTCTTGCTGTATGTGTGTTGGGATACTTGGATCCAGCGATGAGCTTAATGTAGTTTAATTGAATTGCGGGAGAAAGTATCAGTTTGGACTTGTGAAAAGGTTTCACGATGAATGGACCAATAGAAATGCTCCAAAAACACCTGTAATAAAACCCCTTTATATTAACTTAACTTGAAGGATACTAATGTTTTTAGAGGTACGTGTTTTCCTTTGTGGACTGGCAACCTGTCCATGGTGTGCCCCACCTTCGCTCGATGATGATGGGGTTGACTCCAGACCCTCCATGACCCCGACTAGCAGGATAAAGCGGAAGATGATGGATGGATAGATGAATGGATGGATGGATGGATGTTTTTCTTTGGACGGCAACTATATGCGTCAGCTCTTTGTGTCTGACTCTTCTCACCCTGGTCGTAGCTGAATAAGATTGCTATGAGAGAAGTGAAAGATCTGTTCATTCTGTATCACAGAGCTCTTTCAGCAGTCAGTGCAGATAAAAAACTCAAGCTTTTCTCATTCATCACCAGAACTTTCTACAGTGTACTGTTGTCAGTCTCCTTTTTAAGATGTAGGAGACACAAGTACGATATTAAGACCTGCTTTATTTTATATCTTTGAAAAATGTTTTATTAAGTGGTGAAATTAAGTACACAGTGTCAGCACTCATGCTCCGTACTCTGCTAGTTTGAATTATCTATCATACATACAGGTTTGAAAAGTTTGGAGTGAGACCAAGAGATCTGGCTCTAATGCATTAGTCTTATAGCCAACACGTGAGATACGACACCCCCTCAGAAGTGTGCAGAAGTTTTAAGTACCTGAGAACATTATTATATCTAAAAGGCTTCTTTCCAGACAGGAAGCTTTTATTTACTCAGCAAAACACTTTATTATTAAATATTAAACAGTATTAATAGAGTAAGTAGTGCTTTTCCATACGTCAGTGTGTTTACTTAACCCTTTCCAAGCTTCTCCTAAACAACCCAGTATTATTATCAGTTCTCATCTAATACCTGCTTTGACTGCTCAGTACTTCATTAAGCTAAATCAAGATTTGCTGCTGAAGGAACTGAACACATTCATACAATGTCTGGGGCGTCCAGGAGAAATCTGGAACTACACTTCTTCAAACTGGAGCTCAAGATCTGATCTACTTCTCTAACAATAACATATTCATGTTACTTTGTATTGTATGTATGATTATTTATCTATTCTAATCAGATCTGGTGGTGAAAATACACTTACTGGTCAGATAAAGGATTTTAAATTGACAGACATTTGCACTGTAGTGTATGTACCAAATTTCACAGTTTGTTAAATAGAAATGCTGATATTTTCAATACCACCCCATTTAAGTTTTAAGTTTTAGTGAACTACTAACTGCACAGTCCAAACATATTAAACACTAAGTTTGTAACGCTTGTGCTTAATCCTCTCATTAGCATATTGTGGTATACAGGGACCATGATAGGTTCAAGCAGAACAAACCTAAGCTGATACATGGCACAGCAAAGCTATCCGGTATGCATTGCAGTCTATATAATCATAATAATGTTTTTGAGAATCAATACAGTATCATGAAGCATAATGTGCTGATATTTGATATTTCAATATTTTCGTACACCCCTAGTGTATATATAACGTCGCATTTTTTCCCCCAATCTGTTTTGGAGCATTTCTATTGGTCCATTCTTCATGAAACTTTCAGAGGATATAAAGAGCAGCAGTCGTGTTCAAATGCTGCCAATAAGTAATAATCAAAAATCTTTGGACAGCGGCTGTATACGTATCACTAGGCTGAAACTGGTCAACGTCGTTGAAGGAGGTGAAAGAAACAGATATGCAGTTGAAGTGAGAGGTGGGGGGATTTCCTGTCCTGCGTTTCGTTCCCACCTCCCACTCTCATTCTCACAGTCTGACAGAGCCAGCAGGAAACTAGAGGGAAGCAAAGGAGATAACGAGGGATAGCACACATGGAAAAATCATCCCTGCTGTTATTCTCCAGCGTCAAATGGATCCATGCAATTCAGAGCGCTGTATTGTTCATGGCTGCTCGAATGAAGATGGTAATGGTGGTTATGTTAGAACCAGACCGTAGGTCACTTTGGATCAGTTACGTTCTGGAGAATCAACAGGCGTAACATTAATTGATGCAGCTTGTCAGGAGTTGGGGTCCCTCTGGTTTGTGCTGTAGTTCTGTTTGTCTGCATGTACACTACTGCTCAAAAGTTTAGTATCACTTTAGAATTTAATTTCATGCAATTCACAAACAATATTGTCCATTTCACAATTAATGTAAGTGTATCAGATGATTATTAAAGAATAAAAATGTTTGTATTAAAGCCTATTTTTGTATAGAGGCTTATTTTACATATAGTCCTATTATCAGCAATTCTCAGTCCTCTGTCTAAATCTCCTGGTACGACCACCAATCCAAGTTAAGGATGTTATTGGACTAATTGGTTGTTAGGACACTCTTGTTCAATTGTGATCACAGCTGAAAAACATTCTACTAATAAGTGAGTATAAAAGGGAACAACATTCTAGGTTAGTTTAGTATCTGAAGATCAGCAGTTGATGGCTTGCTGACCGACTCACAATGACCAGAAAGAAACAACTTTCTTTAGAGACCCGTCAGTCCATTGTTGTGTTAATGAAGAAGATACTCCATTAAAACAAGAACATTTCACTGTGATCCCAAACTTTTGAGCAGTAGTGTACGGTCACATTCTAATTTTGGAGCTCAACGTGGCGTCACTTAATTGATTCCTAACTATACAAAAGGTTGGCAGTGCGGCGTGTATGCTTGCGTGTATGTAGGCTTGGTAAGCAGATGTACTGCAGATTGGGAGGGGGGTGGTTGTGAGGGCATGTGTGCCCTCCATGCAGATGTGTACGGCGTACATGTGTAGGGGCCGAGGTGGGCTTTCGTGTGTACGAGACCCCCACAGGGTAGAGGGGGAGGGGAAAGAGGCACAGATTCTTCTGCCTCACTCCTCTGTCCAGCTGTGCTCGTATCCTCCTGAATCTGAAGCAGTTACTGTGCAAAAGTCAGAGAGCAGCTTTTAAATTCCTGTCATTTGTAGACAAGTTATTTATTTTTCAGTGCCAGGAAATTTACATAGAAGCCTCAGCAACTAAATATAATCAAGAGTTTTGTTATTTATAGTGTCCACATTTTTTGGGAGACTTGCGTTCAGGTTTGAAAAGAAATATGTTGCGTTTGGTTGCGTTTTCTGCTTGTAACCGAAGTGTCAAAGTTAGTGTCATCAGCAAAGGAGTCAAAAGTAGTCACGTTCATTACTCAGGTAGAAGTATAGATACTAGAGTTTTAAAAAAAAATGTCTGTAGAAGCTGAAGTATCTTTTTACTCCAGTAAAAGTACTGCTTTTAAAACTACTTAAAGTGTAAAAGTAAAAGTGATATAAGAGGAAAAAACACATAGGCACCACAGGGGCCTATAGTGCACTAGCCCACCTCACCCAAAAAGGCTGTTGGGGCTGTGTATTGGTAAGAACCTGGCGATACAACACGTATCGTGATACAGAGGTCACGATTCAGTATATCGCAATATACTGCGATGCTGCAAGCAAAGTATTATACTACTTTTTCAAATCCTACTATTAAAACACACCACTGTATGAACAGATTTGCCAATACTTACAACAGCATTGCGCTCTTGTGCTGCTTGTTAATGTTGGAGTGGAGCTGAAAATGGATTACAACACTGCAATCTAGTGGTCAGAGGTTTAAACACAACACACAACGATTGACTGTTTGCCAGGAATCTGTGTATCATTACTGTGTTTTTAAGAATCAATACAGTATCACTAAACATAATATCCCGATATTCCGTATTTCGATATTTTCTTTCACTCCAAGTTGCCGTTTAGGAGATAGGACCTTCCATTAATGTTCATAAATGTTTAATGCGATAAGCACCATCTGCTATAAAGGTTACATTTTCTAGGTTAGTTATTGTAGAGTTTATAAAATTGAAATAAGCTTTATACACATGTATGTAGAGTTATGTAGCCTTATAAACAGTACCCTACAGTGAAATGTTACCAAGAGGACTTGCTGATAAATTGAATGTTACGCTTAATGTTGAAGGCTTTTGTTTAGGTTTCTGCTGCTATATAATAAAAACGTATACTTAATATCTACTTTGACTTGACATTGGGTCCAAGAAAGGATGCCCATACCAGCCTCTGACTTTAGCAATGCATTACAATGCATTTGAAGGAGAAGACCACCTACCTGCTACATCAACGAACAGGCTTCTACCTCTTGTAACCTTCCTGTAGATCACATTGCTCTGTAAATATTTTTTTTGTGTTTGTTGTTGTAATTCTTTTAGTAATACAGTACCTCTTTCTCTTTCTTTAGGTCAGAAGACCGACTATTGCCTTGCCAGGTATGTACTGTGGACTAATGAATCGTAGTACTAGCACAACAAGAGCCAGATGTTTCAAGACCCTGATGGATATCTCGTCTAGACATAATCATTTTTTATTCAAAGCACTTTATTTATTTATCCAGGCTGGAGGTAGGTGACTGCCGCAAAGGCTAGTAGGGAAATAGGACAAAGCCAAAGATTTTTTATTTTATTATTTTTAAAAATTTTATTATTATTGTTGTTTTTGTCAGTGGGTAGGCTGTGAAAACACAGGGTCCTCATCTGAAGAGTGATCTGTGGTGGTCTTAATGGCTTCAGGCTGTTGAGTGTGGATGTTGGGCTGCATTTGGCAGAATAGGCACAGTTTTGAGATATAAATGATAGTCATCATATATAATGACGATGTGCTTTTCTCTCTCTCCTCTCGCTCTCTTCATGAACATCAGTGGACGCAGGAACTCTACTGTGAGGAAACAGGTAATTTTCATCTCCCCGCGGGACTGTGTACCCAATCACGTGCCCCACTGTGCCCACCTGGTTCACTTATTTATTTATTTTTTCAGTTTGCACCTCTTATCTCTGCCGTTAGAGTCTCAAAACGTGTGAAATCCTTTCTTTTTCACTCCCGTAACTCGCTATGGTTACACCTCCTGTGCCACTGGGTGTAGCATCAAAAGCTTGTTACCATGAAAACAATCCTTAGAGGCCAGTTCACTAGTGTGATTCTAAAGGGAGCTGAGGTGTTAAGCGCTGTCTGTGCTCGTGCCCAGCTCCTTACCCACCTTTTTCCTTTTTTTTTTTTTTTTTTTTCTCCCCTCCCTGGCTCTCTCTAATCTTAGTCTGGGCGGGCAGGATAAATTTAGCACGCCTCCTTTTTCCACCGAAAACTCTCCTCGTCGTAACTCACAGTGAAGAAAGAACAAGCACACAAAATCAATAAAACCATCCATTCACACTCCTCATTCTGAACTGTAGTCTTCCTGTCGCCACCTAGTGAGAAGATGCATGCATTACACTGTAGGTCTGATTTGGTGCGTCAGCTAATGTAAATGTTTTAATAAGTTTTAATAGTATATACACTAAAAATAAGTGTATTTTCACCAGTAAGAACACCAGATAGCATAACAACAGATGCAGATATTAAGAAGTAGATCATATCTTGAGCTCCAGTTTGAAGAAGTCTAGTTCCAGATTTCTCCTGGACGCCCCAGACATTGTATGAATGTGTTCAGTTCCTTCAGCAGCAAATCTTGATTTAGCTTAATGAAGTACTGAGCAGTCAAAGCAGGTATTAGATGAGAACTGTAAATAATACTGGGTTGTTTAGGAGAAGCTTGGAAAGAGTTAAATAAACACACTGACGTATGGAAAAGCACTACTTACTCTATTAATACTGTTTAAATGTTTAATAATAAAGTGTTTTGCTGAGTAAAAAAAACCTTCTGTCTGGAAATAATAGCTTTTTAAATATAATAATGTTCCCAAGTACCTAAAACCTTTGCACTGTACTGTATATCTGCATATTCAGACATCAGAGGTTCATCACCACATACTCTCGCTCAAGTTTAAGGTACAAAATACATAAATAAATAAACAAGGCACACTACAGGGCAATGAATCAGTGAGATTTGTTTACATATATCAGTTTTAAAGGCACAGTTTTAAAGCCAAAGTCTGTTTAAAAGCAGGTGATAAAGAGAGCGTTGGTACCACCTTGTCTTTGATACTGTGGTGGCATCTGCCATCTTTTACGGAGTGGCCTGTTGCTGTCGATGCCAGACAAGACGAGCCTGGACAAACTCATTAAGAGGGCCAGCTCTATCCTGGGAAGCCCACTAGACCCAGTGCAGGTGGTAGGATGCTAGCCAAGCTGGCATCCATGCTGAAGAATGACTCCCACCCCATACATAAGACTCTAGCAGTACAATGTAGAAGCACTACTTACTCTATTAATACTGTTTGAATATTAATATAAGAGAGTGAGTTAATTCATCAATTAACCTAGTAGACCAATAATAAACCATATACTACATTTTAATGAGCGCTATAAAAGCCTCTCTTTCTTCTTTAATAGAAGAGTTTAAAGTGCTATGTAATAATAGCTACAGTCCATATGGTCCATATGTAGAAACTGTGCAGCAGAAACAGCTCGTTTGAATTAGCTGTATCTGTAATTAATTGTTTTTGTTAATTCTAGGAACAACAAAGGAACATGGCAGTAGGTTTTGGCTCTGTAAATATTCCATATGGATGAACTAACCGTGTAGAAATGTGTGGAAGGGTGTGTCCATCAGGCTCTGGTTCTGATTCTACCAGAGCCCTGAACTCTACATTGGACCAAAAGCTTGAGCGTGTATGTGCGTGCTGTCGTGATCCCCACCCAGCGGAGCGCGGCTTCTCCGCCGTGGCCCAAATTCCGCCTCGCTCAGCCATTTCCGCTTCACCCAAACAAACAAAAGAAAGCGGTGAAAGAAGCTGTCTCCTAGCAACCGTCGTGTTCCGTAGCCCCTCGCTCCCCCATGGCTCCCGGTGCGCTGGGCTTCTCCCCCCTCCTGTCTGAGCCTCCATCCCTTCACAAATATTATCTCTCGTACAATCCAGAGCGCCTGAACGGGCACGCTTGTTCATGAAGATTAATCTAAACATCCTGGGATTTCCATCCATCCCTGCCCCTCGTTCTGACCACCCCTGTTTTTATCCCCCCTTTTCTGTTTAACTCTTTCTCCTGTTTTCCCTCCGGTAGGACTCCAGCCAAGTCATTCCACTGATGGTAGAGAGCTGTATTCGCTTCATCAGCCGACATGGTAATCTCTCTCTCTCCCTCTCTCTCTCTCTCTCTCTCTCTCTCTCTCTCTTCTTTCTCTCTCTCTCTCTCTCTCTCGCTCACTCTCTCGCTCACTCTCTCTCTCTCCCTCTCTCACTCTCACTCTCTCTCTCTTTTCTTTCTCTCTCTCTCTCTCTCTCTCGCGCTCACTCTCTCGCTCACTCTCTCTCTCTCCCTCTCTCCCTCTCTCTCTCACTCTCTCTCTCTCCCTCTCTCTCCCTCTCTCTCTCTCTCTCTCTCTTCTTTCTCTCTCTCTCTCTCTCTCGCTCACTCTCTCGCTCACTCTCTCTCTCTCCCTCTCTCACTCTCACTCTCTCTCTCATCACTCACTCTCTCACTCTCACTCTCACTCACTCACTCTTTCTTTCTCTCTCTCTCTTTCTCTCTCTCGCTCAATTTCTCTTGTTCTCTTGCTTTCTTTCTCTCTTCTCTCTCTCGCTCACTTTCTCTCGCTTGCTCTCTCTCTTTCTCTCTTGCTTTCTCTCTCACTCTCTCACTCTCACTCTCACTCACTCTTTCTTTCTCTCTCTTTCTCTCTCGCTCAATTTCTCTTGTTCTCTTGCTTTCTTTCTCTCTTCTCTCTCTCTCTCTCTCACTTCTTTCTCACTCTCTCTCTCTCTCGCTCACTCTCTCGCTCACTCTCTCTCTCTCCCTCTCTCACTCTCACTCTCTCTCATCACTCACTCTCTCACTCTCTCACTCTCTCACTCTCACTCTCACTCACTCACTCTTTCTTTCTCTCTCTTTCTCTCTCTCGCTCAATTTCTCTTGTTCTCTTGCTTTCTTTCTCTCTTCTCTCTCTCGCTCACTTTCTCTCGCTTGCTCTCTCTCTTTCTCTCTTGCTTTCTCTCTCACTCTCTCTTTTTCTTTCTCTCTCGCTCTCTCTTGCTCAATTTCTGTCTTTGTCTTTCTCTCTCGCTCTCTTTTTCTTTTTCCCTTGCTCTTTCTCTCTCTCTCTCTCTCTCTCTCTCTCTCTCTCTCTCTCATGCTCCCTCTTTCATGGTCTAGCTCTCTGCTATAAACAAGTAAAATGTTCTGCTCGGTTCATTAATCAGCATGTCGGCTCTATTTTGTTAGCAGAACTGTTTTATATTGTAGACCATAAACAGTACAAACTGATTTGACTTTGATACACAGTCATCGTTCATGAAATATAATAAAGTCAAATCACTGAGGACCAGTTTCCCTGACTCGGCCTCAAAGCCGAAACCTAATCTAAACAGAAATACCAGTGTTGATCCACCTTTGAAACCCTAATTTAGTCTGGAAGACTGGTCCTCTGCTAAGATTGAATAAATATTTAATCTTAATAATATCGCTTAAGCTACTGTCGTGAGGGATTATTAGTTTTATAACTACTGACCCTACAAGAACTCCTAGTCTGCTTTTTTAATGTCAACCTGAACTGCTTACCTACACTACCCATCAAAAGTTTGGACACACCTACCTGAATATATATGCATATAATTATAAAGAGGTTTAGATCTGAATGTGTTGAGAGACGAGTGTAAACAGTAAAGTTGGAGCCCATGTACACAAATATTACTAAAACAAACATTTGAGTGTATTTAAATGTAAAAATGAGAATGTATATTTTTATAAGAGCTATAAAACCACCAAACCTGTTTATCAGAACAAGATCTCAGCATCTACACTATCTTCTTCAGTCCTGTTAGAGAAGCAGCTCATGTGGCTCCTCATGAAGCTGCTGGTCAGAATGTTCAAAGTATGTAAACCTGCATCAGAGCAAATGAGCTCATTTCTAAAAACACTATAAACATTCTTTAAACACAACCAGATGTTTAATTCTGCTCCAGGAATAATTCCATACCGACTATTCTATAGTTCTGATCTCTTCACACTTATTCACTAATATTATTACTATTAATATAGTACACATAAGAAGAAGCTGGGTGAGTGTATCCAAACTTTTCAACTGAGCTTGGAAAATGAAATGATCACATAAATATGGACTAATATTTGGTACATAAATAATGAAAACATAAAGTATCAGGTCAAGCTAAGAGTTATTTATGAAAGAATATGTTGTTTAATGTTGTTTTCAGTTCATTTGAGTTTTAGTTGATGATATTATGGGAAACTAACATAGACGCACTCTGTCTGCAGGCCTGCATCATGAGGGCATCTTCAGGGTGTCTGGCTCACAGGTGGAGGTCAATGACATTAAGAATGCCTTTGAGAGGGGTAAGATGAGCTGATCTAATTCTGTCCCTTCTTATAAACCCTTCTTTTTCAGGACCCCTCAAGACTATGAAATGAATGACATGCTGTTGTCAAAATGACCATCAGCACTGTCACTCTCGATCTCAGTCTGTTTGTGCTGTTTATGTCTCGCCTGCTCTGTTTTACTCTCCCTCCCTCTCTCTCTCTTTCTCCATGCCTCTGTTAGGTGAGGATCCCTTAGCTGGAGATCAGAACGATCATGACATGGACTCCATCGCCGGCGTTCTCAAACTCTACTTCAGAGGCCTGGAGCACGCCCTCTTCCCAAAGGAAGTCTTCCATGACCTCATGTCCTGTGTCTGTGAGTATGCACTACGCCCACCTTACCGTATCAGCCTACAACACACTACAGTCATCAGTCATCAGGTTCAGCCCAGTTTAACCACCATGTTTAGTAGGTGTGGTGTGGTTGAGCAAAGAAATCACCAGACTGTGCTAGAGCTCATGACCCCTGCTTTACATTGAAGCTTCTAGTGAACTGGTGTACGTATTCAAGTATCAACCATAGCATTAAAACCACCTTCTCATATCAGCTCCACTGAGCATATAGGAGCTCCACTTACAGACTGTAGTTCATCTGATTCTCTGTATACTTTCTTACTCTGTTCTTTAATGATCAGGACCCCCACAGGACCACCACAGAGCAGATACTATTAGGGTGGTGGATCATTCTCAGCACTGCAGTGACACTGACATGGTGGTGTGTTAGTATGTGTGTTGCGCTGGTGTGAGTGGATCATTCACAGTAGTGCTGCTGCTGCTGGAGTGTTTAAACACCTCAGTGTCGCTGCTGGACTAAGAATCGTCCACCAACCAAAACTATCCAGACAGCAGTGTCCTGTGGGCGGCGTCCTGTGTCCACTGATGATGAAGGACTAGAGGAACTGTGCAGCAGCAGATGAGCTACTGTCTCTGACTTTACATCTACAAGGTGGACCAGCAAGTAGTAGGAGTGTCTAATAGAGTGGACAGTGAGTGGACACAGTGTTTAACACTCCAGCAGCAGCACTGCTGTGTCTGATTCACTCACACCAGCACAACACACACTAACACCACCACCACTATATCAGTGTCACTGCAGTGCTGGGAATCATCCACCTCCCTAATAGTATCTGCTCTGTGGTGGTCCTGTGGGGGTCCTGACCATTAAAGAACAGGGTAACAAAGTATACAGAGAATCAGATGAACTTCCCAGCTTCTGCCCCAGATGGCGAACGATGGTGTTAACGAGATGTTAGCTCGGATTCAGTCTAAAAGCTTAAGAGAGAATGGAAAATCTCTCATCATCATGTATTTGAGATCATTCATTCTGAATAAACGTCCAAAGTGGACCTCAGATAAGCAAAAAGACCAACAGCAACAAAAATCCATGGTCCATTTTGATGCTCTGAACATTTACATTTATGTGTATCATGCATGTCCTCCTTGTGTTCTTCTCACAGCCATGGAGAACCTCCAGGAGAGAGCCGCTCATATCCGTAAGGTCCTGCTGACTCTCCCCAGCAACACACTGGTCATCATGAGATACTTGTTTGCTTTCCTCAACCAGTGAGTACTGATTTACTATTGATGAGTACGAAGGACAATAGTTCTGTAGAGTAGAGTAGAGTAACTGTGGAGGACTATTACTCTCAGATGTTTTATACATATGGGCCAAATTCAAAAGCTGTGAGTGCTGGAGAGCAATGTGGCCACCGTTCACGTCTGCTGTTTATCTGTGATTTAGAAGCGAAGCCAGAGCTCCGTTCCGCTGGGATTGTTAAAGTCCGTGAGCTTTTCCTGGTAGACCACGGCTAATCTTAGCCCCCCTTTTCAGACAGTAAACGTATGTGCTTTCTAAGCTCACCGTTTTACAAGACCTTTTTAATATAACGTTTACTGCAGCCTTTCTCCAAGTAACGGAACCCAGGTCGGAGCTCAGGTCGAGGTGCCAACACCAGCCCTTTGTAACGTTTCCAATCCTGTCCCTGCTTTTCTGCTTTCGGGGGTGTTTTTTTTTTCTTTCCTCGTCTCTGTGGTCTTTTTGATAGACCCTCCAGACCACAACATGGTTTTGCTTTTCTCCCGGCTGATGGTGTGTATGGTTCCCCCCTCCGCCCCTTGACAGAAGGCCTTCCAGCCCAGATTTCAAAGCCAGAGAGAGGGACAGAAGTATGGTGTTGCCATCAGGTTGCCGTTAACGTTCCCGCGTCGGCCGTCTCTGAGCCCCCACTGAATGACTCCTCTGTTCAGTGCATGACCGATAGATCTTTCCACTGCAATAAAAGTCCACAGAGGTGCCAGAATGAGTCTCTTAAGCGTTATCTCGGTCTGTTTCTCTTGCTCTTTGCTCTGGGCTGCACAATCGTTTACAAGCCGTGGTCATTTATAAATCGCAGTGTATGTGCCTTTGCAGGACTGGTATCACAGAAGTCTGAAATATGCAGATGAGGCTCATGATGTCATGCACTGTAGAATTTAATCATACATCAACCTACCAGCCATCACAAATTAATGATACTGTTGTGAGTTTGGGCTCTATGAAAGGCACACAGGTCACAAAATAGGGCCATAAATAAGGACTGCTGTCTACGTCTGCTTAATGCATGGCAAATTCTTCCAGCAACACATCTCAGCATGGCAGGTAATTTGAACTGTGGTAAATAAACACACTTTCTGGTAAGAATGATGGAAACTAACTTGATCTTTGATAAGGTTTTGTAGTTTTGGCTATAGGTTTAATAAATTGTGTGTTCACAGCTTATTAAATTGCTTCTAGTAAAGTTCTACTGTTGGTTATGTCTAGAGATGGAAAGATTGATTGGCTATGTATCGGTAACTGACGATTCTCAATCAAAATATGCGATCGGTGATCGGCCCATGTTCCTCCAATGTAGCTGATCCAGAAATGAGCCTAATTTCTGGTATTTCCAGCTAGCATTTCGTTGAAACCCCCTCCCGTCAGGTCCTTGTAATTTCTAGCTGAACCACTAGGTGGAAATACATACCGTTTCATTTTCGACAGACTGACTAAAGCAGCGTGCCTCGCGAGAACAGTTTGCATTGTGCTGTCCGTCTGGCAGTTTGTTGCCGTATGTGACTCAGACTCATCCAGGACGTTTTGTAAAATGTGTTAAATCAGCGTCTCTCGCTGGAGAACCAAGTCAAAGACATTTAGCACTACTAATCTGATACGGCATTAAAGAGTACCCCACGTGGCTGAATACAGTGAGTATCAGCAAACAGCAGAGCTAGCACACACAGCTAAAACAAAACAAATAATCCAGAACACCATACAGACCAGATCTGACCGGTACGAACAGAACAGCAGCAGTAATTCAACATTCTACATTTAATGATTACAGTTTTAGTTTAAAATAACAGTGTCTGAGTTTAATGACTGCAGTTTTAACTAAATTTATTTAATTAGCTTTTTTAGTTTTAAATTAAGGTCTAAATTTAATGACTGTAGTATTTGGGATATTAGTTTGATTTACTTTGTTTATTTACTGATAATTTAGTTAAAAATATTATGCTGTTTCATATGAGCTCGTTAAAAATGGTAATAAACCAGTTTAGACCAAGTTTCATGACTTGCTTGCGCTAATAACTACATGTAGCCCTGCTGTGGCGTATAGCCTATAGCCCCCGCCCTGATCGGTCCATCTCTAGTTTTGACTTTTATTTTCTCAGTGTAAAAATCTTTTAAGCACACATGCATGTTTTGTGAGGTAGTCTAGTGTGTGTACAGCAATCAATAAGACTACAGAATATTTGAATGTAAAGCCACTGGTCCTCAGTCACTTTACATTCAAATATTTTGTAGTCGGTTGATTTTATTAGTCTTATTGATTGCTGTACACACACTAGACTAACATTACACTAGACTAGCATTACACATTTAGTCTGCAGTTGTTTTCGTTCATATTAAAATGATGATAGACTGACATTTTAATTGTCCACCTTGATTGACATGATAGATGCATACTCTTTGTAGTCACCGATTTTGTGGTTAGCTGGCTAAAAGCCTGATGCAAACAAGCCTTTAACCAAATACTGACTAATTATTTTGTTAGTTAAATGAAGGCATTCACACGAGCCTACAAACCAGAAATCATTTCAGTCACGAGCTTATTGTGTTTAAAGGCATGTTGTAGCCTCGTTGTGCGGCCCTAACTAGATTATTGAATAGAGAACTTTGGATCTTGAACTTATGCCACTGTGTATCCAACAAATAAAAATAGAATATCTATGTGTTGATAGACATTAAGCAAAAATGACTATAATCTCATTGTAAAGTAGAGAAGTGATGCCTTATGACTTTATATTGATAGTGTGAGCAGCCATGTTGAGACAGAACACCATACCATGAATGTTTTCTTTGTCTTTTTCTAGCTGGGGGGCCAAAAGTTCCCAGTTAAGCTTGACGTGGTATAAATCTAGGTACAGGTTTAGCTCCCTTGTTTTTTCATTTATCACAGAGTGTGTTGCAAAATATGGAAATCCAACATTCCCAGTAGTTCAGCACTAGTGGCTGGGCCTGCACTATAGCTAACCTATAGAAAGCATGCTTTCCTATAATTAACTACAAGCATATGAGGCTTAACTGCAGAAAGTGCCCCACTGTGGGATAAGAAAAAGTAGTGTAACAGAGGGATTGAGAGTAACTGGAGCCGCATGCACAGTTGTGGCTAGCTGTTTGCAATAGGCTGTTCACATAAATCCAGTTTGGGGCGCCTCCATATGGAAACTGTGACCTCTCTGCCCCTGTATCTTTGCCCCAGGGCTTACCCTCCACCCTCCAACCCCCTCCGCCTGTCTCTCACGGCTAGTCTGAAATGCTGGCTGGCTCATGGACTTATCACAGATCTCTGTAACTCTATCATGTACTGTGGGATAGAAAGAGAAGGGCTAAGAGAGTGTAATTTCTCCAAGGACAGTCTCACACACACTGAGCCGTTTCATCCAAAGCTCATCATCAAGCCCAGATGAACTCCCTCAGACAGTTTCAGTAGATGAAAGTGGGTGTGAATTCTGGGTTCTGCTCCTCTGTATGCATTATTTGGGCTGCAGACAGTGGCGTTTTGATGGGAAGGCATGCATCTTTCCGAACAAATGACTCTGATATGTCCTCTGATGTCTTTATTATTACACTCATTTATTAGCTTCCACTTTAGCCGTTTGCTGTCTTGAAATATGGCAATATAAAGTCAGGGACTTTCTCACAGCGCCTCGTAATGTGATATAAACTGTAAAATAAATCACAGGAAATCAAATCAGAGTGGGATATCAGGGCATTATGCAAATGCTGGTGTCTTAAAAGAATGACACTGAGTGTTATTGAACTTTTGATGAAGTATACTTTTGTCTCTCTCTCTCTCTCTCTCTCTCACTCTCTCTCTCACTCTTTCTCTCTCTCTCTCTCTATCTGTCTTCTGCAGTCTGTCCCAGTACAGTGAGGACAACATGATGGACCCCTATAACCTGGCTATCTGCTTCGGTCCTACACTCATGTCTGTCCCCGAGGGCCATGACCAGGTCTCATGCCAGGCCCATGTCAACGAGCTGATCAAGACCATCATCATCCACCATGATATCATCTTTCCTGGCCCCCGTGATCTAGAGGGACCCATCTATGAACGTGGAGGAGCCACAGAAGAATACTGGTGAGTACCTCAGAATCGGGTAGTCAAGACATTCTGCCCTATTGTGTCTGAACTTGACTGCAATTCAGATAGAGAGATTCTGAACGGGCTGCTGTTGTAGTAACGGCTCTGAACGGCTCTCATTCCCGTATATATTAGTCCACAGTAACATGCAGATGTGGCCATGTGACACGCCTCTGTCATGCAGTGCAGACGTGAATATCCAGCCTGTGATGTTTGAGGAATGCATTTGTACTTACTTTCACAGATACTTCATCCTCCGCAAACTGCCCAGCCAATCAAAAGCCCACAAATTAAATCACAAAACTGCCTCTGGTCAAAGGAAACAAGCCTGAATAGTGTTCAGAAGATTGTTCCTTACTCACTGTTGATATATCAGCCTCTGTAGAACTGATATCTGTAAGCACTTTAACAAACGTGTGTGGTGTGACGATCCTGTTGTTAGATGTATTTTAATGAAACTCATATGATCTAACAAAGCAACCTTTGTCAGAAATAACAAAGGCCAGTCTTTGTATCGTCGCTGTACAAAGAAAAATAACAAGTTTCTCCAAATTGACAGCTTACACTGTAAGTCAATGGAACCAGAATCTTTTCCAAGCTTTTTTGAAGAACTTCTATTGATCTGTTTATCATAAAAATACCACACAATGTGAACGGCAGCTGCTGCGTTCAAATTCTGTATATATTGCCAAAAGTATTTACTGACCCATCCAAATCATTGAATTCAGGAGTTCCAATCACTTCCATGGCCACAGGTGTACCAGCACCTAGTCATGCAGACTGCTTCTACACACATTAGTAAAGAATGGGTCGCTCTCAGGAGCTCAGTGAACTCCAGCGTGGTACCGTGACAGGACGCCACCTGTGTGACGAGTCCAGTGGTGAAGTTTCCTCACTACTAAATATTCCACAGTGGACTGTCAGTGGTGTTATAACAAAATGGAAGTGATTGGGAACGACAGCATCTCAGTCACCAAGTGGTAGAACACATACAATGCCAGAGCCGGGTCAGCGGATGCCTCACAGACTTCTGACCTCAACCTGATAGAACACCTTTGGGATGAATTAGAGCAGAGACTGCGAGCCAGACCACATCATCCAACGTTCTGGAAGAACGGTCAAACACACTCCTAAACCGTGTGGAACACCTTCCCTGGAGAGTTGAAGCTGTTATAGCTGCAAAGGTTGGGCCAACATCATATTAAACCCTATGGATTAAAAATGAGATGTCACTCAAGTTCCTATGCGTGTGAAGAGAAACAAGCAGCATTAGAGTGTTTGCCTTCACACGCATATGAATTGGAGAGATGTCCCATTCTTATTCTATAGGGTTTAATATGAAGTAGGCCCAACCTTTGCAGCTATAACAGCTTCAACTCTTCTGGGAAGGCGTTCAACAAGGTTAGTGTGTTTACATGTTTATTTAGAGTTCACCAAAGCGAGACATCTGAACAGCTGAAGTATATTCTCCATATGGTATATTGAACTACAGACTATATTGAAATGAACATGGATTCTATCTAGTTACCCCTAACCTTTTACCTTCATCATCATTAGTTCTTTCATCTGTACTACACTTACTTTAATTAGATCATATTACGGTTATATAAACACACCTGAGCAGCTGAACAGAAGTATATGGTGGTACAGTGGTTTATCAGTACTGTATGAGTAGTTTAATCAGAGGAGGACGGGTCCCCCCATTTGAGTCTTGGTTCCTCCCAAGGTTTCTTCCTCCAGCTCTGAGGGAGTTTCTCCTCACCACTGTCGCCTATGGCTTGTTCACCGGGTGTCTCTATGATGTTATGCTTCTTCTATGCTTATTTATGCTCTGTTGAACTTGCTGAAGTATATTCTCCATGTGTATTTTTTTTTTTTGTCTATAGCATGTTCCGTTATAGAACTGGTCCTAAAAGCAGCTCAGATGGCTAATGTCCTGTGGATTTGAAGCTCACTAGTTGGCTTCAGTATTTGGCTTAGCATGATATGATTTAAAACAGGATGAGCTGACTTGAATGCACTTTAAAGATAAATGAGCAAGAGCCCAGTATGATGCCCCTGAACCCTAAAGACAGCCATGTCCATTTAAAGCTTATCTCTGACACTTATCTTACACACACCATGTGGTCATTTTAGTGGTCAGAGGCCCAGATGTAGCCGTGACCCTCAATGTGTGTCTGTTCTCTCTCTTATAGTAAATCCACTTGCTAAGACATTGCATTGATGGAGTCCAGAGCTGCATCTACTGACCCGGCCTCATCATTATTATTATTATTATTAATATTTAGGAGTGTCCTTTGAAGAGGTCAGCCTTACAACTAGAGGCCAAGTGCTAAGAGAACAAACCCCTACTGCTTTTTCATGGCTGTTTGTAAGCTGCGTAAGGAACTAGTCTCAAAGTGCTTGAACAGATCTGATTACGATGCTCATGCAGAGGGTTGTGCACAGAGGTTTTGCAGTAAGACCTTAAAAGAAAGCATTAAATTATATTTGCCAACATTTTATATATTTGTCATCATCCTACAGAGTGGTTTACAGTATAGGTATCATATTGTAATGATGTTTAATGCTTTATATGAAAAGCAGCTTTACTAACAGGACTACTAATGTTGTTTACTAGTAAATATTCACTTGAGAAATTCACTTATTGTTTACTGCAGTTGTCACAAACCATTCGTTTGTTACATTTGCATGTTGCTGTGAATACTTTTGAATTAGTGATATGGTATAAGTCAACAAATGATCATAGGGCAGTACAGGGATGTGAATCTTGCTATGGCTGATCATTAATAGGCAGTAAATAATTATTGTCTATCAAACGACCTATGAACACATCAAACAGTGCACTGCATTTTATATAAGCCAATGGTTTAGGCCTAATTAAATGAATAATACTCATTATTATATACACTACCGCTCAAAAGTTTAGGATCACTTTTAAATTTCATTTCATGCAATTTTCATGCAATTTTCATGCAATTCACAAACAATACTGTCCATTTCACAATTAATGTAAGTGTATCAGATGATTTTTAAAGAATAAAAATGTTTGTATTAAAGTCTATTTTTGTATAGAGGCTTATTTTACATATAGTTCTATTATCAGTAATTCTCAGTCCTCTGTCTAAATCTCCTGGTATGACCACCAATCCAAGTTAAGGATGTTATTGGACTAATTGGTTGTTAGGGCACTCTTGTTCAATTGTGATGCACAGCTGAAAAACATTCTACTAATAAGTGAGTATAAAAGCGAGAACAACATTCTAGGTTAGTTTAGTATCTGAAGATCAGCAGTTGATGGCTTGCTGACCGACTCACAATGACCAGAAAGAAACAACTTTCTTTAGAGACCCGTCAGTCCATTGTTGTGTTAAGGAAGAAGATACTCCATTAAAACAAGATAATTTTACTGTGATCCCAAACTTTTGAGCAGTAGTGTATTTGTTATTTGTTAACCTTTTACCTTCATCATCATTAGTTCTTTCATCTGTACTACACTTACTTTAATTAGATCATATTACGGTTATATAAGCACACCTGTGTAGCTGAACAGAAGTATATGGTGGTACAGTGGTTTATCAGTACTGTATGAGTAGTTTGATCAGAGGAGGATGGGTCCCCCCTTGTAAGTCTTGGTTCCTCCCAAGGTTTCTTCCTCCAGCTCTGAGGGAGTTTCTCCTCACCACTGTCGCCTATGGCTTGTTCACCGGTGTCTGTATGATTTTATGCTTCTTCTTATGCTTATTTATGCTCTGTTGAACTTGTCTTATTACTAAATTCCCATAAAGATGCTTTGTGATGCTGTTATAGCTGCAAAGGTTGGGCCGACATCATATTAAACCCTATTGTTTAAGAATGGGACGTCACCTGAGTTCATATGTGTGTGAAGGTAAACAAGGGAATACTTTTGCCAATAGAGTGTACATGTTTATTTAGAGTTCACCAAAGTGACACATCTCAACAGCTGAAGTATATTCTCCATGTGTTTTTTTTTTGTTTTTTGTCTATAGCATGTGCCGTTTTAGAACTGGTCCTAAAAGCAGCTCAAATGGCTAATGTCCTGTGGATTTGAAGCTCACTAGTTGGCTTTAGTATTTGGCTGATGAGCTGACTTGAATGCACTTTAAAGATAAATGAGCAAGAGCTTAACTCTGTTAAGCTTATCTCTGACACTGATTTGATTTGACTATCAGAAGTATCAGATGTTGGATTATTTAATTATTTACCACATAATACCATTGAACAAGCATTAAACTCCTAATACCCTGTGAAACAACTAGCTTTAGCTTGGCCAGGACATGTTTGGCTTGGACCATGAAACCTTAAGCATAATAGTAGAGAAGAAGCTTTAGATGACGGGCATATGTACTTGTTTTTTTATCCTCAGAACTGCTTTCTTAGTCTTCAAAAGTAACACACACACACCAGCGCTGACTTTTCCAGACAGACGTCGAGATGCTATCCCCCCGTTAAAGTGGTCATGTATGTGTGCTTGGCCAGAAACTGTATAGCACCCTGTATAGTCCCACAGACTCGATTAGCACTTCATCCAGCCATCTCCATCCTGCCTCTCGTGCTCCCTTTCTCTTTTCTTATAAAACCCAGACCCTTTTATTAGCCCTGGCTTTCTGCTCAGTAAATCACGTGGCACTGGAATAGCAGGACAATACGGGACAAGGTAGCAGACTGTGCACCTACTCAGCCCAGCCTCTAATGACCCTCTGTGGAGTCTGTAAGGAAATTATTCTTAGTGTTATGATGTTGAATGTGGGGTGGGATAATGTTTTGCATGGCTCACCTATAGGAGCTCAAATAGTAAACCTGCCTTGGAGTAGTTGCAGACGAGAGGCACCTAGACTTTTTAACCCAGCGGGAAATGGACATAAATTGCAGGAAACTCCTCGTATAAAAACTCCTTACGATGCGCTGGCTGTGTGTAATGCATTTTATTGTCGTTTTCTATTTCTGTCAGGCCAAACAAGACATCATCTTGGGCCTAATTTGACTCCCAGGCCTCAAGCCTGGACAGCCCTGATTTAAATTTAATGGCCTGTGAATTGCATGGACGGCAGAATTCCCAGTACTTTAAATAGTGTCTCCGAGGGATGGGTGATATGACGCTATATTATGTTAATAAATTGTCACAATGAGCCACATATAACAGATATGACAGTTTTCGTGATGATACAGAGCATATAAACAACCAACGACGTATAACGGCTAGTAGCCGCCACTTTACCCAACTCTTGTAATGATATTTGAAGAGTTTCTTCATTGTTCCGTTCATCCTACAGTGCTGTTCCCAGCGGCTGTGTAGGAGTCGGTTCAGTTTGGAGTCAACGGCTGCAGCCGGGCGCAGCTTTGATGCTCCTATCTAAGTCCTGCTTCCCTTCTCACTTCAAAGCATCAAGAACAGAAAGCTGTTTGAACCTGAGAGAGAGAGAGAGAAAAAGAGAGAGAGGTGGAAAAAGTGGAACCACCGTAGGCTATAAATGCTCACAGTAACCATCCCTCAGGAGAGCCCTGGACTCTATCCCAGAGGGATTTTCCCTGGCATAGACTTAATTTCCTTCTCATTTGGTTCCTCTTGCTTTGGCCAAAGCCCTGCAGATCATATTACCTGAATGAAACTGATTTACAGAAGCGTTCTCAGTGGGATGTTGGATCTGAGTGATTGCTGATGTTCATGAGTGTCTTTTTATGCCAACCTCTGACTGCCGTTTCTCTCATTGTCTCTTGTCTTGGGCCACACAGTGATAGTCCGCACATTGAGCCCCCCCTAGTGGACGAACCAGCTCCTGACACTGTATCAGAGATCCACAACAGTGATGATGGTGAGTGATCAGATCAGTGATGGTAGAAATAAAGCTTTTTGAAGCTGTATAACATTTCAGCATCAGTAACTGTGAGCTTTTATTTATTTATTTATTTATTTATTTTATTATTTAAGACCATGAAATAAGCCAAACTTAATTTGTCTAGAACAAAGTGGCTCAAAATTGGCCTGTGGAGATTTGATTTGGTCAGAACGTTGCCCCAAGCTCATAGATTTACCCAATAAAGGAACAAACATATTGTTGCTGAAAGAGAAAAACCTTTGGTAAATTTACAGATGGAAAACAAATCCTCATTGGCTTTGAATTGGAGATAATGAGCAGTAATGTTTCCCCCTCAAGCTTTTTGTAGCATTGCTACAAAAGTAGATGGCTCCACTCATCATTCAATTTTAAAACAATATATAAGCTGGATGAACAGTTGGAGTTATGAAGTTTTGTTCCAATGGCAATGATATTTTTGTTTTAATATTTAATTTTATTTAAGATTAACTTGGATCATAACTGTATGAAACCTTGAAATAGGTTTCATTTCATAGAAGTACATTTATTTATTATTTTTAATCAGTATACAATTTGTGTTCTGTATGGATCTTAGCCTTAAAACTTAAACATGTGAAATAAAATATACACCGCTCTTTTATTCAATAACATGCAGTATTCTGTATCTGTTGCATCTCTAATGACCTCTGAACCCAAAACGTTTTTCCAGAGCTGTGTAGTTTTGCTAACTCTCACGCTTCTGCAGGCGTCATGTGTTCTTTGTGACTGAAAACGCTCTGTCATGCTCCAGTCTGTCCAACAGCCTGCACGGTTACTGCAACCCCAGCCTGTTGATGGAACTGTATGTGCTCTAACCTGCCTGGCCTCCTCAGCAATAACCCTCCCGTCTCCTTGTCTCCCTCTCTTCCCCCTACTTTTCCATGCCCTGCTTTCCTTTCTCTTCCATTTCTCCTCCAATTGCATCTCTGGAATCTGAAACACAGGCTCCTTGAACGTTTCAGAGTCAGACCCCATCGAGGCCATTGCACGCTTTGACTACTCAGGCCGCACCAACCGTGAGCTCTCCTTTAAGAAAGGCGCCTCCCTGCTGCTGTACCACCGCGCCTCCGACGACTGGTGGGAGGGCCGGCACAACGGCGCTGACGGCCTGGTGCCCCACCAGTACATAGTGCTTCAGGACACGTAAGCGCTCCGGTTTGATCTGTTTATAAGATTGGAATAAGGGTTTGGTGGAGTTTTGATTTTTGACTGTTGTTTGAATAGAAAATGATGACAAAACCGTATCAGTCAGTAATGTCTTGTGTTAGTTACAGGTTCAACAACAGCTACATTAATTGTTAATTGTTTTAATATAAATATTGTGAAAAGACTTAGCAGTGTAACTGGAGTATATATATTGGGACTGTCTAACAATATTTAATCCTGGTCAGTCATACAATATTGTGTCAATGTCAAAGGTTTTATATATATATATATATATAGATAGGTAGATAGATAGATAGATAGATAGGTAGATATATAGTTATATAGATAGATATGTAGATAGATAGATTAGATAGATAGATAGATAGATAGGTAGATAGATAGGTAGATAGATAGATATAGATAGATGGATATAGATAGATAGATGAATATAAATATATAGATAGATATGTATGTGTGTCTTGTAGCCTTAGTTTGCCAAAGATGTTTAAAAGCCATTTAAAAGCTGTACAAAAATGACTGACTACAATTGAAAACTCTGACGCTGCCACAGGTGCTCCAAACTGTCCAGATAGGAAATTTTGTTAATAAACATTATGTTAATAACACATCACATTAACATTCACTTTTGATAATCCCAATATATTACTATTGAAACATAACTTCATAATATTTTTACAGGAGCAGGAAAAACAATCCTATTTTATAATATATAAAAGTTTTTTTGCAATATATAAAATAAATTTTATTTGTAATATATATTAGTAATTTTAGGACATTTCTGTTGCTCCATTTATCATTAAATATCAATATAATGCAATGATTTACTGGAGTTTTCAAATTTCGGATAAAAATAAAAGTGTGAGAAGTGAACATGTAATTGGAAACATGTTTAAACATCTGTATATAATATCTACATAGTTTGTATATAGTTGTGCATATTGTTTGTATACTTTGCTTCAGTAGCGCTTTACTATAATAGGACTGTGTGTAACTCCTGCTTGTCTATATCTTAGGGCGGATGGTTACACAGGCAGAGGCAGTCCCAAAGCTGACCTGGAGGCATCCCATGAGAACATGGAGGAGAAAGTGTCCACCCGAGGCAGCGCCAGCTCTCCCACTGGAGGCCATGTGGCAGACATCTACCTAGCCAACCTCAACAAGTACGAGTCTCCTGTGTACTGTATGACTATGTGCACAAACTCATAGGGCTGTGTGTCAGCAAACCTGGTGATACAACACATATGATACAGGGCTCACGATATATATTACAATATATTGCGATATTGTAAACAGTTGTTACTGTGATTTCCAAACCTTTGCCAAAGTCTAGCATTATAGTGGTGCGCCCTTATGCTACTTATTTAGGTTGGAGTGGAAAAGTCTAATGACAGAAGGTCACAGCATTTATATGTAGAGGTCACACAGCACAGAATCAACTGCCACCAATATTTGCAAGAAGATTATTAATTAAAATGTAAATACTGTGTTTTGGAGTATTGATACAGTATCACAAAACATAATATTACATTTCTCAAGTATATTAATATTTCTTAGCCCAGTAAAAACTAATATACATTTTCAAAACATTGTTGCTTTGTGTATCACAAGAAAATAACAGCATATTCTGGCTGTATTACAGTTAATTAAAATACTCAGTATAAGCTCACTGGTACTTCAAGATATTTAATCATTCCAGAATTATTTATATTAGATTGTTAAAAAGAGCCTATATTGTAAAAACTTTTCTTCGCTTGTAATAAGAGCTGGATGTATGAAAAAGCAGTGTTAATGTTTCTAAACATATCATCCAATAAACTTGCAAATACAGTTGTGATGTCACAAAAACAAAGGCCTTTACATGTATCCCTCAATTCAACCTACTTGCATATTGAAGTTATAAGGAGTGTTTCAGCTTTGATTGTTGTTAAAAAAATGTACAAGCCAATCAGAACAGAGCTCATTTACATATATTTTAGTTTTTAAGATACAGTAACGAAGAAGTTGTAAATTTGTACATACATCCACATAAACACTGTATTTAGACCAAAGTTGAAAAAATAAATTAAAAGAAAAAGTAGAGCATGATTAATGATTCATTTAGAAATTAGCTGTCAATGTTATAGAGGCTAAACTGTGTTATTGATTATTAAAAAATATGTATATACTGTTTGCTAATCAGTGGTTAATTGTAATTTGAAAAAACTGAAGAAAGCAAAGATGTAAGAATGCAGTATTTATTAATATTTCATGGTTGGAAAGAACCTACATGAATTGTAGTGCAACTACTTATATTCCTACGTCTGTCTGTAACAGGATGAGGAAGCGCCCAGAGGCAACTGGCATTCGTAGAACATTCCGACCAGTGGAGACCCCAGGTGAGGCTTCATCTGGGGCTGTTGGGGGTATAAGGGCCACCTCCATGCCAGCAGGCGGCGCTCCAAAAGAGGGCTCGGACAAGCGGCCAGTGAGTGCTCACAGCGTCCTGAACTCCATCACTCGCCACTCCTCCCTCAAGGCCAAGGTTGAAAGCCCCCAGTTCCGCAAAGCTGCCCCTGCTGGGCGCTCCAAGAGCTTCAGCAACCATCGGCCAACCATGGACCCTGAGGTCATCGCCCAAGTAGAGCACAGCTCACAGGTAAGCGTCCAGTGACTCCCATGACCTTCTGTTCAGTACAAGCCAGGTCAGTTCAGTTCAAGTGAAGAGTACCGTTTTTTAGGCTTGGACTATTTGATGATATTATTATTTGCTAGACGGGTGATCTGGAAGCTTGCCGCTTCATTCGGTTCCCATGGAATGAGAGTTGGAAGGAATATGATGGAGAAGGTTTTCCAAACACATCCATTTAAACATCAGCAGGTGCTGCATGAGACTCACCGTCCAGATTCTAGCTTTTTAAAGAAAAGCTATATAACAGACTTACTTCACACGTTTACATACAGCACTTGTATGAACTCGCATGAAAACTCATGGAAACACTTAGGATGATATGAGCAGTATCTGCATATGCTAGACGACTGCAGTAACATTTAGCATAGACTTTTACAATATTCCTAACTATAATTAATTCAGGAGTCTGGATTAATGCAGAGTGTGGGGCTTGTGCTGGGTTTAAAGTGTTATTTATCATTGCTGGCTAAAAAAGTCTTTAAAAAACGTCTAATCCTCTTACACCCACTCCCTGGTCTGCACCCATCAACTGCAGCAAGAGCTCTTTCATCTTTAATGATTAGAATGAAGGGGTTTGTCCAGTCTCAGTCTCAAGCAGCAGACAAGGCTTAAAACTTCAGCCGGGCCTTCACTGGTGTTCGTTTCAGCAGAAACTCAAGCAGCTGTGATGTTTGGGTAGTGAAGTAAGAGTACAACCCAAATTCTCTTTTTCTGAGTTAACACAATAAGAAGTTCCAGACTCGACGGAACAAACTGTTATAGCCAGTCATAATGGACTTGGCTTCGTCGGGGGGCAAAGCGTACATGATTCTTATTGCACTAGACCTGTGGTCAGCACTACTGGCTTATATAGCTCCTTGCTATCTCCCTCTGTGCTATCTTCCTCTTGAAAAGTGCTGAGACTCCAGCTCCGTGCACTAAAGTGCCACATTTGAGGAGTAATTTCACGGCCTGTTGGAGGTGCGAGATCGATCCGGCTCAGGGCTGCAATTCATTTGCACTGGCCTCCTGCTGGATGGAGCTCAGGGAGTTGTCTGCTTACTAGAGCAGATACTTCATATGAGATCCTCAGTGTAGACTCTTCAGACAGCAGGCCGCTGGAGCTAATTGACTCTAGGACTGGCTATAAAGGCTGGGAGTCCTTGGAAAGAGAGAACGCTACATCTACAGTATTGCTAAGGTCCTTTGAGGATTGAGCCGACAATGATGGGTGCACTCTTCAAGCACTAGTGGAAAGAAAGTTCTAATTTTCTTGAATTTCTCTTTACGTAGCCGTTTCCCGAGATACACTATATTGACAAAAGTATTCGCTCGTCTGCCTTTACACGCATATGAACATGAGTGACATCCCATTCTTAATCAATATAATTTTATAAGATCTAAGCCCAACCTTTGCAGCTACAACAGCTTTAACTCTTCTGGGAAGGCTTTTCACACGGTTTAGAATTTGAGGTCAGACACTGATGCTGAACGAGAAGGCCTGGCTCGCAGTCTCCGCTATAATTCATCCCAAAGGCCAGTCAAATCAAGGAATTCACTGAGCTCCTGAGAGCGACCCATTCTTTCACTAGTATGTGTAGAAGCAGTCTGCATGACTAGGTGCTGGTTTTATACACCATGGAAGTGATTGGAACACATTGGAATTCACTGATTTAGGTGGGTGAGTAAATGCCTTTGGCAATATAGTGTATATTTGCTTCTTTAGTTTTTTCTGGATGAAGCTAATGAGTGGCTTACAAGTAAATGACAAATTACTTGAAGCTATAATGGTAATAAGAAGTAGCATTATATAGCTTAAGAACAATCAAAACTTATACTCACCAATTACTACTATAAAAAGCATGAAAAATCTCACGCTTAGAGTATTTCGCACACTTAAATATTGAGTATTGAATAAATATTCACTGAAATATGGACAAAATTCAAGCTTTAAGATGCCTGTGGCTCCAAGTTGATGCATTTCTAAAAAGCTTTCTAAGAAAACGGTGAGTCCTCTATAACTCGTACATGCAGCAGCAGCACAGATACCAATACAACTAACAATAGTTTTATTATTGAGCTCATACCCATGAAATAACTATACTGGCTGTTATTTCATGGGTATGAGCTCAATAAATGCCCTATGGTACCCGCGTTCGTCACGGAGACGGAAAACATGGAGAGACGACTTCCCCTTGTTGTGCTTTTGAACTGTGGAACTCAAATTGTGAAAGTGAAATTTAGTGTTTAATTGAAATTCTAAGTCCTTGTAAATTGATCTGTATTACCTTCTCACAAGTCATCTTAAAGCCTGAATACTGTCTATACTATTAAACATAAGCTTTAGGGAAGGGGGTCAACCTTTTTTTTGTAACTTGTATGCTTTGGACCGCTTTCTCTGAGCAGATGAATCTGACAAATCAGTGGGTTGAAAAGAGTATTCAGTTGCATTCCAAATATGCAAGTGAAACAATGTACTGTGGTCATATTTCTTCATCAGCTTAGTGTTGAATTTGCATTTGAGACCTAAACATCGATTGGACCTTGTTTTTAAGCCTGTGCAAGTGACATTAATTAGCACGGCCACATGGTGTGATCCTAAAATTGTTATTCCAAGCCACTGAGAACACATTAAAAAGTTGTATAATTCCAGACTTGTCATATTAGACACACAGCAAAGTTTAAATGGAAGAAAACAAAACAGAAATCTAATAAAACACTGCTCAGAATTTTAAAAATATGAAAATTCGTTGGAAACTGTTCCAATGAACATAGAGGACTTACAACCCTTCATCACTGAGTTCCATTCCACCGTATGTTAGTGCCTTGTTTCCTCAATAGTACTTTTTTACTATTTTACATAGTGCAGCTTTAATAGACAACACTAGGCGTATGGTTTTGCACAACGCTAACTGAGCAGGTTATACATTTCCATTAGCTACTTTAGCCTCATAGCTCTAATAACTCTCTCTCCCTGTCTGTTCCAGGACATCGAGGCAACCATGAGCACGGCTCTGAGCGAGCTACAAGAGCTGGAGAGGCAGAGCAGCGTGAAGCATGCTCCCGACGTGGTGCTGGACACTCTGGAGCAGCTGAAGAGCGGCGGTGCCTCCGAGCCATCCAGCCCACTTCACTCGCGCCTGCTGCGGGAGGCCGACTCGCCCCAGCACCCCCTGCAGCGGAGCTCCAGCTCGGCCAGCGACGTGCCCTCTACCTTCCGGCCCGGGAAGAGCCCCGCACCCAAGAGCCCTCTACCCACAGCCTCTGGCGCCCCGGGCCTCTCCTCCACCTCCACCTTCCGAGATAACAGGCCACCAGCCACCAGGCCCAAACCCGTGGTGTTCCCCAAAAGCGGCTCGGCTGGCGGCAGCCCCGCCATGGGCTCCCCTACTACCACCATTCCCCCAACCCCTCCGCCCCCTCCGCCGCCCACCGACAAGTCCTGCCCGGCTTGAGCATCCACAAATGGGCTTTTCCTCCACTGGGTCGCCCCGCAGCCCGTTTGATAATGATTCCATAAAAGCTCATTGGAGGGATTTATTACTGAACCGCTTTCGCTGGACTGCTTCATTATGAACCGTATAAAACCTGACAGACTCACACTGATAGGGAGTGTTTGAGTGTTTGGGTGTGAGCAAGTGTTTGCGTGAGTGTGCTTTGTGTGTGGTCTGCATCCACATAGCGAAAGCCTGGAGTGCTTTTTTTTTTTTTCTTCTTCTTCTTTTCTCAGCACTGTTGAAGCCCAAGAAATGAATTCCGGCTGGGACCCCCTTTGTAGTCTTGGTTTGATGGGACTGATGTTTTTCTTTCTTTCTGTTCTTTATGTGGAGTGGATCCGATTACTTCAGAGAAAACAATAGCTGTGAATAACAACTCTCTTCCTCTTTCTACTCAAGGACTCTCGCTCTCTCTCTCTCTCTCTCTCTCTCTCTCTTCAGAGAGCTGGACTGTTTTAAGTGTGTCACGAGAGAAGTAGTGAACTTTAACCTGGGTCACTCCACTATGAAACCCCACAGGATTGCAGTGGAGAGTTGAACTGATGTGTATTTGTATGCAGCTTCTTGATGAAGTACTGACATTACTGTCCGCCTTGTCATCAGTTTAAGGGATACCGACTCGTACCCTCTTACCGACATTGTTCTGGGAAGTGCTTGTGCTCTTAACCGCGTCTCAGTACTGTTAAAAAAAAAGAAAACATGTCTCTCAACAGGACCTGCCACCTTCTCATGACCTGAAATATACACGGCGGTATACTTACTTAATGATGCTACAGTATGTCTACTTGGTCACCACTCACCAGTTACATAATATAAACCTAGTCTGTTCACAACTAACCAGTTATGAACCTCCGCACTCACAGAGAGCTGCTGGTGTTTCATGTAACCAGTAAAGAATCTAATTCTAGTACTAATCCTGGGATAACTTCCAGCTCCTGCTCTGTACTGTACAGCCAAACCCTGCAGATGCAACAACGTCAGCCAATCACAGGATAAACATGCATGGTGCACATAGGAAAGCTATGCTGGCTCTCACATCCTCAAGCACTTCGCAATAGCCTGTCAACTGTTCATATTACAAGAGGGTCTTTTTTTGTATACATGAAATAATCATACTTGTAACTGGAACAAAAAAAAAAATAGCTAAAGTGAAGAATGTCTTGTGAATTTGTCGAACCATTTGATTCATTGTTTTAAGATTGAAGCACAAACTGGTTATGCCTTGCCTGGTCTTATCTACCGTTTCCGTAGGCCCCTATTTTTCCGGCCTCGAGCGTGTATCATGGTAACTGTGTATGTTTCTATGTATGTTCGTACGTATGTATAGTCTTTAACAGCCTAATGGAGGCGAACACGTCAAGCTTTATAAGTCAGATAGGGAAAAATTCCAGTCCCCTCGGAGGACTTTGACCTCGCCAAGAGGGACGCATGCAGAAACGCCAGTCGTTTTCTA
>CM038714.1:24393407-24455907 GCA_021613375.1 Megaleporinus macrocephalus
CGAAACCAGCTCAGCAGCCCCGTGTGTGTGTGTGTGTGTGTGTGTGTGTGTGTGTGTGTAGTACTCTGCTGTGACAGTGTCGTCAGTCTAGGTGGAAAAGCTGCTCCTCGTTTCTGTTCCAGACGCTCTTGAAGGAACATCTCGACACCATAGTGTCTTCAGCTGAACTGGTTGGTTTCTTTCCTCTCTTTAATCTCTGCATGTGAGTCTCGTGAACACAGCTCGGGGGGTGGGGGTGTTTATGGGGGAAGTTGGAGAAGATAACGAGCTTCTAGCTGCTCTAATCTGGCTGGAAGTTCAGAGCAGCGTGTTGTTTAAGCACAGGGAGATCGAGACTGGAGCTCTCAGAGCTCTCAGAAGTGAGTCTGAGGACACGGGGGGGTTATATTTTGGCCGGTGGGTAGAAAGTGAGTATTGTTTACTTTTCTCAGGTCATGAGATGAACCGGCCCATTTCCGTCCTTGGTCAGTGTGACTGGACGCAGAGCTCCGTGGTGGGACTGAGTCATTACACAGTTACAGTGATTTAACTGAGAGTTTTCATAACCAGCACGCTGTGATGACAGTACCTGGAAGCATTTGGTTGAAATGTCTCGAAGGGAAATTCCACCCGTGTTTCTAAAAACTTCAGCGTAAGTCATAGAGATGTAAACAGAGTGGTTAAGGTGAGAAGGTATTGAGAAAGTCACCAGCAGCCCTTACAAATAAGAAGTTTATTCAGGTGTACCATTAGTTTACTTCTTTTAAACTAAAGGAAGTGAGTATACTTTCAGTTTACTTTTTATGTACTTCTCAGTGATATACTAATTACAGCTATACTTAAGTATGCTTGGGTTATACTGATAAGTATAGAACAGTCTAAGTATATTTGGTCTTTACTAGAACTTCATCTTTTGATTGAGATAGAGATAGTACAAACACATCCAGTACAATATTCATTTAAAATTTGATTTATAAAGATTTATAAAGATACAAATATGTTTCTTAATCTGAGTGTGTCTTGTTTATTTTACGTGTGTCCACTGGTGAGTAAGTAAACGTTGTTAAAATTCTGTTTTAAGTAGAAAAAATCTAGTCATATACTTTAAAGTACAACAATAATATAAGCAGTAAATTATAAGTATTAAGTTCACTTAAAGAAAACTTACAAGCTAGTAAACTAACAGTAAAGTTTACTTTTAGTGTAGTTTCAGTACAAAAGCTGTAAACTAGTTGTAAACTTGGTTTACTACTCTTACACTTAAAGTGTACTTAAAATTATACTTTTAAAAACTAGAAAGTGGGACAATTTAGTCCCAAGAAGTATTAAAATAGTACATATACGAGTGTACTACTTGTACAATGACATTAGTATAGTAACCACGTAAAGTATACTTAATAAAATTAACTTTTAAGTATACTTATTTCCTATAAGGGATGTTTCTTCACACTGGTGGTCAGAGGAACCAAGTGTGACCACTATATTTACTGTCCAGAGAACTTGCACACCTGAGTATTTGTATTGTAGTGCCCTGGGCTGCGATAAGAGAGTCTTAAACCATGTGTACGGATACCCTTACAGAAAATAAGTATACTTTATGTAGTTACTATACTAATGTCATTGTACTAGAAGTACACTTGTATATGTACTATTTTAATACTTCTTGGGACTAAATTGGCCCACTTTCTAGTTTTTAAAAGTATACTTTTAAGTACACTTTAATTGTAAGAGTTATAAACCAAGTATAAAACTAGTTTACAGCTTTTGTACTGCAACTACACTAAAAGTAAACTTTACTGTTAGTTTACTAGCTTGTAAGTTTTCTTTAAGTGAACTTAATACGTATAATTTACTGCTTATATTATTGTTGTACTTTAAAGTATATGACTAGGTTTAAGGTTTTTTTCTACTTAAAATAGAACTTAACAACGTTTACTTACTCACTTATGAAAACAAGAACATTTCACTGTGATCCCAAACTTTTGAGTGGTAGTGTATGTACTGTGCCACAGGTTCACGATTTGCATTCAATATGCAAAATAACTATGATCATAACTAAGTCCGCTGTGTGGTTGAGCTACACTACCTTCCCAAACCCCCACGACATGTAGGTCCACATAGTACACAGTGTTCACTTAAACAGTGAGTATTTCTCAACACCTTCTTCCTGCTTCAGAGGATCAGGGATGCTTTCAGAGGACACGTGCTTGCAGAACATAAAGTGAGAGGCTTCACTCCTCTTTGCAGGTGGGACCACCATGACAGCAAGTACAGCGCACCACCTTTGGTTGCTCGATGATATTCTAGGCCATGGAGCAACGGCAAGTGTCTACAAAGCACGAAATAAGGTATCTAAACTCTTTCATGCTTTGATCTCGTCTCGTAGACGTGCTGACCTACATACAAGTGCTGCTCAGGGTACAGCAAGTGACTCAGATGTTGTCTTCCCTCGTCTGTCTCTTTAAAGAAATCAGGTGAGCTGGTTGCGGTCAAGGTCTTCAACATGGCAAGCTACAGCAGACCATACGAGGTCCAGATCAGGGAGTTCGAGATGTTGAGGAAGCTGAACCACGTCAACATCGTCAAGCTCTTCGGCGTGGAGGAGGTGGTTATCTGAGGGGCTTTGTGATGTTTCTCAGCCCACTTCCTCTGCTGTTTGAGCAGCGTTGTGGGTGTGTGCGTGACATTGTTTGTCTGCTTCTCATAGAGTTAATTATTCCGTGACTTGTCTTCGTCTAAATGCTGGGTTGGATTCCAGGCAAACAAACAAATGAGACATGAATTCAGGACACCACGTCAGTCCCACACACGAGCATCCAAACTAGAGTCTCAACTATGTCTCACTCCGGTCTGCCCTTATTTGTCTTTTGAAAGATGCACATGAACCCCAAGCAGAAGGTCCTGGTGATGGAGTTTTGCTCAGGAGGAAGTTTGTTGAGTGTGCTGGAGGAGCCTGAGCATGCCTTCGGTCTGCCTGAGTCGGAATTCCTTATAGTGCTGCAGTGCGTAGGTAAGCATATCACTGTCATAACCAGACACTACGCCTCCCCTTACAAAAAAAGAAGTTTATTCAGGTGTACCATTAGTTTACTTCTTTTACACTAAAAGGAAGTGAGTATACTTTCAGTTTACTTTTTAGGTACTTCTCAGTGATATACTAAACACAGCTATACTTAAGTATGCTTGGGTTATACTGACAGGTATAGAACAGTCTAAGTATATTTGGCCTTTACTAGTACTTCATATTTTGATTGAGATAGAGATAGCACAAACACATCCAGTACAATATTCATTTAAAATTTGATTTATAAAGATTTATAAAGATACAAATATGTTTCTTAATCTGAGTGTGTCTTGTTTATTTTACGTGTGTCCACTGGTGAGTAAGTAAACATTGTTAAGTTCTATTTTAAGTAGAAAAAAACACTTAAACCTAGTCATATACTTTAAAGTACAACAATAATATAAGCAGTAAATTATAAGTATTAAGTTCACTTAAAGAAAACTCACAAGCTAGTAAACCAACAGTAAAGTTAACTTTTAGTGTAGTTGCAGTACAAAAGCTGTAAACTAGTTGTATACTTGGTTTACTACTCTTACACTTAAAGTGTACTTAAAAGTATACTTTTAAAAACTAGAAAGTGGCCAATTTAGTCCCAAGAAGTATTAAAATAGTACATATACAAGTGTACTACTAGTACAATGACATTAGTATAGTAACTACGTAAAGTATACTTAATAAAATTAACTTTAAGTATACTTATTTTCTGTAAGGGTCCATAGACTCCATAAAACTCCATAACGTTATATAGGAGGCAAAGAAACATAACTTTAACGTATGATAATTAAGAGCAGTAGGCTTTGACATGGTGTGAACTGGAGAGACGGAAGTGATTTTCCACGTAAATATTCTCATCACAAATTCTCAGAATGCCTTTGGAGTTACGTTGTTTACTGCTACTCAAAAAATCTGTCATTACATTAATTGACTACTCGAAAAAAATAATCTTTATTAATCGATTATGAAATTAATCATTAGGTGCACGACCCATTTTGCTGGCTGTTTTGGTCTAGGGAGGTTGCATGGCTATGTGCTTGATTGTATACACCTGTTGACAGTGTTAGCAACGAGTGCCGCAGAAAAAATTTAGGAAGGGTGTCCACATACTTTTGGCTATATACTGTATAGTATCACTATCCAAAGAAAATAATAAATTGAATGCAGTAGCTGATTACATTGTGTAAAAGTTTTATGATGAATGGCCCAGTATGACTTCTGGTTCCATTGACTTACATTGAATATGAGGTCGATTGTTGTCCTCTCATGCAAAGTTGATATTCTAGAGATACCTGTTTTTTTTGGACCAAAACCATATACACAAGACTGGCTTAGAAATGATCTTCTGAGAACATCTCACTGTCGTTGACTGGACGTCTCTTTGGTTCACAATCGTAGTTCATGGCATGAATCATTTACGTGAGAAGGCGGTGGTGCATCGAGACATCAAGCCAGGCAACATCATGAGACAGGTGGCCGAGGATGGACGCTCGGTCTACAAGCTCACAGACTTCGGCGCTGCTCGTGAGCTGGAGGACGAGGAGAAGTTCTCGTCCATATACGGCACAGAGGAGTACCTGGTGAGACCAGCACTGCTAAAGGCTGCAGTCCTCTACTCTGAATTGTAGTTGATCACATTTTGGCTTCTCAGTTCGTTTTCTGTTCTATCTTGTAATATTAAGTCTGTCTCTGATGTTAAATCCGCTTAGCTCTGTGCGGCTGAGGCATCAAAGGCTGCAGATTAAAACATGAATCAGTTTTTGATGTTTAAATCCTTACCAGTGTAATCACACGGACAAAACAATCCTACAACAGCGCTTATCCTCTGAGATGCTAATGAATATGGGAGATAGCTCTCGCTCACTGCAGCTGTTCTCTTGCGTGCAGCATCCGGACATGTACGAGCGGGCGGTGCTGAAGAAGCCCCAGCAGAAGACCTTCGGCGTGACCGTGGATCTCTGGAGCATAGGGGTCACCTTCTACCATGCCGCCACTGGCAGCCTGCCGTTCATACCGTTCGGAGGACCTCGCAGGAACAAACAGATCATGTAGGCTTTGAGCGTGAGCAGTTACAGCACTGTACAGAAGTCAGAGACCACCCTTTCACTAATTTCAGATCCCATCAAAACAGCCAGTTATTCACTTTTCAGCATCAATATACATATATATACACTACCAGTCAAACGCTTTAGATACACTACCAGACAAACGTTTTAGATACACTACCAGTCAAACGTTTTAGATACACTACCAGACAAACGTTTTAGATACACTACCAGTCAAACGTTTTAGATACACTACCAGTCAAACGTTTTAGATACACTACCAGTCAAACGTTTTAGATACACTACCAGTCAAACGTTTTAGATCACTACCAGTCAAACGTTTTAGATACACTACCAGTCAAACGTTTTAGATACACTACCAGTCAAACGTTTTAGATACACTACCAGACAAACGTTTTAGATACACTACCAGTCAAACGTTTTAGATACACTACCAGTCAAACGTTTTAGATACACTACCAGTCAAACGTTTTAGTACACTACCAGTCAAACGTTTTAGATACACTACCAGACAAACGTTTTAGATCACTACCAGTCAAACGTTTTAGATACACTACCAGTCAAACGTTTTAGATCACTACCAGTCAAACGTTTTAGATACACTACCAGTCAAACGTTTTAGATCACTACCAGTCAAACGTTTTAGATACACTACCAGACAAACGTTTTAGATACACTACCAGACAAACGTTTTAGATACACTACCAGTCAAACGTTTTAGATACACTACCAGTCAAACGTTTTAGATACACTGCCAGACAAACGTTTTAGTACACTACCAGTCAAACGTTTTAGATACACTACCAGACAAACGTTTTAGATACACTACCAGTCAAACGTTTTAGATACACTACCAGTCAAACGTTTTAGATACACTACCAGACAAACGTTATAGATACACTACCAGTCAAACGTTTTAGATACACTACCAGTCAAACGTTTTAGTACACTACCAGTCAAACGTTTTAGATACACTACCAGTCAAAACGTTTTAGTACACTACCAGTCAAACGTTTTAGATACACTACCAGACAAACGTTTTAGTACACTACCAGTCAAACGTTTTAGATACACTACCAGACAAACGTTTAGATACACTACCAGTCAAACGTTTTAGATACACTACCAGTCAAACGTTTTAGTACACTACCAGACAAACGTTTTAGATACACTACCAGTCAAACGTTTTAGTACACTACCAGTCAAACGTTTTAGATACACTACCAGACAAACGTTTTAGTACACTACCAGTCAAACGTTTTAGATACACTACCAGTCAAAGGTTTTAGATACACTACCAGACAAACGTTTTAGATACACTACCAGTCAAACGTTTTAGATACACTACCAGACAAACGTTTTAGATACACTACCAGACAAACGTTTTAGATACACTACCAGTCAAACGTTTTAGTACACTACCAGTCAAACGTTTTAGATACACTACCAGTCAAACGTTTTAGTACACTACCAGCCAAACGTTTTAGATACACTACCAGTCAAAACGTTTTAGATACACTACCAGACAAACGTTTTAGATACACTACCAGACAAACGTTTTAGATACACTACCAGTCAAACGTTTTAGTACACTACCAGTCAAACGTTTTAGATACACTACCAGTCAAACGTTTTAGTACACTACCAGACAAACGTTTTAGATACACTACCAGTCAAACGTTTTAGATACACTACCAGTCAAACGTTTTAGTACACTACCAGTCAAACGTTTTAGTACACTACCAGACAAACGTTTTAGATACACTACCAGTCAAACGTTTTAGATACACTACCAGTCAAACGTTTTAGTACACTACCAGTCAAACGTTTTAGTACACTACCAGACAAACGTTTTAGATACACTACCAGTCAAACGTTTTAGTACACTACCAGACAAACGTTTTAGATACACTACCAGTCAAACGTTTTAGTACACTACCAGTCAAACGTTTTAGTACACTACCAGTCAAACGTTTTAGATACACTACCAGTCAAACGTTTTAGATACACTACCAGTCAAACGTTTTAGTACACTACCAGACAAACGTTTAGATACACTACCAGCCAAACGTTTTAGATACACTACCAGACAAACGTTTTAGTACACTACCAGCCAAACGTTTTAGATACACTACCAGACAAACGTTTTAGTACACTACCAGCCAAACGTTTTAGATACACTACCAGACAAACGTTTTAGATACACTACCAGTCAAACGTTTTAGATACACTACCAGACAAAGGTTTTAGTACACTACCAGCCAAACGTTTTAGATACACTACCAGACAAACGTTTTAGTACACTACCAGCCAAACGTTTTAGATCACTACCAGTCAAACGTTTTAGATACACTACCAGACAAACGTTTTAGATACACTACCAGCCAAACGTTTTAGTACACTACCAGCCAAACGTTTTAGTACACTACCAGCCAAACGTTTTAGATACACTACCAGACAAACGTTTTAGATACACTACCAGTCAAACGTTTTAGTACACTACCAGTCAAACGTTTTAGATACACTACCAGTCAAACGTTTTAGATACACTACCAGACAAACGTTTTAGATACACTACCAGTCAAACGTTTTAGTACACTACCAGACAAACGTTTTAGATACACTACCAGCCAAACGTTTTAGATACACTACCAGCCAAACGTTTTAGTACACTACCAGCCAAACGTTTTAGATACACTACCAGTCAAACGTTTTAGTACACTACCAGACAAACGTTTTAGATACACTACCAGTCAAACGTTTTAGTACACTACCAGTCAAACGTTTTAGTACACTACCAGTCAAACGTTTTAGATACACTACCAGACAAACGTTTTAGATACACTACCAGTCAAACGTTTTAGTACACTACCAGACAAACGTTTTAGATACACTACCAGTCAAACGTTTTAGTACACTACCAGTCAAACGTTTTAGATACACTACCAGCCAAACGTTTTAGATACACTACCAGCCAAACGTTTTAGTACACTACCAGCCAAACGTTTTAGATACACTACCAGACAAACGTTTTAGATCACTACCAGTCAAACGTTTTAGATACACTACAAGACAAACGTTTTAGATACACTACCAGCCAAACGTTTTAGTACACTACCAGCCAAACGTTTTAGTACACTACCAGCCAAACGTTTTAGATACACTACCAGACAAACGTTTTAGTACACTACCAGCCAAACGTTTTAGATCACTACCAGCCAAACGTTTTAGATACACTACCAGTCAAACGTTTTAGATACACCACCAGCCAAACGTTTTAGATACACTACCAGTCAAACGTTTTAGATACACTACAAGCCAAACGTTTTAGATACACTACCAGCCAAACGTTTTAGTACACTACCAGTCAAACGTTTTAGATACACTACCAGTCAAACGTTTTAGATACACTACCAGCCAAACGTTTTAGATACACTACCAGTCAAACGTTTTAGATACACTACCAGTCAAACGTTTTAGATACACTACCAGCCAAACGTTTTAGATACACTACCAGCCAAACGCTTTAGATACACTACCAGTCAAACGTTTTAGATACACTACCAGCCAAACGTTTTAGTACACTACCAGCCAAACGTTTTAGTACACTACCAGCCAAACGTTTTAGATACACTACCAGACAAACGTTTTAGTACACTACCAGCCAAACGTTTTAGATCACTACCAGCCAAACGTTTTAGATACACTACCAGTCAAACGTTTTAGATACACCACCAGCCAAACGTTTTAGATACACTACCAGTCAAACGTTTTAGATACACTACCAGCCAAACGTTTTAGATACACTACCAGTCAAACGTTTTAGATACACTACAAGACAAACGTTTTAGATACACTACCAGCCAAACGTTTTAGTACACTACCAGCCAAACGTTTTAGTACACTACCAGCCAAACGTTTTAGATACACTACCAGACAAACGTTTTAGTACACTACCAGCCAAACGTTTTAGATCACTACCAGCCAAACGTTTTAGATACACTACCAGTCAAACGTTTTAGATACACCACCAGCCAAACGTTTTAGATACACTACCAGTCAAACGTTTTAGATACACTACAAGCCAAACGTTTTAGATACACTACCAGCCAAACGTTTTAGTACACTACCAGTCAAACGTTTTAGATACACTACCAGTCAAACGTTTTAGATACACTACCAGCCAAACGTTTTAGATACACTACCAGTCAAACGTTTTAGATACACTACCAGTCAAACGTTTTAGATACACTACCAGCCAAACGTTTTAGATACACTACCAGCCAAACGCTTTAGATACACTACCAGTCAAACGTTTTAGATACACTACCAGACAAACGTTTTAGATACACTACCAGTCAAACGTTTTAGATACACTACCAGCCAAACGTTTTAGATACACTACCAGTCAAACGTTTTAGTACACTACCAGACAAACGTTTTAGTACACTACCAGTCAAACGTTTTAGATACACTACCAGTCAAACGTTTTTAGATACACTACCAGACAAACGTTTTAGATACACTACCAGACAAACGTTTTAGATACACTACCAGACAAACGTTTTAGTACACTACCAGTCAAACGTTTTAGATACACTACCAGACAAACGTTTTAGATACACTACCAGCCAAACGTTTTAGATACACTACCAGCCAAACGTTTTAGATACACTACCAGTCAAACGTTTTAGATACACTACCAGCCAAACGTTTTAGATACACTACCAGCCAAACGTTTTAGATACACTACCAGTCAAACGTTTTAGTACACTACCAGACAAACGTTTTAGATACACTACCAGTCAAACGTTTTAGATACACTACCAGTCAAACGTTTTAGATACACTACCAGTCAAACGTTTTAGATACACTACTTCTCACATTGCAAGCTCTCCTGAACTCATTCAGTGATACTGAGGTCTGAATGCTGAGGTGTGGTCAGTCCATTGTTCTGAGAGCACCAGCTGCTGCTTTGTTTGATTTTATTATTTTTATGTCATTGAAAGTTGAGCTTCCTATTTGCCAGATTCAGCTTCTTGTTGGAATTCTCCTGTTTCACCTTAAATGGTGCAGCAGGACGTTCTCACACAGTGGACCTCACACAGACTGTGCCCAGGTTCAGCTCTTCAAGTGGTTCTGTATAAAACAATCTCACTGGTCAAACAAGCTGGACTTTAGGGCCCAGATGTACTTGTGCACAGTGTGGATCACCGAGTATGAGCACATCCTTATTGTTATAGTGTAAGGTGGTTACCCAGGTGGGGGATTGAACTCCCGTCTGCAGCATGGAGGACAGCAGTGTAACCCACTACACTCTACCAGACACTCGATGGTCTCCTCTAAGGGTCTCTGACTTTTGCACAGTAGCCAGTTTGTCAGGTAATCATTGTACATACATTCATTGGTCATTTTATCAGGTACACCTGCCGTAATGGAGCGCTTGTAGGTTTATAGTTACAGACTGCACAGTTAGTCGGCCCCCTCTACCCTGCCTATTGTTAGAAATTCAGCCTTCAGGAGTCAGAAGTCAGGAGACCTTCAGCGTAGACTTGAGTTTTATTGAAACACTGGAAATGTGGGTACAGCTCAGTCGATTACAGCCAGTCTGTTAGCAGTCAGGAAGCAGTCTTAATCACGTGCATGCAGAAGCATATACACGGGCACATCTTCTTAGGTCATCGGTCTGTTGCTGGTCAGTCTCTCATGGTCCAGTCCATCTCTCTCGGTCTCGGTTGCCACCTAGATTGTGATTGTATCACTTTAAAGTTAGGAGACAAAAGGATCATCAGAGGGAGTAGTATCAGAGTATCAGAGTCCATTTGGTAGGTCTCCACAAATAAAATACATATGTTGATAATTATTTCTCTCACTATCAATAAAATAGGACCACCAAAACCAATATTGACAATATTATTTTGAAAGGTTTAAACTAGTGTAGGAAACATCTCACTGTGCCTGACACATCTCTGCCTACACAACAAACTACTAACATACCAGAACCTCCCACTGACCAGTGGTCTGTTGGTGGGTTCTTCTATTGATAGGGGAAGCACTGCAGAACAATGTTATGTTGAAACCCTTGACCACAGCACGGTGTGCTTGAGAAGCCCAAATACAATGCAGTATCGTTTACATGGCATTTAAAGATGAGCCTATGTGTTCAGCAGCCCTTACAGTGATGATGGGGATTCCCCAGTAGGGAAGGTGACAAAGCAGATCAGCAAGGGCATGAAAGGAATCCATTGTAATTAATCTACTCACTATTCACGCTATTTTCTATGACAACACTGGGGGGTCCATCTTTGTTTACTTTGTGTTAGAACTTCCGGTGCGACCGCGGATACGTTGATATTAATTACAAGCAAAACGACAACAAACACATAAAATGATTAGCATAACATGTTCAGTTAGAGGGAGTCAGTAATTGGAAGAAGAGGAAAACTTGGTTTGAACAACAGAGTTACGAACACAGCACATAAAGATCAGAGTGTTGGGGGGCTGCCTTCCAAAGAAGAGGACCTGCGTCTATGACTGAAGACTCTAAATTTGAAACCTCCACCCAAACCTCCGTATGTCTGCTCTTACCATTCTGTGGAGGAGAACCAGCACCAGAGCTTCCTTATCCAGAGAAATGTCTCGCTTATGAAGCTCCGAGGAAGCAGACGTGTCGGGTGCTGGTGAGTCTATCAGTTCAGTAACTGTTTTCTGATCAGTGTCCACCGCGCTAGGCTATCTGGACTGTAATTAACACCCACGCAGAGTGGCTCGGGCAGCTGGCTGGATTTGGGTTTAACCGGCTTTCAGAAATATAAACTCACCGTCTGTGTGTAGGAGGACACGCCCACCTTCCCACTGTGCAGGTACTGATACGCTTCAGTACTTTTATAGTTTTTCATTACTGAACCGTCTACACCTTCCGAGAGTACAGAGTAATTAAACATGTCTCCATAAGTAACCTCAGACCACCTTCTCATATCACCTACCCACTGAGTTATTAACCTCAGACCACTTTCTTATATCACCCACCCACTGTGTTAATAACCTCAGACCACTTTCTTATATCACCCACCCACTGTGTTATTAACCTCAGACCACCTTCTCATATCACCCACCCACTGTGTTATTAACCTCGGAGGAGACAGTGTTGTCCCATTAGAACTTCTTACTGTCTCTCTGGTCTCCTCCCATGTAACTGTATTCATTTTGGTTAGCTGACCGGAAGTTCTAACACAAAGCTGCTGATGTGCACACGACGGTTACTCTGGATAATAGCTGGTGGTCATAATAATGTGACTCAAGTGTGTATTATTTCAAGTATATTGAAGTTAATTTTGGACCATTTCTGTTGGTCCAAGATTCTGTTCCAATAGAGAACAACAGTAAATTATATTTATATATATTTCTTATATAGTAATGGTCTCTGTTGTTGGTAGGTATAAGATCACGACTGAGAAGCCTGAGAGGGCCATTGCAGGGATGCAGAAAGTAGAGGATGGACCCATTGAGTGGAGCTACCAGCTGCCTTCCTCCTGCCAGCTTTCAGAGTGAGTGTTTCAGATGTCTTTGGTCTAGGACTTTTCTCTCAAACCCATACCAACTGCTTAAGATGTTCATCAGATACAAAAGTGGTTTGTCTGCAAGCTGTGCATGGCAGTAGATCTTTGAGAACTGAGTGGTTTTGTATTTCTTCATATCAGGACAGTTTTATTAGATCTTTACTATAGACTTCTATAATAGATAATCATTATAGATAATATTTTAGAACTTTACTAAGACCTTCATGCTGTGCCTCTGATCTCACTTATAATTTATTGTCATATATTGAAAATCTCACCTTCTCGCTGTTGGATGACTGACCATCAGGGCCTCCTCCTCGCCCATCACCAGCAAGCTCTCCTGTCCATTTGTGTCAACTGCTACATCCTCAGTTACATCACTGTGCCATCCAGATGCACCAGCATTGAGATAGGATGGGACTGTTTCAGCTCACGCCCACTTTACATAAAGACTCAGTCAGAGACTGCCTCAGTCAGAGACTGCCTCAGTCAGAGACTGCCTCTACCTGTGCAGCTTCTAAAACTTTGCTATCCAGATTTCAAACAGAGACTCTTTTCTTTGGTGTTTAGTTTATTAAACTGTAAATACTGTTTGATCAGAGGAGGATGGGTCTCAGCTTGTGAGTCTGGTTCCTCCCAAGGTTTCTTCCTCCAGTCTGAGGGAGGTGTTCTTGCCTCTGTTGCCTCTGTCTTGCTCACTGGGGGGATATATGTTGTAACTGTCTGTTTTCAAAACTCTGTAAAGCTGCTTTGAGACAGCATCGTTGTCATGACACAAATAAACTTGACTTGACCAAAACTGTCCATCAATATCTTATGCCTTGCAGGGGTCTGAAGATGCAGCTGGTACCAGTGCTGGCCAGCATCCTAGAGGCCAACCAGGAGAAGTGCTGGGGCTTTGACCAGTTCTTTGCCACTACCACAGACATCCTTCACCGCATCAAAGTCCACATCTTCTCACTGCAGCAGGCGACTGCCCACAGCATCTACATCCATTTTTACAACACGTTAGTGACTTTATTCTTCATCCACAGTCATTCTTATGTTGTCGCGATCCACAGATATCCAAACTGGTGAATTTACAAGAGAGGCCAAAAGCCACCTGGACTTTTAGTGCAAGTAAATGGACAGATATTTAATTACAGATAGGGCTGGGCGATAAAACGATAACGATAATTAACGCGACATGACTTTTCCTCGATAGAACTATAAGACGTAGTCGATAGAAAGTCGATAGGATTAAGTTGAGCCAATGAGAATGAGAATAGCCCCAAACCAGTCAGGTGGCTAAACTAGAGTTCCACCCATTTGGTTGAAGCACCCAGAACAGAGTGTAGGCGTAGCGGCAGCTTAACCCACGTACTAGTAATCTGGTTACTGCAGGCGTCACAGTCGAGCAGAGAGAATAAAATAAGAGAAAATAACAGAAAACGTTACCGTGAACGACACCATTCCTGAAGAACACGCCTCAACGGGCCCAGAAGCACGAGGAAAACACATGGCCATCCTAGACTTGATGTATTAAACGGTACCTTGATCTCAAAGTCTACGCTCTGACTCGACTTTCACAACTTTAGATGTAGGTGAGTGATTGTTTGTAGCTGCAGCTTACGCTCTGGATAAATCCATGCTTTCAGTAGGCGCGGGCACGTTATGCTGATCGACTAAATTTTATAATCAATGAAGATAAATATAGATATTGTAGGAGTTCGAGTCAGAACGCTGAGGCAAAGTTGACTTTATAACCAAAAATCTCGAGTAGGAAAACTTTCTATTCTACCGAAAACAGAATCACTAAACCAACTCCTCATTAGAGCCGACAGAGTCAACTCACGAGTCCTTTTCTCAGCCTGAACTTAAAGAGCCAGCAGAACAGCCTGCTTAACACAGGGTCTGTGTGAATACTGTTCATGAGTGTTTAGTAGCCCCTACTATATATACACTACCGCTCAAAAGTTTGAGATCACAGTGAAATGTTCTTGTTTTAATGGAGTATCTTCTTCCTTAACACAACAATGGACTGACGGGTCTCTAAAGAAAGTTGTTTCTTTCTGGTCATTGTGAGTCGGTCAGCAAGCCATCAACTGCTGATCTTCAGATACTAAACTAACCTAGAATGTTGTTCCCTTTTATACTCACTTATTAGTAGAATGTTTTTCAGCTGTGCATCACAATTGAGCAAGAGTGTCCTAACAACCAATTAGTCCAATAACATCCTTAACTTGGATTGGCGGCCGTACCAGGAGATTTAGACAGAGGACTGAGAATTACTGATAATAGGACTATATGCAAAATAAGCCTCTATACAAAAATAGACTTTAATACAAACATTTTTATTCTTTAAAAATCATCTGATACATTCATTGTGAAATGGACAATATTGTTTGTGAATTGCATGAAAATTGCATGAAATTAAATTCTAAAGTGATCCTAAACTTTTGAGCGGTAGTGTTTATATATATATATATATATATATATATATATATACTACTATGTGTGTGTGTGTGTGTGTGTTGATATCTTCTCAGTTAAAGTAAAAAGGCAAATACATATCGATATCGACTAATATGAAAAAAAATATTGTGATAAGATTTTTCCCCATATCGCCCAGCCCTAATTACAAGCAGTTTTGGAGCATTTTTATTGGTCCAAGTCATCACACAACGTGAAGGACATCAGCCGTGCTGTGGAAAAGTAATAATGAAGATCCATGTTTTTCTTCAGACAGTGATGATATACTTATTAAATACTCCTTATTTAATGCCTGTTATCCAAATGCTAGATATCTGTATGTTATTTTCTATATTCACTATTTTAGCCACACATGTTGTTTGAGTTCCAGACCATCCCTGAGAATCAGTTCTCACACAACAGCTCCAGTACAGCCAATGAGAGCGCCTGAAACAAGCTTCCTCTTCCCTTTTAATCCAGGACCTCCATCTTCTTTGAAGAAGTTCAGGCCCAGACAGGAATTGAACCAGAGGTCCAGCAGTACTTGTTCCAGGGTCACCCACTCCCCTTGGAGCCCAACATGAAAGTGGTGAATCTGCCGCCCACCACTCCAGACCGACCCATTTTCCTGCTCAGCAGGCGACCCGAGAAGATTGCAGCCCTGCCCCCTAAAGAGCGTAAGGCCTGGATGAGTTGGATACACGATTCTGTTCATGTTTTAAATGTACCAGTATTATTTACAGTTCTCATCTAATACCTGCTTTGACTGCTCAGTACTTCATTAAGCTAAATCAAGATTTGCTGCTGAAGGAACTGAACACATTCATACAATGTCTGGGGCGTCCAGGAGAAATCTGGAACCTAACTTTGTTCTTCAAACTGGAGCTCAAGATATGATCTACCTTGTTACGACTTTGTTTTTAGTTCTAGTAGCTCAACACAAGTATAGGGGTTAATCTAAAACCTTGTAACATAAACAAGAAAAAAACAAACACAAGTTTCGTATGCAACCATGAAACATTGTATTGTATTAAAATTATGTTTCACAGGATATGACGTCAGGGTGAGCTAATGCCAAAACAAAATAAGCTAAAATCCCACCCCAGCTTATCTTACCTAAACCCAAAAAACAATTATAAACAAAATTACACGAAAACTTACCTAACCACCTAACAATAAACATGAGAAAACCTAAAACCCTCCCAAAAAAACAGGGCACTCACCCCTACAGGTTAACATGGATTTTAGCTTACAGTCGCTGATCTAAACACAAACGCTGTGAACTCTATACCGACACCCACACAAGTTAAACTTAACACAGCACCTGCACCAAAACATCAACAGCCGTAAAAGCTAAGAAAACCAGAAAAACAATGAAGTCAAACAAATTAAAGAAAACAACACGAGAGGGAGGGGCAAAAAAGAAGAAGATACACAACATGTGGGAGTGTTCTCATATATCAAACATGGATCACAACAAGCAAGCAAAGGGGCCAAAAGACCGCCGGTGGCTTCTTCACGGACGCTTATCAAGGCGCGTCCCCAGTCAGCAGCCAATCAGATCCGGGCTAATCACCCAAATTCATTCCAGTGTCCTACAAATAAAGGTCACATGACACACATAGGAAAAGAAAACAGCATAATTGAATAAGATATAAGATATTCATGTTACTTTGTATTGTATGTATGATTATTTATCTGTTCTAATCAGATCTGGTGGTGAAAATACACTTATTGATCAGATAAAGACTTTTAAACTATCAGCTTAGATGCCTCAGACTTTGGCACAGTGGTGCATAATTAGAAATGCTAGAATTTATATATAATTTAAATATTTATGTGTATTATGTGCTAACAGAACATGTTATATTGTTAAAAGTAAGTCATCAGTGAATTCTTGATATAATATTTGCCTCCAGTTCTGTTTATCGGCTTAGTTTCATATAGATTGCAGTAGTAATCCCTTCTGCTTGTCTTTCTTTCTTGTATTCTGCAGCCGAGATGCCAACCATGCCTTCAAGATTTGATGTTATGGCAGATTATAATTTTTCAAAGGTGAGCAGTGAAATCTCCTCATCAGTCTGAAAAGATATTAATATAAAGAAATGTTAATATGTGGCTACAGTGCATATTAAAACATTGTTCTTCTCTGAAGTCTATGGTGGGGCTGATCCACCAGTACCTGCATATAACCCGTGTCCTGTTCAAGCACAGGGAACTGATACTACAGGGGGTCTACAGCTATATGTGAGTAAGCTGGGCGTGTGCTGTACTGTATATGCTCCTACTGTGGGGAAAGTAGTCCAGCCACGTGTTTTGCTTTCACTCATGTCTCTTTGTGTTTGTGCTCGTTTCCAGTGAAAGCGTCCGCTTCGAGTGCACCAACACAGCACACAAGATCGCTATGGTGAACATGAAGCTGCTCTCCTGCCTCAGTACAGAAGAGACCCTGCAAATACTGTGAGAACCCGTTACGTCATTCTCAGACATCGTTGGCATGTAGCACGCTGGAGCTGCAACTGTGAAGATTCTAGAGATTAAGTGGATCAAGTGCTAAAACTGTTCACTTTATTGTGCACAACGTGGCCATAAGTATGTGGACACCTAACAATCACCCCCTGTAGGAGCTTTTTGGATATTGAGTTCTAAAACTATGGGATTTGGTATTGAGTTATAGTTGCTGTTCAGTCAAAAGAGCATTTGTGAGGTCAGGTGCTGATGTTGGTTGAGAAGGCTTGGCTCACAGTCAACGTTGCAGTTCATTCCAAAGGTGTTCAAGGCCTCTGTGCCTTAAAACAGCAAACTCATCAAACCATGTATTTCTTACTTTGTTTGCAGACACTAGGGGTGTAAGAAAATATTGAAATATTGAATATCGGGATGTTATGTTTCGAGATTCTGCATTGATTCTCAAAAACACAGTATCAATACACAGATTCCTGGCAGACAGTGAATCATTGTGTGTTGGGTTTAAACCTCTGACCACTAGATGGCAGAGTTGTAATCCATTTTCAGCTCCACTCCAACATTTACAAGCAGCACAAGGGTGCAGTGCTATTGAAAGCATTGACAAACCTGTTCATATAGTGGTGTGTTTTAATAGTAGGATATGAAAAATCGCAGTATATCATGATATATTGAATCGTGACCGCTGTATCACGATATGTATTGTATCACCATGTTCTTGCCAATACACAGCCCTAACAGACACACAGTCATGCTGGAGCTGTAAAGTGTTTTCCCTAAACTGTTGCCACAAAGTATATATTCTCTGAAATGTGTTTGTTTGCAGTAGCATTAACATTAATCCTAACTGGAACTGAGGGACCCTGGAAAACAGCTCCAGACCCTCAGATTTCTCCTCCACCACCACTTTTCATTGTTGGCATTACACAATACATTCAGTGGAGTTCTCCTGAATCCAAGTTTGTCTCCAGAGAACGCGTTTTTCTGCTTCTCCAGAGCTGCTCCAGTGCTTTACACCACTCTTGGGCTTCAGTTTGGCCAGAGTTTGATGAGTGGCTGAGCTGATGTTGCTCCTAAATGCTTGCATTTCACAATAATCTCACTGTGATGATGTCGGTTGCCTGGACACATCACCAAGACTGTTTAAGACATTACACTTCATACTAGAGAGACGTTGCAAAAGATAATTCAGACAGATTGGATGTGAAATGCCGCACAATAGAGAAATTTACCAGCGTTCTTATTCTCTACAGTGAAAATGGTAACCAGGGCTCGTGATGAAATGTAGCCATTTATTTACTATCCAGAGATTAAATATGTAATGGTGATGATGGTAAAACAGGAGGGCAGCATGGTGGGGTCCCCCCCGTGCTTGAGTGGGTTCCTCTGGGTCCTCCAGTTTCCTCCCACAGGTCTGAACACATGCATGTTCGGTTGATCCTCACTCTAAACTGCCCGTAGGTGTGAGTGTGTTCACGAGTGTGTGTTGGCCATGCAATGGACTGGCGACCTGTCTATGGTGTACTCTGCCTTCACCCAATGTCTATGGCCTCCAGGCCTCCTGTGACGACTAGTGGGATAAAGTGGAAGATGATGGCTGGATAGTAAAACAGGAGAAAATCCCCCCAAAAAAGAGTTTCTTTTTATTTTAAAGACCCTATTTCAGCACCACACATCATATTTGTGACGATTCTGTGTAAAATAAAATGCCTTAAATGGTTAAAATCAATGTGAACAATGCTTACGCTACATTACACATCCACTAGCGGGGATTGGGGCAGTCGTGGCCTGAAGGTTAGGGACCCCCAGAAAGCCACGACTGTAGTGCCCTTAAGCAAGGCACCTAACCCCAACTGCTCCCCGGGTGCCGTGGATAAAAGATGCCTACCGCTCTGGGCATGTGTGCTCACTGCCCCCTAGTGTGTATTTTCACTAGTGTGTGTATATGGGGGTGTTTTACAGCACGGATGGGTTAAATGCGGAGGTCAAATTCCGCTGTGTGCAAAACACACGTGGCTTGTTCTAAATTCTAATTCAATAAAAGCCATTTTTGCTGGCTCAAACCACTCCCTGTTAGCTTGTGCACTATTTTATTAACCTGAACTTGCAAAATCAGTAAAATTCCCCTTTAAAAGTCCTTTAGTGCTCATGTTTAATGGTTTAAGATGTTAATATTGGAAACACTGTAGTAATTGTCTTTGTATGTTGATGTGTTTAAAAGCTTTAAAAGCTCTAATTGCTTTGTTTTGACCAGCAGAAGCCAGTTTCCATGTGACTTTCCAGATTCCTCAGACTCTAAGCAGAAGCTTCGGCTGGTAAGACTCTGAAGACTCAGTAGACTGGTTTGGGGGGAACGGGGTATTTGGAATGTGTATGTGAGGTCTCTACTTTTCTCCAGATCCAGGAAAACCTGCCAGTGTATGGCAGCAGCATCAGAGAGTACCAGAGCAAACTGCAACATCTGCATGTGGAGCTGGCCAAACACTCAGAGATGCTAGCTGAGGACAAGAGGTGAGCAGAGTGAAGACCATTCCAGCTACTGTCAGAACTGTTTAGAGCTGTAAGAGACCACATTCATAGTAGAGGTCAAATTTTAAAGGTCAATTTTTCCTAAAATATAAGAATTTGGCACATACACTAATTGTTTAAAGGTCTTTATCTGATTAATAAGTGTATGCTCCAGTAAGAACACCAGATCTGATTAGAACAGATGTAAATAATCATACATACAATACAAAGTAACATGAATATGTTATTGTGAGAGAAGTAGATCAGATCTTGAGCTCCAGTTTGAAGAACAAAGTTAGGTTCCAGATTTCTCCTGGACGCCCCAGACATTGTATGAATGTATTCAGTTCCTTCAGCAGCAAATCTTGATTTAGCTTAATGAAGTACTGAGCAGTCAAAGCAGGTATTAGATGAGAACTGATAATAATACTGGGTTGTTTAGGAGAAGCTTGGAAAGAGTTAAATAAACACACTGACGTATAGAAAAGCACTACTTACTCTATTAATACTGTTTAAATATTTAATAATAAAGTGTTTACTGAGTAAATAAAAACTTTACAGCAAATATAATAATGTTCCCAAGTACCTAAAATCATTGCACTGTACTGTATATCTGCATATTCAGGCGCCAGTGGTTCATCAACACATACTCTCGCTCAAGTTTAAGGTACAAAATACATAAATAAATACATAAATAAACAAGGCACAATACAGGGCAGTGAATCAGATTCATTTATATATATAAGTTTTAAAGGCACAGTAGCAAAAAAGCCAAAGTCTGTTTAAAAGCAGGGAATAAAGAGAGTGTTGGTTCCACCTTGTCTTTGACACTGTGGTGGCATCTGCCATCTTTTATGGCGTGGTCTGTTGGGGCGGCAGCATCTCGACGCCAGACAAGAAGAGACTGGACAAACTCATTAAGAGGGCCAGCTCTATCCTGGGAAGCCCACAAGACCCAGTGCGGGTGGTTGGAGACAGGAGGTTGCTAGCCAAGCTGGCATCCATGCTGGAGAATGACTTCCACCCCATACATAAGACTCATCCCAAATTTATCAACATTAACATTTTAATATAACATTATAGTCATTATGGCTTTTAGAAGAATAGGGTTTTTGGGGAGGTGGGCTAGAGCACTATAGACCCCTGTGGTGTGGCCTAAGCTTTTGTCCTTAATGGCATTTTTTTACTTACATTACTTTTATACTTTAAGTAGTTCTGAAAGCAGTACTTTTACACTCTTACTGGAGTAAAAAGTTTCAGTTGATACTTCAACTTCTACAGAAGTATTTTTAAACCCTAGTATCTATATTTCTACCTGAGTAATGAACGTGAATACTTTTAACAAATTTTTCAGTGTAATGTAATGTGCAATATTTTTTCATTACCCCGTGTAATTAAGAAGCAACGTGCAATTATTTGTAAATACAATCTTAAGACAAACATTGTAGGATATCAGCCCTTTAAAACCACTTATGTCAAATATGAATGAGCTTATAATCAAATAAATTGCCATGTGTTTGTTTCAGCATACAGAGGATGGAGGTTCTTTTGGGCAAGATTGTGACGATTCATCAACAATATCGGAAAGACAGAGCTGACGGCAGTGAGTATATGTCTGTGGTAGGGCTGGGCGATAAATCAATAACGATAATTATCATGAAATAACGTTTCCTCGATAGAACTATAAGACGTAGTCGATAGAAAGTTGATAGAATTAAGTTCCGTCCATGTTTTGAGAGACAACACGAACAGCCAATGAGAATAGCGCCGCCCCCAAACCAATCAGGTGGCTGAACTAGAGTTCCAGCTATTTCATGTTTGGTTGAAGCACACAGAGCAGAGTGTAGGCGTAGCGGCAGCTTAACCCACGTACTAGTAATTCGGTTACTGCAGGCGTCACAGTCGAGCAGAGAGAATAAAATAAGAGAAAATAACAGAAAACGTTACCGTGAGAGACATCATTCCTGAACAACACACCTCAACGGACACAGTCCAAAGATCTGGGGGCCCAGAAGAAAACACATGGCCATCCTAGACTAGATGTATTAAACGGTACCTTAATCTAAAAGATTAAGCTCTGACTCAGAGATAGTACCTGCTTTGTGGTGGTCCTGTGGGGGTCCTGATCATTAAAGAACAGAGTAATAAAGTAAACAGAGAATCAGATGAACTACAGTCTGGAAGTGTAGCTCCTATATGGTCAGTGGAGCTGATACAGTGGACGGTGTGTGTAGATACAAGGAGATGGCTAATACTGATACTGTATGATACTGTATGTACACAGACCACAAAGGTGATCATTTTTAAATATATTATTATTTATTAATGGTTTGATGCCATTAATAGATACTAACATTGAATACACCTTTAATATTGACCAACACTGATCTGATCCTTTCTGATCCCATTTGTGGCCAAAACAATCCTGTTCCTTGAGTTAGGCTTTTCTAGCTATGAGCAGTTGACCTACTTCTGTCAGCAGGAGCGCCAAGAACTGGGTTTTGATAAGTCGGGTTGGCCTGGTTCTGAGATTAGTTCTGCCGGTTGCAGGAAAACTGTGCTGCTCAGTCTTATCTAATGGTGCGGAAATGGAGAACTGCAGGCAAGGGCGGCCGGGCGGGCGGGCGGCATGGAGACGGCAGAATTTCTCTTACCCACGCACTGCTCTGCTGATAACATTAGATATGGTTCCCTGGAGAGGCCACTCCAGAGCTTATAGGCATTTGATGGGGAAGGGTTGAATCAGCGAGAGGAGCGTGTCTGGGATGTTCGTGCTCTGGACTGACGCTAATGCTTTGCGCTCTTCTCCTCCAGAGCTCACCTACAACGACGAGCAGATACACAAGTTTGAGAAGTGAGTAGAGGATCAGCGGCTTCCATCACCCATTACTGAGATGATGGTGTGCTGTGTTCTAGGGAATTGATTTTCTGCCGTGGTGTCTGTGCAGGATCAACCTGTCGTCTCACATAAAGAAGGTGAAAAGGCTGTTTTGCGACGACTGTCTGCAGAAGTATCAGGAGGTCCTGGCTGCGCTGGGGACGTGGAACAGGTAAAGCCTGTGAAGCTCGTGGAAGATGAGGTCACACTTGGTTTATTTCATTCAACTGATTGTCTCAATTGAATTGAATGCAACGATTATATCAATCAGATATACACTGGGGGGCAGTATACTTACAGACTGTAGCCCATGTGTTACAGTGTAATAGCCACTCTTCATCAACAAACAAGACCATCACTGACCAGAGCTTTAATTGGTCCTGACGTGTTGGTCCAGTAGTTTGCCAGAGTATTGTTTTTGTCCAAGTCCAATCCAGCCGGCACCTCAAAATCCTGTTTTCAGTCCAAACACGACACGGGCCCTACTAGTGGTGTGCCATATCGTATCATACACAATAATATCACCAACATTTTTGAATATTGTGAACAATATTAAACCCTGAAATGTTGTGCCATATCACCCATCACTAATTATCACATCATTACTGTTTTTAGCAAAAGAAAAATTCACACTTCTCTTATTTCCCATTCTATATCTACTAGAGACAGATTTTATCTGTCCAGTATCATTCACTTTACTTCAGTTCTGGATATATGGAGATATTTGGAGTGCATTATTATCGTGATTATTTAGTGCATTATTATCGTGACATTCTGGATCATTGACTTCTGTTACAATCTGATAAAAAAAATCTTGTATTTTTTAATATCTCAGTTAGGAGTGTTCCATATCATACCGTATGCAATAATACAGTTTAATTTTCATTTTGTTGCAGTAGTGTATTCTTCATTTTTTTTAATTCAATGTTTTGTCATATCGCCAAGAGTATCGTTATCACAAAAAATACCATGAAATATCGTGATATTATTGTAGGGCCATATTGCCAACCCCTAGGCCCTACCAAGCCTTGTTCAAACCCAGCTCAACCCACATCATCAAGTTTAGAGTCTGGAACTGACCAGAGTACAGAGTACTGACCCGAACTGACCCCTCATCGCTCATTCCCACGAAAGCATACGTTAAGTATATAAATAAAATCACAGCCATACATTTTATATACACTTGTCAAAAGTTTGAAGACACCGTCCCAGGTTATTCTTTATCTGTATCTATATTAATAGTAATAATATTAGTGAGTAAGTGTGAAGAGATCAGAACTATAGAATAAGAGGTATGGAATTATTCCTGGAGCAGAATTAAACATCTGGTTGTGTTTAAAGAATGTTTAAAGGGGCTTTTAGAAATGAGCTCATTTGCTCTGATGCAGGTTTACATACTTTGAACATTCTGACCAGCAGCTTCATGAGGAGCCACATGAGCTGCTTCTCTAACAGGACTGAAGAAGATAGTGTAGATGTTGAGATCTTGTTCTGATAAACAGGTTTGGTGGTTTTATAGCTCTTATAAAAATATACATTCTCATTTTTACATTTAAACACAGTCAAATGTTTGTTTTAGCAATATTTGTGTACATGGGCTTCAACTTCACTGTTTACACTCGTCTCTCAGCACATTCAGATCTAAACCTCTTTATAACTATACACATATAGATTCAGGTAGGTGTGCTCAAACTTTTGACTGGTTGTGTATATAAAATATAAAAATCCTAGTTTTGAATGTAATTCTTGGACTATTTCTGTTGGCTACTTTGTAGGTTAATAAACGACTGACTGGGTTTCCCCTGTACTTTCCACTTGGTACAGATTTCCTTGGGTTTCAAAGGGTAATGCTGACATGAGAGTAATGAGATTATAATATAAACTATGCTTCCAAAAGTATTCACTCATCCATCCAAATCATTGAATTCAGGTGTTCCAATCACTTTCATGGCCACAAGTGTATAAAACCAGGACCTAGTCATGCAGACTGCTTCTACACACATTGGTGAAGCTCAGGAGCTCAGTTAACTCCAGCGTGGTACCGTGATAGGACGCCACCTGTGCAACAAGTCCAGTGGTGAAGTTTCCTCACTACTAAATATTCCACAGTGGACTGTCAGTGGTGTTCTAACAAAGTGGAAGTGATTGGGAACGACAGCAACTCAACCACAAAGTGGTAGAACACGTACAATGACAGAGCGGGTCAGCGGATGCTGAGGAGCATAGTGCACAGAGGTCACCAACTTTCTACAGAGTCAATCACTACAGACCTCCAAACTTCATGTGGTCTTTAGATCATCTCAAGAACAAAGCGTAGGGAGCTTTATGGAATGGGTTTGGTGGAGAGGGTGTGCAACATGACTGCATACCCGTGCACAAAGCAAGTTAGGGTTAGAGTTTGGTGTGGAAGAACTTGACTGTCCTGCACAGAATCCTGACCTCAACCTGATAGAACACCTTTGGGATGAATTAGAGCGGAGACTGTGAGCCAGACCTTCTTGTCCAACATCAGTGTCTGACCTCACTAATGGTCTTCTGGAAGAACTGTTGGTCAAGCATTCCCATAAACACTCTCCTAAACCGTGTGGAGAGACTTCCCAGAAGAGTTGAAGCTGTTATAGCTGCAAAGGTTGGGCTGACATCATATTAAACCCTAAGGATTAAGAATGGGACGTCACTGAAGTTCCTATGCGTGTGAAGACAGACGAGCGAGTACGTTTTGCCAATACAGTCTGTCCCTAATACGTGATCTCATTACAGTTTATAATTTGTATTTAAGTAACTATGCCAACACTGTCAGATACAAGAGAAGTGGACCTAATAAACTGATAACTCAGTGTGTTACATGTCCTGCAGTTTTCTATACAGTACATCCTTTTTTTGAAAGTTCTGTACATCATTTTGAAATGTGGTGATGAAAACAGTCTTTATCTGTGTGCATGTTTCTATAGTGCTCTGCATGATATGCAATCAAGGTTAGACCACTTCAGCAGTTTCTTCCTGCAGCTAATAGGAGATCTGCAGATCTGTGAGGGACATCAGTCCAAGGTCAGTCATATGCTTAAACACAATCTCTCTCTCTCTCTCTCTCTCTCTCTCTTTTTTCTCTCTCTCTTATTCAGTCGCTTCTCAGCCTGTTGGCTAAGATCGAGTGCATCAGTTTGAAACGCCCACTATATGAGGACCACATATATAACTCTTTGATGCACAACCTGGGTCAAAAGTGACCCGGCTGGGATTTTATTTTCTACATCTTTGTAATAAATTAATTTCATCATTCAAACTTCTATGAATTCCACAATTCACAAGTTTTTGATCCTCACAAATCCTAATACAGACTACATGGTTAGCGGCTTGATTATATACACCCTGTGGCAATGGGACTTAATAGAACACCAAAATTCAATGAAAAAGGAGGTGTGTCCCAATACTTTTGTCCATATGGTGTAGGTAGTGCTTTAACCAGGTGTTCAGTTTAGTACTTTGTTTGTATGTGCACTACTGTGCAAAAGTTTTAGACACCTATTATTCTTTTACTGTATTGTTCGCACTGCAATTTGTTGACAAACAAAATCAGATAGAAATTCAGAAAAGACAGACGACTCAATAACACAAAGAAAAAAACTACACAACTTACTCTAAACCTTCAAAACAACCTGAGACAAAAACTTAAGGAATTATTATAGCTTTCTTGTCTATACATCCTGACGCTCCTCTCTGCAAAGCATAAGATTAAATAACATTTAGAGTTTATTTCAATGTGCAGCAGTACAGCAGAGTACACATTTCTGAATTAGTTTATTAAACTGTAAATACTATTTGATCAGAGGAGGACGGGTCTCCCCTTGTGAGTCTGGTTCCTCCCAAGGTTTCTTCCTCCAGTCTAAGGGAGGTATTCTTGCCACTGTTGCCTCTGGCTTGCTCACTGGGTATATGTTGTAACTGTTTTCAAAACTCTGTAAAGCTGCTTTGAGACAACATCGTTGTAAAAAGCACTACACAAATAAACTTGACTTGACTTGAATTACATACCTGTTTATCTACGAAACGTTTGAACGATTGAAGACACAATGGTTCTTCCCATATTGGCTGCACCCGGCGACCAGCTTAAGCCATTGTAAGACCATGATCTACAACTCAGCCTTCCACCATGCAGCCTTAGCGCTCTTCTTGGCTGTTCACCTGTACACGGCCTTGTCTTTCCATTGTGAGACTTTGTGACACTACATTGTATTGGGTCTATATATGTTTGTCAATTGAAGGTTCATGAGATGCACCTCTGGCCTATGGTTGAGAGCTGTTTGACCATTGGTTGATCTAAACCTTCACACATTCCCCTTCTTAACTGAAAACCAAGATTCACCTGAGAACAATTCATTCCCAAAATGTACCAAAAATGTTTTTATACAAATGTACAAACTATGCCTGAAAGATTTTGATGACATGTTCAGCACTTCTGCATGTGATGACCTAGACAATGATCTAAAGCCTAAATGTTTTGGAAGGTAAGACAATTCAACAGACAATCAGTAGAACACATTTTGATAAACGTGACAATTGATAATGCAAAAAACAGCAGACAATTGTTCATGACCATTTGCAAGGATATACAAAAGCATTTGCAAAATGTGAAACACAACGAGAACCGCTATTATGTTGTTCAGAAGTGACAAGTAGACGTGGAGATTGAATGAATAGTTTTGAGAAATTCAATTCTGATCTGAGAAATGAAGCAAATCGACTAAGAAAAACTGTAATACTGGGTTGTTTCCCCAAGGAGAAGCTTGGAAAGGGTTAAATAAACACACTGATGTATGTAAAAGCACTAAATACTCTATTAATACTGTTTAATATTTAAATAATTTAAAGAGTTTTCTGGATAAAGGTTTATGTGTATTTCAAATGAAGCTAAAAACATGCTCATTAACTAATAACATTAACGTTTTTTCAGGCATTAGCAGATTAATGAGAACATGTTGAGGTTCATTAAGCACAAATGGAACACGCGGATCCAGGTTAAACGCTGTATTTTGATCAACTCAAGCATTTAGTGGTTCAAGTGCAGCTCCAAACTGACTGCACACGTACTCAAACGGCTCAGTAGTGTGGTGGAGTGTGAAACGTGAACATTTTGCATTGAACTCACAATGCAGTCTATATGTTCACTAGCTACTGTGAGACTCCTGTGTTGACTGAGATCTTTATGATAATAATTAAAGCAGTCTGCAGCGCTGGGCTGAATAAAGCACCTTCTGTCTCTTCTTTGTGCAGGTCCTGGAGAGAGTGTTGGTAATAGGTCTTCAGAGACCAGCAGGAGCGGAGGGCATGGACGCACAACAGAAGAAAGACCACATGATTCTTCGGTGAGTCTCTGGACAAAAACCCTCTTATATTATATGTCCAAACGTGTCCAGACACCCACTTCTCATTAGTGGACTTAGCATTTAGCTGCACACATTGACACAGGCATTCAGTTGTGCACTCACTGTTTGTGTAATCTCCATAGACTGGGACTGAATTAAAAGAGGGGGTGTTGGTTGTGGGTCCTAGACCTCCCACAAAAGTAAATGTACCCCATATAATAAAGACAAACTCCAAATTGACCTGCACACTCAAAAAATAGCACTTTAGAAAAATGAAATATATGAACATACGCCGTATATACCATTTTAACTGTTTAACTATTTAAAAAATATTTTCTTCAGAGAGGGTATCCGGTATTTCAAGTGGAAACAGGTCCAGTTAACCCAGCATTAGGCTGTGGAGCACTGAAAATATGTTTTCTGTGATGACGCTTCACCCATTGTTTGTATCTGTGTGTGTATGTTATCATTCAGCAGCATTACCTCATTACCTCATGCTCTTGTGGCTGAATCCAGTCAAATCCTCACAGCAATGTTCTAGTATTAAGTGCAGCAAAGCAGGGAACAAACTCCATATTTCAGAAGAAACACTAGACAACCAGTGTCTGCAAACTTTTGCAAACTAAGGTTTTAGTGCCATGCTCATTTATTTGCGTTTACGAAGAACCGGCTATATATATATACAGGGGTTGGACAATGAAACTGAAACACCTGTCATGTTAGTGTGGGAGGTTTCATGGCTAAATTGGACCAGTCTGGCGGTCAATCTTCATTAAACGCACCAGTAAGAGCAGAGTGTGAAGTTCAGTTAGCTGGTAAGAGACAGTTTAGATCAAAATACTGCAATAACACAACATTATGGGACGTACCAAAGTTCAAAAGAGGACCAAGACAGCAAGTCTTTGTGATGTATCAAGAGCCACGGTATCCAGGGTAACGTCAGCATACCACCAAGAAGAACCAACCACATCCAACAGGATTAACTGTGGACTCAAGAGGAAGCTGTCTGAAAGGGATGTTGGGTTCTAACCCGGATTGTATCCAAAAAACATAAAACCACGGCTGCCCAAATCACGGCAGAGTTAAATGTGCACCTCAGCTTCCTGTTTCCACCAGAACTGTCCGTCAGGAGCTCCACAGGGTCAGTATACACGGCCGGGCTGCTACAGCCAAACCTTTGGTCACTTGTGCCAATGCCAAGCGTCGGTTTCAATGGTGCAAGGAGATCAAATCCTGGGCTGTGGACAATGTGAAACATGGATTGTTCTCTGATGAGTCCACCTTTACTGTTTTCCCCACATCCGGAGAGTTACGGTGTAAAGAAGCCCCAAAGAAGCGTACCACCCAGACTGTTGCATGCCCAGAGTGAAGCATGGGGGTGGATCAGTGATGGTTTGGGCTGCCATATCATGGCATTCCCTTGACCCAATACTTGTGCTAGATGAGCGCGTCACTACCAAGGACTACCAAACCATTCTGGAGGACCATGTGCATCCAATGGTTCAAACATTGTATCCTGAAGGCGGTGCCGTGTATCAGGATGACAATGCACCAATACACACAGCAGGACTGGAGAAAGACTGGTTTGATGAACATGAAAGTGAAGTTGAACATCTCCCATGGCCTGCACAGTCACCAGATCTAAATATTATTGAGCCACTTTGGGGGGTTTTGGAGGAGCGAGTCAGGAAACGTTTCCTCCACCAGCATCACGTAGTGACCTGAACACTGTCCTGCAAGAAGAATGTCTTTAAATCCCTCTGACCACTAAGCAGGACTTGTATATGTCATTCCCAAGACCAACTGACGCTGTATTGGCCGCAAAAGGAGGCCCTACACCATACTAATAAATTATTGTGGTCTAAAACCGTTACAGTTTCATTGTCCAACCCCTGTATATATATATATATTAATTTTTTTCTGTGTTCCAGGATGAAGAGACTGAGAGACGAGATGGAGACAGTGGCTCGGGAGCTACAGAACAACAACCGAATGATAGAAAGGTATGCAGTCCAGTGCCTGCTTATTGGTTCCACCTTTAATGGTGCAGCAGTTATGTTTTGGCACCTGCACCATTTAAGGTGGAACCACAAAAGTTAAAAAAGGAAGCTAGTGAATATACAATCCAGCTTCAGCCTCATCATCATCATCGCCTCAAATTTGAGCTCCAAAAATTGTCCACTGTCGAGATATCACTGCGACTTTGATTGACATTTTGACCCTCGAGATAAAAGGGCTAACCATGAATCCCTGTATGCGTGACTTGCAGGCAGATTGTCCTGCTGTTTGTTCTCTTCACTTGACTCTGCTCCCTTCGTTAAACCTCTTTCTTAAGCAATACAGCCGAGGATCGTCTCTTCCCCAGCCTGCTGCTGAAACTCTTCATGCTTTCATGTCTAGCTGCTCACACTACTGCAGCTCTCTTCTTGCAGGCAGCAGTTCTTCATTGCTTCAGATGGTTCAGAGTTTGGCTGCTTGTCTCCTCACTTGCACCCAGTTTCACCATCACGTTACAGCTGTTCTCTATGATCTTCACTGGCTTCCCATCAAATACATACAAAGCTCTCTCCCTCCTTCCCCTCCGTCTGACCTGAACACTGTCCGTTCTTCTAGAGCTGGTTTGCTTACCGTTCCCTCTACTGACCCTCAAGGCTTTTGCCAGACTTGCTCAGAGCCTTTGGAACTTTCTCCTATCTTATATTCAACAACTCTCTGTCCTCATTTAAAGCCAACCTTAAAACACATCCTGCATACAATCATAACTCTGTTTACAGTATATATATTGTAACTATATTGTTTTTTGCTTGAAACTCTGTTCCATCTCCAGATTGTTCAGTGTGATTGTGTGATTTAAGCTTGTATACAGCTTTTTGATCGGATGCACGGATTCTGCAAAACATCCGATTTTTTAAAAATAATTTTTCCCATAGAGAATGAATAGGATGGAAAAGTGCACACTAATCTACTGAACTTCTGCTCAACTGAGAGACACTGTTTCACATACACTGACTCAGGGCAGACCCCCGACCACGGCTGCAGTGTTGGTTTGACCTGCACTCGTCTGTTTGTTGTTTTTTTCCATCCCTCTTTTTTCCCCTATAGGGTCCCATTCATTTTCGAGTGCATCCAAACAGCATTTAACCTACAGCCTCCAAACTGCCTGTACTCACTTCCCTGAGGCTGTGACGCTGCTGAACTCTACACCGTCCCTTTAGCCTCATTATTGCACTCACTGCACTGCACTGTCCTATTACTTTTGCACTACTCGTTTTGCACATCTTTTTTGTAATTTCATATCTATACAGTTCTATTTATATTCTCAATTCTGTTCATATTGCACTGTTTATATCTGTAGTTATTGCTTAGACTGTTACAACTTGCTCAACATATGCCGCCCTGCTTTATATATCACCCCCTTATCTCACACTCTGTGTACACCCACATTCTATATATTGATTTATATACCACCACATATATTGTTAGTCATTTCTGTTTTGCACTTTATGTAAATAATAATGTATTTTGTTCTTCTGGTTGGATGCTAACTGCATTTCATTGGCTTTGTATCTGTACTCTGCACAATGACCATAAAGTTGAATCTAATCTAATCTAATCTAATCTAATCTAATCAGGACAGATCCCCAAACATACTGACCCACACCCCTTTACTTGTCGTTTATGTGCAACCGTACTTTTCTAGTTAATATTATTGCTGTTCCTACACAGTCCAAACACATGCATGTTAGGATCCGTAGGAGTGAGTGTGGGTGTGAGTGTGTGTTGACCATGCAATGGACTGGCGACCTGTCCATGGTGTACCCCACCTTCGCCCAATGACGCTGGGATTGGCTCCAGCCCCGCCATTACCCTGACTAGCGGGATAAAGTGGACGATAATAGATGTATTATTACTGTTGTAGTTGTTGTTGTTGTCCTTTATTCAAGAGCATCAACTCCTTTAACTTTCACTGTCTCTTGTGTTTACAGTCTCGGAGCGTTCAACTCCGCGCTGGTGGTGGAGCCTAATTTACCACAACCAAAGGGGTCACGAGGAACCTGAAGATCGCAGCCTGGCGCCCAAGCTAAAGACCTTTTCACTCAGTGATGCCGATAACTGGCGGGTATAGTTGATTGTGAGGAGGGAATGAAGATGAAGATGAAGAGAAAGGAAAAGGTCACACGTCTTCTCTAGTACTCTGCACCTGCTGGGGAAACCGATCATCAGCAGCTTGCACTGACCTCAGGACTTCTCGCCACACCAGCAGCTCCACTGAGGAGTCTACAGACACGCCATATTAAATATTGATGCCTCTATTTATTCAGGCCTTGTGCTGCTCTGATTATTGCCCAGCCATGTATAAAGAGAATGAATAGGTACTAAACATGTCACGTGTTGGCCTAATTGATTCCACTTTTATAGATGACTGTGCAGCATCGCCCATTTCATCAGTCCATCGATCCACGGAGGAGAAGCTGTGAACAGAGGGAAAGAAAAAGCTGCCTGTCCTGATGGAGATCTGCTGCGTAGCTTCTGTTTGTGGACGGTGATAAAAACACTGTATATTGTTTAGCAGGGTGCTCCTACCTCAGCACTCCTTTATCGAGGTAGTCTGTGAATATACGTCTATTGATTGTATTGTTTTGGTGTGTTTCGACCTTGTGAAGCTGAACTTGAATATGAACTTGTGCTCATGACTGTTGCTTCTCACTGACATTCATTTAAAGGGCCCATATTAAAGGGTCAGTGTAGCATTTACACTATATACTTTTTAAAGGAGCAATGTGTAAAGTGATGCAACCTGTTAGATTCAAACTCCAAACAGCAGGGGGCAACGTATCGCTGGAAAAAAGTTGTGGTGTCCATCACTAAGAAACAAGAGGTGCGTCCGAAATCGCCTACTAGTCAGTAGGTACTGGATTAGAGTCAGTACGTACTGCTCGAGAGGCAGACTAGTAGTGCAGTGACTCACTATCACCTCTTCAGGTACAAAGTGGTATTGCAGTGACTCACTATCACCTCTTCAGGTACAAAGTGGTATTGCAGTGACTCACTATCACCTCTTCAAGTACAAAGTGGTATTGCAGTGACTCACCATCACCTCTTCAGGTACAAAGTGGTATTACAGTGACTCACTATCACCTCTTCAGGTACAGAGTGGTATTACAGTGACTTACTATCACTTCTTCAGGTAGAGAGTGGTTTTACAGTGACTCATCATCACCTCTTCAGGTACAAAGTGGTACTACAGTGACTCACTATCGCCTTTTCAGGTACAAAATGGTACTACAGTGACTCACTATCGCCTTTTCATGTACAACGTGGTATTACAGTGACTCACTATCACCTCTTCAGGTACAAAGTGGTATTACAGTGACTCACTATCGTCTTTTCAGAGACAAAGTGGTACTACAGTGACTCACTATCACCTCTTCAGGTACAAAGTTGTAATACAGTGACTCACTATCACCTCTTCAGGTACAAAGTTGTATTACAGTGACTCACTATCACCTCTTCAGGTACAGAGTGGTATTACAGGGACTCACTATCACCTCTTGAGGTACAGAGTGGTATTACAGTGACTCACTATCACCTCTTCAGGTACAGGGTGGTATTGCAGTGACTCACTATCACCTCTTCAGGTACAGAGTGGTATTACAACAAAGGATCTGTATATATTTCTGCGAAATGATACATAAATGATTTTGACATACCATCAAAACTAGTATTTTTAAAATTCTGCTGATAATTTCAGCTAATTTTACATATTGCACCTTTTAGGTAAGTAACATTCCGCCACCCTGTGGAAGTTAAACTGCAAACCTCAAAACTGTCTGTTTTGAGATCAAACTTTTGTGCAACATATCAAATTCACATACTTCCATATCCATATTCCAGGAGAGAACAAAAATTGTCTTTGCTTTCAATGTAAGTCAATATAAAGAGGTTTTATTTGAAGGGATTTTGGAGCATTTCTATTGGTCCATTCATCATAAAACTTTGGCAGGATATAAAGAGCAGCAGCTTTGTTCAAATGATATAGAAAAATGAAAATTGCCACAATATCTTCAGACATTCAGATTACAGGAATGCTCTTCTGCTCTTCAGGTTGAAGTTGTAAGGAGCGTTTCAGGCTGTGAGTCACATTATATGGCAGCCAATCAGAGCAGAGGTCAAATGCCTTAAAGGCACAGTCTGCGTACTTGTCAGGCATAAAGAGAGACGACTTAAATACAAATAAATTGGGGCTGTTTGTGTTACACCATCCATGCAAACATCACAAGTGGACACACAAACAGATACTACAGGTTAAAACCAAGTGTTGATGGAATATGTGACAGTCCAGAGGTTGTACAGGACAAACAACCCGCATTGTGTATGTGGAAAAAGAGTAATAATACAAGAAAAACAACAGCTGTCCAGTCCGATCAAAGGAAGGTGGAACATCTCCCTGAGGAAACAAACCATTTAACACAATGGTCAACCTCTACTTTTCAAAACCTAATGAATTCAAACAGCCAGAGTGTGTCTGTTTTTTCTGTGAGTGATGAATAATGTATTATTTCAAAACGATGTGTTATTTTTGGGTCAGCCTTGGGAGGGTTTGTGTGTAGAAGAGCGGACACTGTTCTGGCTTTGTAAGGCTGTGCTTTATTATGGAAGTGAAAGACGTTGAAGGGCTGGGTTCCCTCGTGCCACAGGCGGGGGTGGTTTTCGAAAGTGACGGACGGGGGGAAATCCTGTCTCTCGAGGGGGAACTACTGAGAGATGTGACCGAGAGCGTGCTGCGGCCAGGCGGTGGCTGTCAAGTGGAAAGTTTGTGAGCTCGGAAAACATAGTGTTTCACTGCTGGACTGTATTTGTTGATGGCTCAGCTGACCAGTTCAACTCCATATCAGATCTTAAAGTCTTTAATCACCTCCTTTTTCAGAACTATATTTATATGTTAAGCTTATAGGAGTCACTGCGTAATGCATGATAAGTGTATTGGTCAAGGTGTAAAATATGATAAGCATAATATACAGTACTGTGCAAAAGTGGGAAACTTTTATTTACTCAGCAAAACACTTTATTATTAAATATGAATCAGTATTAATAGAGTAAGTAGAGCTTTTCCATACATCAGTGTGTTTATTTAACCCTTTCCAAGCTTCTCCTAAACAACCCAGTATTATTGACAGTTCTCATCTAATACCTGCTTTGACTGCTCAGTACTTCATTAAGCTAAATCAAGATTGCTGCTGAAGGAACTGAACGCATTCATACAATGTCTGGGGCGTCCAGGAGAAATCTGGAACCTAACTTTGTTCTTCAAACTGGAGCTCAAGATCTGATCTACTTCTCTCACAATAACATATTCATGTTACTTTGTATTGTATGTATGATTATGTATGATCTGTTCTAATGAGATCTGGTGGTGAACATATACTTCACCACCAGATATGGTAGTGTAGGTGTTCACAGTGCTCTGACGTGTGGCGGTGTGGTAGATTCTGGAACCTCGTTTTGAAATGTTAGTAAACATATTATGTCATGTATATGTTGTTGTTTATGTTGAAATTAGCTACATGACTAATAAATGCACTAATGATTTATTTCTATCTACTGCAGTCCATCCTGTGCTGTATAATACGCTCTGATACGCCCACTCGAGGAACGTCACTCCAGCCTACTGCTCTGGCGAAAGCCCCCTAGACTTGTACACAGACTTTACACACACACACCATTTAGTTCCAACAACTAGATGTGGTGTGGTACTTATACAGACTGGTGTAAAGTGGTGCAGGTTTGTATAGCTAAATCTTTAGTCACCTGACACTTTTTGTTTTGATTGTGTGTCATTTTCATTCATTTTATTCATATTTCTTTTATAAATCTGTGACCAAAAGACTATATTTAATAGCACAAGTGATGAAAACTTGCTTTGCAGTCATACAGATTTATAATGATACACTATATTGCTAAAAGTATTCACTCATCCATCGTAATCACTGAATTCAGGTGTTCCAATCACTTTCATGGGCACAGGTGTACCAGCACCTAGTCCTGCAGACTGCTTCTACACACATTAGTAAAGAGTGGGTCTCTCTCAGGAGCTCAGTGAACTCCAGCGTGGTACCGTGATAGGACGCCACCTGTGCAACAAGTCCAGTGGTGAAGTTTCCTCCATACCAAATATTCCACAGTGGACTGTCAGTGGTGTTCTAACAAAGTGGAAGTGATTGAGAACGACAGCAACTCAGACACCAAGTGGTAGAACACGTACAATGACAGAGCGGGTCAGTGGATGCTGAGGAGCATAGTGCACAGAGGTCACCAACTTTCTACAGAGTCCATCACTACAGACCTCCAAACTTCATGTGGTCTTCAGATCAGCTCAAGAACAGAGCATAGAGAGCTTCATGGAATGGGTCTCCATGGCCGAGCAGCTGCATCCAAGCCTTACATCACCAAGCGCAATGCAAAGCGTTGGGTGTAGTGGTGTAAAGCACACAGCCACTGGACTCTAGAGTAGTGGAGACGTGTTCTCTGGAGTGACCAATCACGCTTCTCCGTCTGGCAATCTAATAGACGAGTCTGGGTTTGGTGGTTGGCAGGAGAGCGCTACTTGTCTGACTACATTGTGCCGAGAGTAAAGTTTGGTGGAGGGTGGATTATGCCGTGGAATTGTTTTTCAGGAGGTGGGCTCGGACCCTCAGTTCCAGTGAAAGAAACTCTTAATGTTTTAGAAGAGATTTTGGACAATTCCATGCTCCCAACTTTGTGGGGACAGTTTGTGGACGGCCCCTTCCTGTTCCAACATGACCGCCCACCAGTGCACAGAGCAGCTCCATTAAGACAAGTTTGGTGTGGAAGAACTTGACTGGCCTGCACAGAGTCCTGACCTCAACCTGATAGAACACCTTTGAATAAATTAGAGCGAAGACTGAGAGCTAGACCTTCTTGTCCAACATCAGTGTCTGACCTCACAGAGGTGCTTCTGGAAGAACTGTTGGTCAAACATTCCCATAAACACTCTCCTAAACCATGTGGGGAGCCTTCCCAGAAGAGTTGAAGCTGTTATAGCTGCAAAGGTTGGGCCGACATCATATTACAGTTTTTCTTAGTCGATTTGGTTCATTTCTCAGAATTTCTCAAAACTATTCATTCAGTCTTCACATCTCCTTAAGAATGTATGAAGGTTTAGATCAACCTATGGTCAAACAGCTCTCAACCATAGGCCAGATGTGCATCTCACGAACCTTCAATTGACAAACCTATATAGACACAATGTTTTACCATTAAAAGACAAGGCAGTGTACAGGTGAACAGCCAAGAAGAGGGGTAAGGCTGTGTGGTGGAGGGCTGAGGGGACAAAACAGAGGAAGGGGTAGGAGAGTCCATGCCCATAGGTTTGTTCCAGATGAAATAAGGGCAACAATCGTGGACCATGTTGTAAATCATGGTCTTACAGTGGCTGAAGCTGGCTGCTGGATATTGGAAGAACAACTGTGTCTTCAATTGTTCAAACGTTTCGTAGATAAACAGGTATGTAATTCAGAAATGTGTACTCTGCTGTAACGCTGCACATTGACATAAATTCTGAAATGTTATTAAATCTAATGTTTTGCAGAGAGGAGCGGCAGGATGTATAGAAAAGAAAGTACTATAATTCCTTAAGTTTTTGTCTCAGGTTGTTTTGAATGTTTAGAGTAAGTAATTGTGTAGTTTGTTTTATTGAGTGCTGCTAAACAGTTGTCTGTCTTTCTAAATCTCTATCTGATTTTGTTTGTCAACAAATTGCAGTGCGAACAATACAGTACACATACAGTACAGTACAAATATTACTGTATAAATGTGTTTTCAGTTCAATTTCCTGCTGTCAGTCTTCCACATACAGTCATGTGTAACTCTGTTCTGTGTAAGTTTGTATTTTGTGTGTAACACACACCGTTTTAATTGAGATGCCACAGAATGTGCAGCGTTCTTATAATCTAAAGCTAGTTTCCATCACTATTATAGTACTAGTATACTCACAGTACACTGTTGCACTGACAACATGACTAGGTTTTTTGACTAGCTTGTTCATAGCCAATCACACACAGACTAGACATTCTGATAGCACTGACAAGTTGATTAAAATAAATATTTGCTTTTGAGGCAAAAATAAAGAATTCAGACAGACAGACAGACAGATAGATAGATAGATAGATAGATAGATAGATAGATAGATAGATAGATAGATAGATAGATAGAGAAACAAACAGACTGACAGAAAGATAGATAAATAGATAGACAGACAGACAGACAGCAAGACAGCAAGACAGATAGATAGATAGATAGATAGATAGATAGATAGATAGATAGATAGATAGATAGAGAAACAGACAGACCGACCGACAGACAGATACATAGATAGATAGATAGATAGATAGATAGACAGACAGACAGACAGACAGACAGACAGATAGATAGATAGATAGATAGATAGATAGATAGATAGATAGATAGATAGATAGATAGATAGACAGCCTGATAGATAGATAGATAGATAGATAGATAGATAGATAGATAGATAGATAGATAGATAGATAGATAGATAGATAGACACAGACTCAGATAGATAGATAGAGAGACACAGACTCAGATAGATAGATAGATAGATAGATAGATAGATAGATAGATAGATAGATAGATAGATAGATTATTTATTCTTTTATTATTTACACAGAACTCCAGTGGGCGTGTCTTGCAGTCTCTGTTGGGATTTTCCGCACGCTGTGAGGGGGCGGTGCTCTGTGAGCTCGCGGGCTCTTTAAGAGCGCTGGGGCTTTACTTGCCGTTTAAAGAGAGCTGGAGCGGCGTGCGCGCGCCGACACGATAGTGGAGTTACACACACACACACAGACAGACAGACAGACAGACAGGGTCGCGAGCGCGGAGAGAGTTGCTATTGTTTGTTTGTTTGTTTGTGAACGCGCCATGGCGTCCGTGACGTTAGGGCAGCACCCGGCTCAGCACCACCTGGAGCCGAGACTCGCGAGCCACGCGGGCAGGAGAGTCGCGCGAAAAGCCTCTCAGAGGCGCAGTGCGGAGCGCGCGGCCCGGGAGAACGCCAACGCCAACAACAACGGGGCCCTCGCGAGCTGCGGCGCGGACGGCTGGCGGAGCTACGCGGACGGTGGGCTGCCGGAGGGGCTGCGGCTGCGCGGGGAGGTGGTCCGGCGTCCTCGGAGCGAGAAACACCGCAGGGAGGCGTGGTCCATCTTCCGCACGCCGGAGCCGCGCGCCACGGCGGACAGCGCGGGACAGGGCCACCTGTTCGACACGCACTCTGTCATAAAGCGGGACTGGTGCGACGCGTGCGGGAGGATCATACGGTGCGCCGCGCGCAGATGTAAACGTAAGTGATCGGACTCGGTGTGCGGCCTCATGTGTGTGGAGTGGTCACTGTGGTCACTATTTAAATATTCTTCAGATAATATTCTAATTATTAGTCTTCAGATCGATTAATTATATTTTGCTTTTATTCTCTTTCGAGTTTCTTTATATTCTTATGTGAACAACGTGATGCCGAACATTTTAAAATAGGAGTGGACTTGTCCTGTCTGCTGACCGAACCGTTACTTACAGAAACCCCAGTTTTAAGGCTCCACTGAAGCCTGAAGAGACTAAATGTATATAAAGTGATTCTGAGTGGTTTAATGTAAATTCCTTCACAATGGAGGTGAATGGAACCAGACGTCTGAGCCTCTGAAGTCTGCCCTACAGAAAGTTATCCCATGATTATGAATATTCTGCTTGATGCCTGAAATATGCTTTACAGTTGTTCTAAAATGAGGTTGCTGCCTGAAGTGTATATATTTTTTTCAAAATTAATTTCAGGCGGAGAGACACATGGAGGGCGTTATAGAGCAAAATAGTCCCGTGCAGAACCATCTAGCACTATATTACCATTCTATTAATGTAAGTCAATGGAACCAAACGGATATTGGTATATATATATATACACACATATATATATATGTATATGTGTGTGTATGTGTGTGTGTATATATATATATATATATATATATATATATATATATATATATATATATATATATATATATATATATATATATACACACACACACACACACACACACACACACACACACACAAAAGGGCTGTGTATTGGCAAGAACCTGGCAATGCAATACATATCGTGATACAGCGGTCAGGTTCTTGCCAATACACAGCCCTTTTGTGTGTGTGTGTGTGTGTGTGTGTATATATATATATATATATATATATATATATATATATATATATATATGGGAGTAAAGAGGTCTGAGGCAAGTTTTATAACAAAGGTTTTGTGTAAAGTCACTCTGAGCGACTGTTTCCTCTTTAATCGACTTCTTAACTGTCCAGATCTGTCAAGAGAAGTGTGTGTGTGTGTGTGTGTGTGTGTGTGTTGGGGGCAGACAGTGATTGATTGTAGGAGCAGGTTTTGTAAGGAGGATCAGTTCACTAAGTCCTGCACATGTGACAGTTTTGTCCTCCTCTCAGTCCGGCTGGTATTTCCGGCTGTAGGGGGCTGTTTTCGTGTCTCGAATCATGTCATAACAGCGTTTAATCAAAACAGGGCCTTTAGATAGGGGGCCGAGGGGGTTTACAGGGGCCGCAGGGTGCTGTGGAGGAAGAGAATGCAGAGGGAGGTCCCCAGCAGGGGTCATTGTTTGTTTTTCTGTTTCGCTATGTGTCATGTTTGTTAGGCCGAGTACTGACAGCCCCCGAGCTGTTAGTCATTAGAGCAGATACGCTCTTTAACCAGTCGCTGAATATTTATGTTGTGTGCTGGGAGCGTTCTGACGAGTCTCAGGTATTTTGAGGCTAGTCCCAGCAGTAAGGTCGGGCCCTGTGGGCCCCACTTTTATCACTCACCCACCCAGAATGTACCTTCTGGGTGGGTGTATTAAAATTAGAGGCCAATTAAATATTTGTTTTTGATGTTAACCAATCAGAATTCAGCTTTAACCAGTGACTATAACTGTGATGCATTTAGAATCGGACACCATTGTTGCTCCAGAAGGACTGAAAAGCATAAAGTAACCATATAGCATATCCAGGCGTGTACAGAAAGCCTTTCCTAAGTGAAAGTAAGTACACCTTTTAAAGGAGCAATATGTAAAATTACATGACCTGTCAAATGCATGCTCCAAACAAACAGAGGGCAACAAATCACCAGAAATGCGCCCCCCCGACCACCGCCCAGGCCCCCTGTATCCTAACACATGAGGCATGCACCTGAATGTTCTCATTAACAATGTGTTTATCTCCCAGTTTAGACGAAATGTTGCACGTTCAGCATAAAACTTTGCCCCTTAACTTCATTAAGACTCTCTCCCCAGAGGAAAGCAGCAGCAATACTATCTCTATCTTGGTATGTTTTAAACTCTAAGGGTTACATATTGCACCTTTAATACACAATTACTGTTTTCTTGCTGCCTTTAACATATCATAGAACACGTTATAACACATTTTATGTCCAAATGAGTAAAAGTTTACGTGATGCAAGAAATGTAAACAGTGTTGGTCAAAAATAATGCTCACCAAATTCAAACCACAGCACATCGTCACAGTTACATATCGCCGCTGTCCAATGAAACACATGCGTCTCCATTTTTGTTGATTTCCACTTTTCTATATAAATTAAATGCAGCAGCTGCCGTTTACTTGGTGGGAAAATTTCATGATGAATAGACCAATAGAAATGCTCCAAAATAGCTTGGACAAAATTCTGGTTCCATTGACTTGCATGGAGAGTGAAGACAGTTTTTGGCCTCTCCTGTAAAGCTGCCGTTTTGGGATATCTGTTTTTTATTGGACAGCAATGATATGCATATGGTTTTTCTATAGGGAGCCCTGTATTTGTTAATGGTGTGGAGGACAGAGTGCACCTCCACTATAGACCTAATTACCTGCAGTGGGAGTAATGGGAGGTCATCCAGCCAGATAAACACCATTAGGAAGGAGCAGTAACCCACTCCATCACACACGCACGGCCGATTTAGAAACACTTCTTCATCCTGTCATCCCGACACTCACTCGCACTCCCTCACAGCCAGTGTGCTCGACTTTGTTTGCGTATTAGCATTTGCCGTTCTGTTTCTTTTCTCTGTCCTTTAGTGTGTTGTAGCGTTTTGTGCATGTAAACATCCTGCAAGCTTATATAACCAATATTAGAAATATTATAAATAACCAATATTATAAAATACATTCCAGAGGAAGAAACTCTCAACTGCCTGAAACGCATAATTGGAATTCCAGCCCTTGTGATGGTGTTTGGCACACCATCACACAACACACAGAGCTAAAACAGGGAAAACTGACCACTCTGATAAGCTCCCTCTCCTGTCTAGCTTGTGAAGGTGGATCTAACAGCTTGCTCTGCCGGACATTCAGGATTCAGACTCTGGCTCAAACTCAGCAGAACTGACACCGCTGTAAGAATAGCCACAGTGGTGTGGAGGGGGACCCTGTGGCACTCAGAACAAAGTGGGCAGGCTGACCAATAAGAGCACACAGGGCTTATTAGGAGGTGGGGCTTAAAGACACAAAATCTTGTAAATGTAGTAGTGGTAGTGGTTAGTACGGTGGTGTAGTGGTTAGTACGGTGGTGTAGTGGTTAGTACGGTGGTGTAGTGGTTAGTACAGTGGTGTAGTGGTCAGTACGGTGGTGTAGTGGTTAGTACGGTGGTGTAGTAGTTAGTACGGTGGTGTAGTGGTTAGTACGGTGGTGTAGTGGTTAGTACGGTGGTGTAGTGGTTAGTACGGTGGTGTAGTGGTCAGTACGGTGGTGTAGTGGTTAGTACGGTGGTGTAGTGGTTAGTACGGTGGTGTAGTGGTCAGTACGGTGGTGTAGTGGTTAGTACGGTGGTGTAGTAGTTAGTACGGTGGTGTAGTAGTTAGTACGGTGGTGTAGTGGTTAGTACGGTGGTGTAGTGGTTAGTACGGTGGTGTAGTAGTTAGTACGGTGGTGTAGTGGTTAGTACGGTGGTGTAGTGGTTAGTATGGTGGTGTAGTTGTTAGTATGGTGCTGTAGTGGTCAGTATGGTGCTGTAGTGATTAGTATGGTGGTGTAGTGGTTAGTATGGTGGTGTAGTGGTTAGTATGGTGGTGTAGTGGTTAGTACGGTGGTGTAGTGGTTAGTACGGTGGTGTAGTGGTCAGTATGGTGGTGTAGTGGTTAGTATGGTGGTGTAGTGGTTAGTATGGTGGTGTAGTGGTTAGTATGGTGGTGTAGAGGTTAGTACGGTGGTGTAGTGGTTAGTACCGTGGTGTAGTGGTTAGTATGGTGGTGTAGTGGTTAGTATGGTGGTGTAGTGGTTAGTACGGTGGTGTAGTGGTTAGTACGGTGGTGTAGTGGTTAGTACGGTGGTGTAGTGGTCAGTATGGTGGTGTAGTGGTTAGTACGGTGGTGTAGTGGTTAGTATGGTGGTGAAGTGGTTAGTACGGTGGTGTAGTGGTTAGTATGGTGGTGTAGTGGTTAGTACTGTGGTGTAGTGGTTAGTACGGTCGTGTAGTGGTCAGTACGGTGGTGTAGTGGTTAGTATGGTGGTGTAGTGGTTAGTATGGTGGTGTAGTGGTTATTACGGTGGTGTAGTGGTCAGTATGGTGGTGTAGTGGTCAGTATGGTGGTGTAGTGGTTAGTATGGTGGTGTAGTGGTTAGTATGGTGGTGTAGTGGTCAGTATGGTGGTGTAGTGGTTAGTACGGTGGTGTAGTGGTCAGTATGGTGGTGTAGTAGTTAGTATGGTGGTGTAGTGGTTAGTATGGTGGTGTAGTGGTTAGTATGGTGGTGTAGTGGTTAGTACGGTGGTGTAGTGGTCAGTATGGTGGTGTAGTAGTTAGTATGGTGGTGTAGTGGTTAGTATGGTGGTGTAGTGGTTAGTATGGTGGTGTAGTGGTTAGTATGGTGGTGTAGTGGTCAGTATGGTGGTGTAGTGGTCAGTATGGTGGTGTAGTGGTTAGTATGGTGGTGTAGTGGTCAGTATGGTGGTGTAGTGGTCAGTATGGTGGTGTAGAGGTTAGTACTGTGGTGTAGTGGTTAGTACAGTGATGGACTGGCGACCTGTCCATGGTGTACCCCGCCTTCGCCCGATGATGCTGGGATTGGCTCCAGCCCCCCCATGACCCCGACTGGTGGGATAAAGTGGAAGTTAATGGAGAGATGGATTATGTGTGTGTTGTAAACATCATAACCCTCTGCTTCCTGTCAACACCTCTATGTTCCTCTTATTGAAGCACTTCACTTCCAGCACCTCTTTGTTTACCTCTCCGTGACTGGAATTCAGTGAGATTTAGAGAAATCTCTGGAATTCCCCGCCGGCGCGGGTGAAAGCAGGACAGGAGATGGCTCGTCCTGTATCATCTGACCGAAGAAGTGTGCATGTGTCTCTGCGAGAGAAGATCTCTCCTTCACTCCTCCACCTCCTCCATTCCTCCTTCCCTGAAGAGATCAGAGCCACACATTCTTTGTCTATGACGCCGCTCTCTCGAAAACAGCTCTGATATGGAAGTCTTGAGGTGCCAAAGGAAAAGGAGTTTTATCAGTTTTCCGAGAAGCTGAGAGCGGTGTGGAATATCGCTACCTAGCGAAAGTGCAGGTTCTGACGCGTCCAGAGATTCTAATCTCTCACAGAAACACATTCTGGCTCCTGCATGTCGCAGTAAAGCTGGCTGCGTGTGAGTCTGAACCTGGCCAGCCTCTGTGGGAGCCTGCGTGCATGCAGGCAGGCCTGTAGCGTGTGGTGCAGTGCTGAGCTGGCAGTGTGTCAGCAGTACTCTGCAGCGCTGCTAGTTACTGCAGTGAGCTGCTTCACCGTCAGCGAGAGGAGTTCAGACAAAGGAAGACGCGCCGGAAACCTGGATAGGGAGGTTTTTCGCGTTCTGAGATGCTCTGCAGGCCTTTAATTCATCCTCCTTCGTCTATTAGCTCAGATCCAAACAATCTGAGACGTAATTATACCGCTCTCCGCCACTGTGATGCTTAAACCTGATATCATGTACCCTATCATTAAAGCCAGGGTTGTTTTTGGACTGTCTCGTTTCCAAATGTTAGGGCTCTGCTGATGCGTATTCAGACCTTTTTAAAAGCTGCTGGATCGGAATGACCTATATGCACGATGTACGGAGCAGCGCAGACACCCTGTGCATTAAATGCATTGATTTGCTGAAGCTGCTTATAACAAAGACAGGACTGAAAATCTAAGTTGTAAAATGCTGTTGTGAATGCAGAAGTGAAGAAATGCAGTCTGGCACCATCTCTCACTCTGACAGAGAACCTAGGAGATGGTTCATACTCAGCATCACCACCTCCTCCTGCATTAAGGCTGCATGAAAATATCAAAATATTGAATATCGGGATATTATGTTTAGTGATACTGTATCGATTCTCAAAAACACAGTAACGATACACAGATTTCTGGCAGACAGTGAATTATTGTGTGTTGTGTTTAAACCTCTAACCACTAGATGGCAGCGCTGTAATCCATTTTCAGCTCCACTCCAACATTAACAAGCAGCACAAGGGCGCAATGCTGTTGTAAGCATTGACAAACCTGTTCATACAGTGGTGTGTTTTAATAGTAGGATTTGAAAAATCTCAATATATCATGTTACTTGCAGTATCGCAATATATCATGATATATTGAATCGTGACCCTGTATCACTATACGTATTGTGTCGTCAGGTTCTGGCTGATGCATAGCCCTAACCTGCATTAGAAAATTTATAAAACCTGTTCAAGCCGAGCTTCTTGTTATATCTTGTTGTAATAAACTCTCATTATGTCTGGATAGTTTTGGTTGGTGGACGATTCTCAGTCCAGCAGTGAGCAGTTTAAACACTCCAGCAGGAGCAGCACTGCTCAACTCACATCAGCACAACACACACACTAACACACCATGTCAGTGTCACTGCAGTGCTGAGAATGACCCACCTCCCTTATAGTATCTGCTCTGTGGTGGTCCTGTGGGGGTCCTGATCATTAAAGAACAGAGCAATAAAGGATATAGAGAATCAGATGAACTACAGTCTGTAAGTGTAGAACTACACTGTGCTCCTATATGGTATATGGTGTGTAGATATATATATATATAAGATGTGGTTTTAATGTTTTGTGTATAGCGAGAGTTCATATCCGTGTCCTTGTGCTCACTGTTGTCGTGTCCTGCCATAACTCTTAAGTAAAGTAAATTAAGACAGTGCTAGGTCACGGTGAACAGGCCTCTGCCTCAGAGGCAGTGAGGCAGAACATTGCCCTCTAATAGACTCTAATTCTTTTCTATTGAAATCTCTATCTCAGTCAGAGTGCTGCTCCCTGGCGCTTCCTCTGCTCTGCATCGTTTAGTAACCTACTTCCAGCATCCACCCCTGCACGAACATGTGTGTGTGTGTGTGTGTGTGTCAGAGAAGGTCGGAGACCCTCCACTTATTTAATATCCACTCAGAGCAGCCATTAAATACTAGGGGTGTAAGAAAATATCGATTATATCGAATATCGGGATATTATGTTTGGTGATACTGTATCGATTCTCAAAAACACAGTATCAATACAAAGATTTCTGGCAGACAGTGAATCATTGTGTATTGTGTTTAAACCTCTGACCACTAGACGGCAGTGTTGTAATCCATTTTCAGCTCCACTCCAACATTAACAAGCAGCACAAGGGTGCAATGTTATTGTAAACACTGGCAAACCTGTTTATACAGTGGTGTGTTTTAATAGTAGGATTTGAAAAATCACAGTATATCACTTGCGCTGTCTCTCTCTCTCTTTTTCTCTTCTCATTCTCTCTCACTCCACCCTTTCTCTTTCTTACTGTCTCTATCTCTTTCCCTTATATCTCATTTTCTCTTTCTCTTTCACTCATCTCTCTTTAACCTCTCTTTCCCTCCCTCCCTCATCTCTCTCTCTCTCTCGTGCTCTCTCTTTCTTGCTGTCTCTGTTTCTGGTGCATTTCTCTCTCTCTCTCTCTCTCTCTCTTGCTCGCTCTTTGTCTCCCTCTCTCTCTCTCTCTCTCTCTCTCTCTCTCTCTCATCTCATGCTCTCTCTTTCTTGCTGTCTCTGTTTCTGGTGCGTTTCTCTCTCTCTCTCACAATATATCGAGATATATTGAATCGTGACCGCTGTATCATGATACGTATTGTATCGCCAGGTTCTTGCCGATACACAGCCCTATTAAATACAGGGTCTAATCTCAGAAAGTGAAACTAGGTTGGATAAGTGTTGAGGCTTCTGTGTCATTTGTCATGTGACTCTAGCTGAAGAGCTAAAAGCAGAACAGGCAGAGGAGGCAGAAGAGGCTGGTGGATAGTTGGGTTCTTTTCATCTGAGCACATTCTGTTCCTCTTTCTGCTGAAGGTTTAATCCAGTGTCTCGGAGAAAGGAGGATTTCTCCTCTGGAGTTTTGTTGCGGTTCATCAGAGACAAAACGGGCCACTTGGGGAAAGTCCCAGCAGTTTGTGTTGTATTTGTGTGTGTGTGTGTGTGTGTGTGTGTGTGTGTGTGTACGCTGTGTTTCACTTTTTTAAATGTCATGTTCTTAATCTACCTAAACAGAAGATCACATGATTTATCTGAACTGAAGTAAACTTCATGCTTCATGCTCTGTTTAAAGGGGAATTCCACCTGATTTAGAATTTCTTTCTAATGTAGTTGTTGAGATATAAGCAGGTCGTTCCCTGTGATTTGATCTACAGTCAGAATGGTTCCCAATGGTGAATTCCTTCTCTCTCCATTTCTCTTTTTCTCTCTTTCCCTCCACTCTCTCTATCTTTTTTTCTTGCTCGCTTTCTCTCTCTCTCCCTCTTTCTTTCTTTCACTCTCTCCCTCATCCTCTCTCTTTCTTGCTCTCCCCCTCCTCTCTCTTTCTTTCTTTCACTCTCTCCCTCCTCCCTTTCTCTCTCTTTCGCTTGCGCTATCTCTCTCTCTCTTTCTCTTCTCATTCTTTCTCACTCCCCTCTTTCTCTTTCTTACTGTCTCTTTTCCTTATGTCTCATTTTCTCTTGCTCTTTCACTCATCTCTCTTTTCACCTCTCTCTCTCTCCCTCCCTCTCTCTCTCTCTCTCTCTCTCTCTCTGTCTACCCATTTCTCTCTTTCTCATATTACTCTGCCTGTCTCTCTCTCCTCTCTCTCTCTCTCTCTCTCTCTCTCTCTCCTTCCTTCTTTCTGTCTCTCCACCTCTCTCTACCTCTCTCTTTCTCGTTAGCAGGTTTTTTACAGGTTTTATGTACTTTTACCACAATTCCATTATGACTAGTGTTACATATAAAACCTCTGACCTCTGTTTTGTAGAGTACATAGAATAGAGTGCATCATAGAGTACAACAGAGCTCCTGCCTCGGGACCACCACTGTGAGGAACTCTTGAGTCGCTAAACTTCTTTAAGCTGCTTCTTCAAACGTATATTCTTTTCCCGTCTTTAGTTTTAAACTCAACATCAAACACTCTACTTGCCTTCGTTTACTCTGACTAAATGATGTATACATTTAGAAAAAATGGTGGCACTTCCCTTTTAGCGTGCCTGTTGCTGCTGCAGCACAATAGAGCACTTCTGTTTTAGGTTCTGAATTTAGCACTGACGCTGTTTTGAAGTGGCCTGCTCCTGTGGCATTCTGGGAAATGATGTATTTAAGAGGCAGTGGTGGTGAAAGCTAAAGAGAGAGCGAAGCTGCACATCCCTTTTTAACTCGCAGCCCTTAATTATACACGCTGAATGAGAGAGCTGCTGGGGCAGCGGTCACGTCCATACCATAAACAGCTCACTTCCTGTGTGTTCGTTTTCTCTCCGGCTTGTTTTTAATTCTCTGTCTTTCGCCCACTCTCTCTATCTCTCTGTCACATGATAATCAAGCTACAGCAGGTGTGGGAATAGAGAGGGGGTAAAAGGACCTGCATACAAATAATAATAAAGCAGTATAGTGTGAAAGGGTTGTGTAGTGATGTAGATAATGGACTATAACTCTAACTGTTTAAAATTTATTGATGTTTTTAATAGATCAATAGATCAGTTTGGTTACAGACAAGCATAGAACACTACTCTATAGCAGGGGTATTTAATTAGAGTCAGTAAGGTCCACCTAGGGGAGATTTCCTTGGGCCAAGGTCCGGTCCGTCATCATTTCTAACCTATGTTATGATTCAGTGGTGTATCCTGTTTACTGAAGTAGCCCAGTATCAGCATCTTATACTAGAGATGGAAGGATTGAGCGGCTATGTATCGGTGAGAGCCGATCGATGGTGTTGAACAAATGAGCCTAATTTCTGTATTTCCAGCTAGCGTTTCATCCAGGAAGAGGAGCTCTCTGTGAAACCCCCTCTGGCCAGCTCCCTGCAATTCCTATCTGAACCACTAGGTGGAAATACATACTCTTTCATTTTCGTCAGACTGACTAAAGCAGCGGCTTCGTGAGAACAGTTTAAGTGTTCATCGCATGTGTGGAAAGAAAACATCATCCGTCTGGCAGTTTGTTACCGTATGTGTCTCCGACTCATCCAGGACAGTTTATAACATCTGTAAAATTAGTAACATCAGCGTCTCTCACGGAAACCAAGACAAAGACATTTAACACACTAATCTGATGCACACTTCAGAGACACCACACAGCTGAATACAGTGAGTATCAGTAACACCAGAGCTAGAACACACAGCTAGCACAAAACAAACAACCCAGAACACCTACAGACCAGATCTGACCGGTACGAACAGAACAGCAGCAGAAACAGCCAGAGAGCTAAAGAACCACAGCCAGAGTGATTGAGTTTATAGTTCTAGATAAGCAGCTCTTCTCGGCTGTAGAAGACGTTCATTCTGCTGCTTAATATTCCACCTGGATCCACGCTCTGCTGTTCCTAGTAGAGATACTTTTCAGATGTGGCTCTTCTGGAGCTGTACCAAGCGGTTTACTCCCACATACACCAACTTCTAATTTAGTTAAAACTATTATACTGTTTTATATGAGCTCGTTAAAAATGGTAATAAACCAGTTTAGACCATGTTTTATGACTTGCTTGCGCTAATAACTACATGTAGCCCTGCCGTCTCATATAGCCCCGCCCTCTATTGGTATTGACTATCGGCCAGTCGCGCTGAAAGGTGATCGGCGATCGGAATCAGCCTCAAAAACGCTGAACGGTCCATCTCTATCTTATACCATCAAAACATCACACATACCGTTCAGTATATTTCAGTATATTTACTGTTTAAATGCTGAACTGAAACTTAATAAATGCTTTTTTCATCACTTTAAGTAAAAACAAGAGCTACATTTAAAATAATTTAGAAAAAAAGTGCATCATAAAGTGTTTATTTATAATAAAAAGTAAATACAATGTTTAGTCTTGTTAACTGAGTTTCACATCTTAATAGTTTATCTCCCTCTCCGTTCCTCCACACTTTCTCTTGTTCAGTGAGAGAAGTGAGCTCTTGGTTGTCCAGCCAGGACTTTAAATCTTGGCTGAAACTGTGTTAGGACCATTCTCACACACATATGAGATATCCGGAACGTTCTGTGTAGAGTGTGTATGTTCTCTCCATGCTTGAGTGGGTTCCTCCGGGTACTCCGGTTTCCTCCCACAGTCCAAACACATGCATGTTAGGCTCCTCACTCTAAACTGCCCGTAGGTGTGAGTGTGTATGTTGGCTATGTGATGGACTGGCAACCTGTCCATGGTTTACCCCGCCTTCGCCTGGCTCAGCTTAAAATAAACACAGTCAACATTAAATCCTGCTCAGTAGTTTATCAGTTTGGGTCCGCATTGGACAACGTCTGGTTTAAAACGTCATAGGTTTAAAAATGACCAGAGCCGTATAACATTGAGAATTAAGTTGGATCAATTGGATATCCAAGAATGTAGCAATCGAATCCTACCAAGATAGAAATGTGGGACTGTTTTCCCCCACTGCCCTTTAAGAGGCTCTCAGAGGCTGCTTTCGGGTCGTGTACCTATTGGTGAGGGATCTGCTGGACATGCTGCCTCTACGACACACTTGACATTCTGTCCAGTTGGCCAACTTTGAGAGGAGCATCCTCAGACTGAGGATGTCAGAAACAGGAGGTCATTTTCACCAACTGCCCAAAATCAAGACCGTTCTGACCAAGCTGTAAGGAGGTGTTGGGATCAGGGGTTACTTGAGGGCATTATGTGCTAATGAACAAGCTCTGGACCATCCAGACACACCACCAGTAGAGAGGATCCTTTGGTCAGCCGACAACCATGAGCAGCTGGACTGATACTTTATCGTCTTTACTCACGAATCAAGAATCTGTTTGGGATCCGGTGATGGTCGGGTTTGAGTACGGAGGCCTCATGGTGGGAGCTTCAATCCTGCCTTTGCTGTGGAGCGTCACACCGACTGACCCACCTTCTGGTGTGATGATCTGGGGAGTATGGTACACGACTGTCGGTCTTCACTAGTAGTGATACGAGGGTCACTAACAGCTCAGCCATATGCGCTGGACGTCCACATGTGTTTCCTCTCATGGCAGAACTTAAAACTGGCAAGATAGTGTTCCACAGACAGCGAGGGTCTCCCAGGAACGTCTCCACCAGATCCCAACACTTCCTTGGCCGACCCAATCCAGCATTTACGGGAGCAGGGGGGACTCCAGCTTCAGTATCTGTGAGTGTGCAGGATCTACAGGACCAGCTGCAACATCTGTGGGTAAATGTGCTGCAGGATGCTGTACGGAGCCTGTATGTCTCCAACCGGATCTCATCTTGTATCCAGACTAGAGGAGTCCAGCAGCTCCTTTCAGTTGGACGGTTTTCCTTAATAAACGTCTCCTTTCACTCTAATATTGTATCACTTGCATGCATCAATCTTTACATTTGACAGCTGTTGCATGCACCTGAATATAAATCAAACAAACAAACAGTGCTAATATGGGAACTTGTTGAGTGGACGCCTGTAGGAATAATTATGTGAGTTGCAGACATCAGATATAATTTGTGGTCAGAATCTGACTCCTGATACAGGGCTAGAGGATGACGTGCAGTTGATTGACTGGCGTTAGGCTTATCAGTCGGTAGTGGATAGTTTTGATTGCTCTGTAAACGCACCTAATAATACAGGCGGTTTGTCTGCATCTTATACAATAAAACAAAGGCTGTTTCTCAGTGTGCACCAATGTACAGCCTTTGAAAAGAGGTGTAGGCCAAGATCTGTCTGCGTTACTCCAGTACTAGGCGTCTCACCGAGAGGAACAGTGTGTTTTTATCCGCTGCTTTGCTGAGTCACTGCAGCGGCAGTGAGGATGAGGAGGCAGAGGAAGGTTTCTGCAAGGTGAGCGAGGTTGGTTCAGGCCATCCATCGCAGGCAGCAGCCGGTGCCACATGTCTGTTACTATGAGCGTCAGAACACTCCTTACGAAGGCCTGTCTCTGCATATCAGCATTAACAGCTCTGAGAATGCTGAATCTCATCTCTCTCTCTCTCTCTCTCTCTCTGTCTCCCTCTCTCTCTCTCTCTCTCTCTCTCTCTCTCTCTCTCTCTCTCTCTCTCTCTCTCTGTCTCTCTCTCTCTCTCTGTCTCCCTCTCCCTCTCCCTCTCTCTCTGACAGCCCGTCAGTCTGGCTTGGCCTCTCTAATCTGGCTCATTTTAAGCACCAGAGCCCCCCTACCCCCCCTCCTTTCTCGATGATTGAGGGATGCTTCATGTCTGCTCTTGTGCTTAATCCCCAGTGGAGTACAATTGCGTTCATCCGTCTCGTGGCTGGATTAAGTCTTGTGCGTGGCCGTCCGACGTCAGATTAATTTTTGTAATTAAAAAGTTCCAGGACGTCTGCAGCACTGGAGAGAGAGCGGCTTGTGCATCCTGGTGATATAAGAAGTGTAATAATTACAGTATGTTTCTTTATATACTCTGCAAGTTACACTTATGAACCTATAAACCCTTGCTGGCCACTTTATTAGAAATACCTACCTTATCTTGGGCTTCCACTTGTAGCCAGTACTGTGTAAAAGCTTTAAACACTTGAGGACATTCTATTATTATATTTAAAAAGATATTAAAACAGTGTTAATAGAGTAAGTAGTGCTTCTACATATGTCAGTGTGTTTATTTAACCCTTTCCAAGCTTCTCCTAAACAACCCAGTATTATTTCCAGTTCTCATCTAATACCTGCTTTGACTGCTCAGTACTTCATTAAGCTAAATCAAGATTTGCTGCTGAAGGAACTGAACACATTCATACAATGTCTGGGGCGTCCAGGAGAAATCTGGAACCTAACTTTGTTCTTCAAACTGGATCAAGATCTGATCTACTTCTCTCACAATAACATATTCATGTTACTTTGTATTGTATGTATGATTATTTATATCTGTTTTAATGAGATGTGGTGGTGAAAATACACTTATTGATCAGATAATGGATTTTAATCTATCAGCCTGATGTCCTTTCATGTATCATTGGTCAGTTTCTAACCACAGGGCAGCTGTTGAGATATTAGATATCAAACATTAGATATTATTTGTGTGGTGGCTGTGCTGGAGCCCATCTCCTAATATATATATATATATATATATATATATATATGATCTAAGGTAATTGAGCTCTGCTCTGATTGGCTGCCCTGTATTGTGCTCTTATTCAGAAAAGCTCTCAGAGCCTGAACACTGGAACCTTAATAGGAATGGGTGGGGCTATGAACTTGTTGTAGGCTGACTAGGTGGGTATATGTAAATGAGTTCGTGTGAAATGAGGAGTGAGTAGTAACTGTTAGAACAATGGTGTGTGAAGATGGTTTTTAATTTTCAAAATGTGAGAAATGTTTGTTTATTTATGAAATTGGCTCTTTAAACATGTTGAGAAAAACCCACCACCCAAAGGTTTCCAGGCAGGAGTGGTTTTGTGGTTTCAGGAGTGCTGATAAAGAGTTTGAGGATGACTAACACAAGCTGTTCATCACCGGATGAGCTGCAGTCCCTAACTGCACATAAACAAGGGGAAGCTATAACAGAGGTGTTTCTAGTAAAGTGGCCAATGAGTCAGTGTGTGTGTCACTGAATGCAGTGTGTTTCTCATACTTGTGCCTGATGGCCACTCTGTCTGTAGAGCTTGTCTTTCCAAATTGTAGTGACCCGCTACTGGCTGTGAGAGGCGTGACCGTGCAGAGTGTCCAGGAGATGAGACTCTTGTGAAGCACCATGTTCACAAATTATTATTATTATTTATTTATTTATTTATTTAAACCTTGTCTGCCAATTGGTGATCTGAATGCACTGATGTACCAAACATATTTGCTTTTACAAGAACAGCTCTACAGGTTTCTATAGCCTATTCTTGTTAATGTTTGTATTTTTATTTACTTTATTTATTTATTTAGCCAGGCCTGACAGGCAGTAAAGGAGGAGAGAAAAAGGAAAAATGAAGAAATTAAAGAAAGGAAGCAAATATATAAATAAACAACTAAATAAACAAACAAATGAAAGAAAAGAGAAAAACGTAACAAAAAAAAAATTAAAAAAAAAATATAGATATATACATACATACACACACATGTTTACATATTTATACATATGCATATACATGTATATACACCCCCACACAATTCTATTATTTGCATCAATGTGCCTCTGTAATGGAATGTACTCAGTAATGAGGGCAAAAAACTGCAACCATGCCCCCGGTGATCCAGAGGAAGATAGGGAAGGACCCAGGGGACCCAGACCATCCACAGCCCCTTAGCAACTCAGATGTTCACAATAGTTTGACATTAGTACATTTTTGGCCTTAATGTTCTACTCAATACATACTCATTCACAGAACACACCCAGATAGAAATGAGGGACTGTTTCCCCGCTGCCCTATAAAGAGCTTCACAAAGGCTACTCTTGGTGATCACCTGCAGACATCCTGACCACTGCTAGAGACTGATAGCTGCTGGTGGTCCTCGAACGGCAGCTCAAGTTCCCCAGCCACATTGCGTTCACCACCCTTCGACCAGACATTGTCCTCATGTCTGAGTCGACCAAGCAAGCTGTGCTGCTGGAGCTGACAGTCCCATGGGAAGACCGCTTGGAAGAAGGGTTTGAGGGGAAGTTCTCCAAGTACACAGGACTGGTCAGCGACTATCAGCAGGCTGGATGGAGACCGAGGTGCCTCCTAGTAGAGGTTGGATTCAGAGGTTTCGCGTCCCATACTGTGGCCAGAGCCGTAAGCAGTTTAGGCATCGTGGGAGAGCAAAAGAGGAGAGCCATCCGCAATACCACATAAAAGGCAGAGAGGGCCTTAAGATGGTTGGGGCTAAAGAGAGGAGAACCGTGGAGTCATGGTAGCAGTCATATGGACACAAGCTGACGGGGTCTGATCAATCCTAGCTGGGTCACCTGGATGAGAGTGTATGATGTTGAAAGACCTGAAACACCCTTTGATTTCAGGAACATCACTGATGATGTGTCCATATGCATCAATGGATGTATTTATAAAATGAGAGATCTGCTGCCTCTACGACACACTGGAAGATATTCTGTCCAGTTGACAGACTTTGAGAGGAGCATCTTTGAACTGAGAGAAACAGGAGGTCATCTCCACAAACTGCCCGCCATCTAGGCCATTCTCACCAAGCTGACCAAGGAGGTGTTGGGATCAGTGTTTACATGAGGGCACAAACACACACAGACCACCAGTAGAGAGGATCATCTAATCCATCCACAAGCAAGAGTAGCTCCCACAGTTTCCTGGACTGTTACAGACTGGAACTGCATCGTCTTTACCTTTAAATTCAGGATCTGTTTGGGATCCGACGACGGTCGGGTTTGAGTATGGACCCTCGTGGTGGGAGCTTCAATCCTGCCTTTGCTGTGGAGCGACACACTGACTGACCCACCTGCTGGGTTGATGATCTGGGGAGCATCGCATACGACAGTCGATCACCACTAGAAGTGATACGAGGGTCACTAACAGCTCAGCAATGTGCAGGACGTGGCAGAATTTAAAACTAGCCAGATGATGTTCCACACACAGCGAGGGTCTCCCAGGATCGTCTCCACCAGATCCCAACACCTCCTTGTCCTTTATCACCAATCCAGCATTTATGGGACCAGCTGTAACTCTACGAGGGTGCAGGATCTACAGGACCAGCTACAACATCTGTGGGTGAATGTGCTGCAGGACGCCGTACGGAGCCTGTAGGTCTCCAACTGTATCTCATCCTGTATCCAGACTAGAGGAGCCCAACAGGGCACTAGAGCTCCTTTCAATTGGACAGTTTTCCCATAACAAACTTCCCTTTCACTCTAATATTGCATCACTTACATATACCATCATTACATTCACACACAGAAAGTTTCATTTGATGTCTGCAACTCTGCAACTTATGTAATTGAGTATAAATGGGAAGCGTACACAATTAATAAATAACCTGATTTATTTCCAACATCAATAATATCAGTAATGTTGAGTAGCTGTTACAGTTGTATACGTGTGTCAAATCATTTTATTATTTGTCTTTTGTTTTTATTACACTGCTATTTATTCACTGAACGCTTGTCCTCTGCGTTACCCTGAGCTACGGAGGAAACACTATCTCATATTTCACTGTGGCTTTGACCCCTCTTTGCACTGTCAACCCCTTTGGCTGAATATTTAGCATTGCAAAAAAGAAAAACAGGAATTCTCTCTGGCACATAACTGTCCACAAAGGCACTTAATCCCCTGCTTTAACCCCCTCAACTTTAAAAAGGCCTCAACGTGGCCCCTCACCTGAATTCATTAGCCTCATTGTTGCCTTTTAGTTTCATTATGTTTACTGAATAATGTCTAGTAGTTACTGGATGTTATAAAACACAAAGCTTGATGCTCCTGTAGGACCACGTTGATTAAGCTGCTACATTGAGTTACATTGCTTTATGTCTAACATTATTATTAATAATAATCAGTTATTCATTAAGCATGGGTAGTGACATATTCACCATCAGTTTCTATAAGGTACTTGAGGCCATATGTTAGAGTAGTTTTACCAAGGTTAAAGGATGTTTAATAAGCCCAGCCAAAATCCCAGCCAGTATGTCTATGTGGGCCCCATTTGGGTTTCATCTGGGCTGTACGGGTTCTACATGGGCTTGTAGAGGGTTGTTTGGTGATACATGAGCCCCTGTTGGGTTATAACATTGGGTCCCAGTTGGGCTACAGTCATAGGTCCTGGTTGGGTCAGTTTGTGGGCTGCATTTGGGTTAAGCCTACAGATGTGGGCCCCAGGTGGATTAGCATTGTGGGGGCCAGTATAAAAAGATCAAACACCACTTTAACATTGCATTGGCGAAGTAGTTGATGAGTTTAAAACTAAATATAGTAAAAAATATGCTTGTTGGCTCCATCATGAAACCACACGGGCCTACATATGGAGCCAATGGACAAATCTTAATAAGCCCCAACTACATTTCACGAAGGGGGGGCCAAAATGCCTGCCCATTATTATCCCATGTGGGGTCCATGTAAAATTCCCCATCTAGTCCATTAGGGTCACAATTGTAGCCCCATTGTTTGGGCCCATATAAGGGGTCCAGATGATTGTTCACATGGGCTCCACTTGTCACTCAGATTGGCCCCATTAGTGGCCCACTAGGGCAAACACACACAGGGCCCATATGAAGCCAGTGGATAATTCTTTGTGAGCCCCAACTGGGTTTCCAAACAGGGACCCAATTGGCAGCACCTCTTTAAACCCTGTGGTCGGGATATGAGTAACGAGTGCACTAAAGGAAGTAGAATTGTTGTTATCTTGGAAGACAGGTCCCGGGATCTCCTCTTGGTTGCCGAAAAGATCAGCTGTGACGTCGGGTTACTTGTCCTCGTGGCCCGTAGGCTTTTCCTCTGTCGTGTTCTTTTCTTTTCTTGGACCGTGTAGGTTGGATCTTACCCCACAAGCCCGGTACATATGTTCTGCTGCACGGAGGGACATTTCAGTGGTCAGTGGCTCACAGGAGAAACCTTGTTCAGATGCTTATTGAACAGGAGAGATATTGTGTCGGGCTGTTGAATGCCCCATTCACTCCTGCTGACAGACACAGGAAGCCATGCCTCAGCCTGCAGCCCTCCATAGCTGCTCTGAATCAAAGCTCACCGCACTCTCAGGATGTGAAGGCCTGAAATCTCCAGGACTGAGACCATGAAGCCTTATATCATGTGCTGCATATTTAGTGGCCACTGTATTAGAAACAGTTTGAGAAGTCCAGCTTATTGATGTACAGTTAGATGCTCTGGCTCTGTTGCCATGCCTTATTTGTATTGGTCACCTTCTGGCTGGTCTTATGAGGCCCTCATATAAACTTACTTTGGTAAAAGAATAGGAATTTATTACTATGTCTCAACCAAGAGCTGTATTTAGTTGTTGATGCTTTCTGCTTCTCTTCTAGTGCTTTAAAGGAGCGATCTGTAAAATGACACTACCATACTAATACATACGCTATCAGTCAAAAGTTTGAGCACACCTCACTGAATGCATATTTATATAATTATAAAGACGTTTCGATCTAATTGACGAGTGTAAATAGTGAAGTTGGAGCCCATGTACACAAATATTACTAAAACAAACATTTGACTGTGTTTAAATGTAAAAATGAGAATGTATATTTTTATAAGAGCTATAAAACCCCCCAAACCTGTTTATCAGAACAAGATCTCAGCATCTACACTATCTTCTTCAGTCCTGTTAGAGAAGCAGCTCATGTGGCTCCTCATGAAGCTGCTGGTCAGAATGTTCAAAGTATGTAAACCTGCATCAGAGCAAATGAGCTCATTTCTAAAAGACCCTCTAAACATTCTTTAAACACAACCAGATGTTTAATTCTGCTCCAGGAATAATTCCATACCTCTTATTATATAGTTTTGATCTCTTTATTCACTAATATTATTACTATTAATGTAGTATAAATAAGAACAAACTGGCTGGACATGTCCAAACACTTTCACTGCTAGAATTAGGCAAAGTATCACCAGAAAATGCACAGTGCCTTCTGCTCCGTCTTCAGTTCTTAACAGTTCAGCATCAAATTTCAAACCCTATACTCACCAAGAGCATCTCCAGTGTTGGAAATAGCGCCAGTGTTAACTCTGGTTCTGCTTCTTTTGGATGCTGCTGTGGATGTTGGTTGTTGCCGAAAGTGGGAAGCTGTGGTTTTCATAATAGTCCCTTACCTAGGGAGACCATTATGGAACCATTATCAACTACGGTTGCGTTTGCTCTCCTTTTTTTTATTGGCTGTCTGTCCTTAAAAGATCTACCTTAGAGCAGCACCTTCAACATGATTGACCGGAGGTTAGAATACAGTGTCAGGGCAGCAGTTCTACTTGGATTGATGGCAGCCATAACAGTCCAGTGACTCACATTACGAGACAGGATGGGCCAGCACTTCAGTAGATGCTCTACTGTGCAAAAGTCTGAGGCACCCGAGCTGATCTTATCAACAAGTGTATGTACACCAGTACGAACACCAGATCTGATTAGAACAGATACATAATCTTACATCCAATACAAAGTAACCTGGATATGTTATTGTGAGAGAAGTAGATCAGATCTTGAGCTCCAGTTTGAAGAAGTGTAGTTCCAGATTTCTCCTGGACGCCCCAGACGTTGTATGAATGTGTTCAGTTCCTTCAGCAGCAAATCTTGATTTAGCTTAATGAAGTACTGAGCAGTCAAAGCAGGTATTAGATGAGAACTGTAAATAATACTGGGTTCCACAAGGAGAAGCTTGGAATGGGTTAAATAAACACACTGTAAACATGGTAATGTTATAATGTAGCATCAAAACTATTATTTCTTAAACCAAAAATAATGCATATCGCTCCTTTAATGGCCATGTTGACTGGATATTAGCTGAACGGTGGGTGGTCTTTGGCCGAGCACTGTGTAGGGTAAGGTAAGTGCGGCTCATAAAGTGGGTGTAAGTGGATTTACCAGCTCTGGCAGTGCTGCATTACATAACAATATGATTTGGCAGGTCAGGATCAGCGTGTTCTCCTGTAATGCAGTGTAAGTAGTGGTGCGGAGAGAGAGAGAGAGAGAGAGGTAGAGAGAGAGCTAACTGTGACAGAACTGTGGGGAGTTGCAGGATATAATTAGGTCACCCTTGACTCTCCTGTCCTGCCTCCGTCTCTCCTTTTAGCGAGAGGAAATGAAGTTGCTTTGCTTTGCCCTTATAAATCCAGAGCATAACAGAAGTCCATTAGCATTCGTTTACAAATGGATGCTGGGAGTCTCGTGGAAAGCACTGTTAATTACTCGCCGTGGGTGGGCGATGAGGAACGTTGGATGTGTGAGGTCATCAGTAAGCGTTTAGGTTTGGATGCCATCACCATCATCACCACCATCATCATCATCATCATCATTATCATTATAACAGCAACAGCCCTGCAGAATAGACCAGCATTGCTGTTTTCATGTACCTGTATGTGCTGTTGCATGTACATCTGTGTGCCGAGAGGCTTATATGCCTTCATCATCATCCTCCTCATCCTCAATAGCAATAGCCCTACAATAGATAATCAATGGAGGGGTGTGCTCTGTACTTGATTACACACCCCTCCATTGATTAGCCTTATTTTCTGTGATCATATGCCTCCGTGAGAGTGAGAACTGTGAGTACTGCGCATGTTGGGGTCCCAGCAGCCTGACGCAGGGAGAGAGCGAGAGAGCGAAGGATGTGGCACGGGACACTTCTTCACCATCCTCACACTCCTTCACATTCTCTCATGTGCTCGCACGGAGGAAGTGGAGCAGCCATAGGTGACGACATAAGGAGAAAGTAGGTAGGACAAGCGAGGGAGGGAGAGAGAGAGAGAGAGAGAGAGAGAGAGAGTTTGTGTGTATCTGTAGCTTTAAGAAGGCTATGAAAAGCGCGCTGCAGAGGAGGATGTGTGGGTGCTGCATCGGCCTGAGTGCACTCCGCACTGCGCGAGAAAACAGGGGGATGAGAGAGAGTGAGAGGGAGACGGATCGAGAGGCACTGACTGAGGAAACAGGAGACAGGAGGCATGGAATGGTCAAGCGACACTGACTGACAGAGAGAAAGAGGGAGAGAGAGAGAGAGGGAGAGTGGTCAAGTGGCACTGAGTAAGAATGGGGGGACGCGAGAGGAAGAGAGCGGCAGAGCAGCACTGAGTGAGGAGAACGGGGGACAGGCAGAGAGAGAGAGTGGTAGATAGAGAAAACAGGAGGAGAGAGAGAGAGAGGGAGGGAGAGAGTGGTCGAGCCGCACTAAGCGAGAATGGGGGGACGGCAGAGGAAGAGAGGGGTCGAACAACACTGAGTCAGAGAACCAGGGGGGGAGACAGAGAGCAGGTGTAAAGCAGGATGAGAGAGAGAGAGAGAGAGAGAGAGAGAGAGTGGTCAAGTGGCACTGAGTGAGAAAACAGCAGGGAGAGGCGAAACGAGAGAGAGTGGCCGAGTGGCACTAGCAGAAAGAGAGAGAGAGAGAGAGAGAGAGACAGTAGTGAGGCAGGGGGGTGGTTTGCATCCGTGCGAAAGAGGGTATTGGGCGAGGGTAGGGGTGCAGGGTGGCACAGGGGGCAGGGGTGGGGGGTGTTGAGCCGGAGCGTGCCACTAAAAGCCCAGCGCAGCTCTGCGATGGTGGAGGCACAGCAGCGGCTGGCACGGACAGCCCTCAGCGCAGCGCCACGGAGACGTCGGCCCCCAGCCCCGGCCGGGACCGCACCTGGGGCCAGCGGGCGTGGAGCTGGAGCTGGGGCCATGGACGCGGCCGGCCGCAGATAGCCCCACCCGGCGGCATGAGGGCGGCCCAGGACGAGGCGGCGGCCGCCGGAGCCTGCTTCACGCAGGTGTCCCGCCGCATCGGACGCCTTTTCAGACGCCTGCCCAAATCCCGCTCGTGGTCCGAGGGGCTCCGGCTGCTCCGCAGGTCCAGCAGCAGCGGTGCTCTCGTGCTGGCAGGTAAACCGGGGGGCTTAGGTGGAGAACAGGGTTGCCGGGGACGCGAGAAAGGTCGATGACTTTCTGTGTTGGTGCTTGTTGTTTTTGAGCTGGTGGGACTCGGAGGCTGTGATGAGATTAGATTGTGTGTGTGTGTGTGTGTGTGTGTGTGTGTTATTGTCTGGTTTCCCTTTGAGAAATAATAAAGGTGAATGAATCAGAGAGAGAGAGAGAGAGAAGCGGAGGACAGGAAAACAGAGATTTGCCGAGCTG